>QPKB01000002.1:17592287-17661228 GCA_003546025.1 Camphora micrantha
TGTAAGGTTCATTATGTTGCAACCTTGATATACATTGTTACACCATTCTCTATCAACTTAAGGTTTTAGAGTAAGTGGTTGTAAATATGGTATCAAAGCGGGAGGTTGAGTGTTTGAATCCCTGGGGCCGTTGTGCCTTGTATTCTCCCACGGAGGGTGTGATTCCCATGCGGAGCCTTTGTATTCTCCCATGGAGGGTGTAATTCCCCTGAAGGAGCCCACATGTGTGGGAGGTGTTGTAACCTTGATATACATTGTTACACTACTCTTTATCAGCTTAAGCTTTTAGAGTAAGTAGTTGTCAACAAATTAGTTTCATATCATTGTTATAATCTTAACCCTTTAGGTGTTTTAACGGTTGAGATCAAGTCTAGGGTCATGTCTTTGCTTATGTAAGCATTGTAAGCCTCTTTGGCAGCGGATGGTTGATAATTAATGAAATTGAGATTTCTAAGTTCTCCTTCGAGTTCGTCCCCAAGTTCTCTATGAGATCTTTCTTTACCTCCTAGATTGGAGTTTGGTGTGAGGCCAATTTTTTTCCCTATCTTTCCATCTTTATCATTGCCTGCCCCAAATCTCCCCTCCGTTCCATCAATTGGTATCAAAGCCAAGATCGATCCGCCCAATTTCGATCATCGGCAAATCAATCCCGTCCTCATTGATTGCAGTTTGGCGCAAGGCCAATTTTCACGTAATCCTAATTCTTTTCCCTCTATCTTTCTATCTCAATCATGCCTGCACCACCCACCCCAAAACCCCAAACCCAAACTCGTATCCCCCTCCTAGGGTGGGTCTCGTTGGGCTCTCACCCATTAAGCCCATGCATGATCTCACTCAAGAATTTGGGCTTTGCCAGTCAGTATCCAATTAATTGAATATCAAAAAGTCTTTAATCTGGGAAAAAGCATGTGGATTTTATTTTTGGATCTGAGAGAAATTCAAATCTGGATCCATGTGTATAGGATTCAAAAGTTTTGCTTTACGGTCCGTTTGGGAGAAGGGAGGGGAGGGGAAGGAAAATTTGAGGGGGAAGGAAAATGAAGGGGAAGGGAGGGGAGGGAAAATTAATTTTACCTTCTCTTGTTTGGGAAGTGAAAAAGTAGGGGGAAGAAAAGTGAAAAAGTAGGGTTTTGTTTGTTTGTGAGATAGAGAGAAAATTACCGTTTTGCCCTTACTTTTATAAAAATTTTAAAATTTTCTTTAAGCATAAAGGGCAATTTAGTCATTTCTCTCATTTTCCCCTCCTCTCCCCCATTTTCCCCCCAATTTTGGAGGGAAAATTTTTTCACCCTTTTTCCCCTCCCCCTCCCCTCCATTTTCCCTCCCCCCCCTTTCCCAAACACCCTCCAAAAAAAATTTCCCCCCACTTTACCTCCTTTTTTTTCCTCCCCCCCATTCTCCCCCCTTCCCAAACAGAGGGTTAGGAAACTTGTATTCTCTAACCGAAGGATTTAGATCCAAAGAGCTTACAGAGCTTAAATCATACATCCAATTTGAGAGTCTATAGAGTTTGAATCATATTTTTTGCTCCAAGAGAATTACTTCTATACTCAATAATCTATTTTGAAGCTAGATGATGGCTGAGTATACTCATATGAGCCCACAAGTTTGTCTTGAATTCAGATCTTCATGTTTTTTCAGTTGAATGTCAGATCAGGAATCTGGATCCACTTCATAGGATCTGTGTCAGATATGGATATGGATCCAGATACACCATTGGTTCGACCTCGCACTTGACCCATCTACTTCCTAGGTGCATTTTTTACACTTCTCTTTTCATTAGTTTACTTTGTTATAGTTGTGTGCATTGGATATGCAGTTCTGTAGCCCATGTTTGTTAAATTTTTTAAGTGGCTTGCAATTTGGGCATAGAGAGCAAGAGTTACGTATCTCCATTCATTTTATGTATATGAAACGATCACAATATTATATACTGTATAAATGTGTCTCTTTTTTTTTTTTTTACTTTCAAATAATATTTGTATGGTGTGCCAGCCGAAGATACGCTCTCAAACAAGAACTGCTACTTTGTGAATGGATCACATGTTTGTTAAAGATAATGTGTGTGGCATACAAAGTCGAAAAATTTTACAGAAGGCTATAGATTTAAATGGCAGCCACACTTAAAATAGAAAAAAGATACCTCGAAAGAATCCGATCTAAAAGTTCACCACCTTGCATAACCTGATGAACAAGCCAAGCAGCTGTTAAACTCCAAAAATTCAAGTATAAGACAAGATGTTCCGTGTTTTTTCAGTCAATGGTACATTCTAGATAAAGTAGAACTATCCTTGAGAATTTCTTAGGTGAAAGGAATTGAGAATCTTGAAGATTGGGTAAGTAAAGTCCACACATCAATAACCATGTTGCAAAGTCAAAATACGTTGAAGTATTGTTCTAGGATTTAATGTCGAAGACTATATGTCAGGCTTTGGGCTTAAAAGCAGGGGATCATGCAATGACATAAGGCTGAAACTTACTTTCTAAATTTGGAATTTTCATAGATTGATCTCTGTTAGTTTCTAAAAGCAGAAAAAGTGGGCACAATATTCACAGTATGCACAGGGATTAGCATCCCTAATGCTATGAGGCTATTTGCTGAATCATGCTAATAAATATAGTTTAGATAGAGCCTCTCTCCCTTCCATTGGCAGTGGAGAAAGTTTCTCCAGGTTTGAAAGTTCTCCTGTTAAGAAAAACTAAAAACTTGAAAATTGTATCTTGGAGACAACGCCTCAGAAGCTCGTAAGCACCACTGTGGGGGAGAAAATTGTCTTAAAGGACATAGCGTCAAATGCTAGCCTTGATCACCTCCTTCTGCTTTCAGATTGTCGATTACTCAGTCGTCAACTGTTCTCTGTTTTCTGCCTGCATACTGTAAGTGGATTTACTTTCAGGTTTATATTTTGCATTGCTGTTGTCCTGCTTTTCTGGAGTGCAAACCAGATTTCTTGGGAACTGAACTAAATCTGTATGTACTCGGACTAACAAATTTAACATATGATCCCCAAAAAATTAACTATTGAATATCATGTGGATCACTTTTAAACATCACACGCTTTATTAATTTAAATGCAAGTGTTGAATATACATCACTAAGGAAGAATGTAATAAACATATGAATCTAAAAGGAGAAAATTATATCAGAAACCATAGAGACAGTTTTCAAGAAAGCATATAAATCAAAGTTTTCATATGTTCAATCAAAATGATAACATTTAGGAGTTATGACATTCATTTTGCTGGCCCACAAAAGGATATAAAAAAGGAGACTTTAAGTATCCGGAAAAAAATATCTAAGCAGAAAAATATGGCACATATACCATTACAATAAACTTACAGAAGTACTGGAAACATAAAACTTACTTCCATCATAATTACACATTTGCCTCATCTTCGTAGGCATCAAAAATTGCACTATATTCATGTGTCCAGTCAAGGCACTCATAATTTTTCACTTCCCTATGAACATCCTCAATAGCAATGGCTGTTGTCATCGCCCAAAATATAGTTTTCTATGAGATTTAAACTGAAATATGAAGGATTGGTAAAAAAGCTATACATGCTTGCAAAATGTAAAGATATAACACACACATGCACTCACCTACAATAGCATGCACAAGTAAAAAAAGATGTAGCAGATGCAAGATTTGTGACCCATGAAACTTGGATGCGGAAAATGCATGTTGTAATTGAATTGGAAACAACGCAGAAAGATAGGGCTGTTAATGGATTGGGTTTGGCCTAGAACAGCAGCACTTGACATATATATTATAATATAATAGGGAAATTCTCAAAAAATCCCCTATCTCAAAAGAGGAGTTTCTGCCCCCTATCTAATAGCCAATGATTTGTTAGTATTTTAAGAGATGCCACCTTTGTAGGATATTTATTTAGGACAGAGAATTGGATATGTGCATCACTGATGACACATGTCACACTTTATTGGCTAAAAGATGGGCATTTGTTTTTAGAAAAATGCCCGGGGGAGTTTTGTAGCGTAACTAAACTATATATATATATATATATATATATATATAGCATGGTGTAAGTTAGGTTCAGATCAGTAGGCTCCAGTCCAAGGGCCCAAACCGAACATACCCAAAAAATATGGACCTAACATACGGGTAATTATTAATACTCTAATTTATTATTATAGCATGTCTATTATTTATATGTAATTTAGGGCTATAATCCATGGACCCAGCCATTAGCCAACCCAGTAGGATCTGGATATGAGATATGAATCGTACAATTGGGATGACCAGATCTAAAGCCAATCGTATTTGGTTTATAGGGCATATTCCTAAGCATTCATTTTATGAATTGGTTATGCGCATAAACGCTTATGACAATATTCTTTTTGCATCAGAGGATATCATGTGATGCTCAATGTGTTTTCTGTGAGGAAGGGGAGGAATCTTGTAACCACCTCTTTTCCCAAATCATAGGCTGTTTGGATTTGGACAATGTAAGCCTCATTTTTACAAGTGACACATCCCCATCCACCCTTTCAGCCCATGAAGCAATATCAATCCTCATTCAACGTACGGCCCAATATAAAATTCTAGGATCTCTTGAATTGCTTTTATTTTACCTCAGTGTGTTTGGCATATGTAGGGGGAAAGGTATCATAGAATTTTAAAAAGATTTTCTAGACTTAAGAGTTCATTTTGAGAGAGATCAATAAGGAAGATAGATTGGAGAGTCTCCTTTCTTAAGATAAGGATCTCCAACACCTTAATCATTGATAAAATGTGGAATCCTCCCTCCCTCCCTTCCTCCCCTCGGTCTTCTTCTCTTCTACAACAGATCATACTCCAATGGTCTGCACTGTTGCTTTGTTTCATAAGGAAGAAGACTCTTCTGTGTTGGGTGTTTGATCTTCAATGAAAACATCTTCATCAAGATACTTCTCCTCTGAGCCCCGTTACTCAATTCTACTACCCTCGTGGGCTACTGATGTCTCCAACTCCATGAGTAAACACATCTCTTCAATTGGAGGACCTCCTAATTGTGGTTTCTCTTCTGTTTCTCATCATCATTGTAGCCTTATCCCAATTATGTTGAGGCCAGCTACATGAACCTGTTTCGCTATTCCATTCTATCTTGAGCCAAATCATTGGATACGCTAGTCTGTATATAAGCTTCCTTTCTCAAGCAATTTTAAACAGTTAAGTTGTCCAAAGCATTAGTAAGGCAAATTTGATTTCATTTGCACAAAGTTTGATTCAAGTAGCTTCGCACTCTTTATGGTGCCTTTATAGCTTCCTCTTTTCTGTTTTCTTAGCTGGCCCAGCTTGTGGGCTTCTGGCTTAGGCTCTCACAATCTGGATCCCATTCTTCATTTGGCTTCTTCTCAGTTGGCCCTGATTATGGGCTTTTTAATTTCAGCTGGCCAGGCTTGTGGGGCTTTGTTTTGGTTTTCCTTGATTATTACCTCTCCCTTGCAGCAGGTCACCATATGCCTAGCATAACTGGTCGCCTTCCAGTGGAGGTTTGTAAAGGGTAAGGGTAACAGCCTTGTAAAGAGTATGGGTAAAGAGCCTTGTCGCTTAATGGATATACTTTCTTACTTCCCAAAAAAAAAAAAAAATCATCTCAGAAGTAAAAAACCGACATTCTCAATAAAATTCAGATTTAACATGATGATGATTTTTTATATCAGAAGTTTCCAAAATCATGTTACACAGATCTTTCGAATGAGCCAGGTACACCATTGCCTAGGCTCATATCAGACATAACCCAATTTACACATTGTTTTTCAATTGATTATATATTATTATGTCTTTTCTTCTTATGGAATCAAATAAAGAAATAGATATGACTATTGCTAGATTGTTTAGAATAAGATTTGCATATTACTTTCATTGGTTTTAATTTCATGTTATTTTTTCTTATGTAAATTTACTTTAAGATTAGCCTCAATCCATGAGTCCTATGTTTCGAGATTTCCTAAATCAGGCACCTCCTATATGGTGTCAAGATTTGAACATATATCCAAACAGTAGAATTCCAACAATAGAAATCCAGAAGTTAATTTAGCAAATCAACAAAAGTAAAGAAATATAGTGATAATTTACATAAAGAAGCTATTAAAAAAGAGAACCAGCTACAAGAACAGACCTTTGATTTGGAATGACCTTGACAGCCACTTCCTGCCCCTTCATTTCCCTTTCTTGGCCGTGGCAGAGCAAGTAAACCCAAAATGACCACGCCCCACCTCTCCACCAAGCTCATACTTGGCGAAGAAATGCTTGAGTACCCAAATTCTTATCCAATCCTAATTCATCTTCATTTCTTCAGGAACAGTCCCTCCATTCTGCTTCACAGAGCCCTGCCTGCGAGCGAGCAACGCCTTGATGTGCCGTACTGGCGATGGAGGGGGGAATGGGCGCTTTAGAGGCGCAAAGGGGTCGAATTTACACTTGAATTTGCAGGAGAGTTCTTTGAAAGCACTAGGTAGTGGGCTCGGGCTGTAAAAGGGGAATGTGGGAGTCTTGGCTTGTGTGTGAAATTCGATGTAGGCTCGATGTTGGTTCTTTTCACTGGATTTTCTACTTGGTATTGGAGTTTTTGGAATGTTTTTCCTTGACAGAGTCCATGGAAACAAAAGCCCAAGAACAATGGATAAAAAGTTTAAAGGAAAATGGCAATTGAATGCAAGAATTTCACAAAAAAGAGATCAGGAATTCAGTATTACAAACCAGCAAGAAAAGAATTTAACCAAAGGAAATTCAAGTCCTCACAAGAATAGCTCAGAATCTGAGAACCCAAGAAGGAAAAACCAAAAACTGGAAAACCAATTCCAATCTTACTGAGACAGGCACAGAAAAAGTAAGTTGAGAATTCAAGAAATGGATAAATCCCACAAACCACAGAAAACCAACTCAAGTCCAAATGATGGAGAAATCAGAGAGAATGAAGAAGGAACAGGGAAAAACCCAACATTAGACTGTAATTTTACTAGCAACAGGAAAAGTACCCAGTATCAAAAAATCCAAGAGATTTTCCAACTTGACTGATAGATCAACAAGCTGAGAAAAAAGGACCAAAAAAAATAAAAATAGTGACTTTGCAGTCAAAGAAAGGATAGGAAAACAGATTGGATGCCAAAAAAAAAAGAGAGAATACCAGCAGAAATGACAGGTAAGGGATGAAGGAATGCAGCAAAGAAGACCCAAGTCAGGAATCTCTTGGAATTTCAAATTGGAACAAGAGAGATCTGAATTAGCAGAACTGACAGGTGGAAAGAAAACAACCTTCTTGGCATCTTCAGCTTTTCTTCTGGATGTATGGATATTCGGGGAATTACAGTTTTATCAGAGGCTTCTCTATGTTATCTAACAATGGGTACTGAGAAGCCTTGTCTTCTTGTTAGTTACTTACAGGCTGTCCACTTGATCCAGAAAACTATGCAATGAAATGTATATTCTATGTGGTATATTTATATACATGAGCATTTACATGTGTGCATTTGGAATCTGCTTGCAGCCTTTTGGAAGTCGCCTTGCTTTAGACTGTGGGCCATTTCTCATTGACAAACTTCACACGCAATAGTAATGATTTAAAATTAACACTGATCTAATTAGAATAAATTTGTTTCTAGATTTAATTACAGAAGTTTATTGCTTAATTTAATTACAAGAAAATTTTACTATTTAAAGATATTAATTGGAGCAACACTACAAGCACATGCACTGTTTTTCTTTAAAAAAAATATATATCAACTTTCAATGGGGGGTCATATGAATTGCATGAGAGAGTGCACAGAATATTAGACTTGATCAAATGTTCTCACTCTAGTTTTAGATTCTTAAAGTTTAGTGGCTAATTTGTTCCGACTTGTTTAATGGAATCCAATCATGTTTAAAGCATGGACAATGTCAAATCAAGCAGAATGTGCATGTTAATGAATTGGATTGACTATAGGTGAGCCCCTTATATAAAATCCCAAGAAAATGGGACCAAAGATGCGGGCATTTTTTTAAAATTTGTCATTAAAATGATGAGCTAATTTTATGGGTTTGGGTAATGTTGTCAGCTTGCAATAGTTTTGGAAACTTCAGTGGGCAAATTGAGAGGTTATTGACACTATTAAATACAAGAATTTTAGGGCACATTGGCGACAGGTGAGGTCCTATTGATGAATTTGTAGATTTGAGGATCTCTCATTGCCTTGAAACGGGTTTTCTCGGTGAAGATCTATATAGTTTCTTTTTTTTTTTTTTTTTTTTTGTAAAAGAGAATTTATATAGTTAAAGTTTCACATCGAGATATTAGTGCACGTTGAAGTGTATTGTTGTAAACATTGGTATCAAAGAGTAAATCTATAAAAATGAGGATTTCCATATCCTCATGTGATTGTTTGACCGGAAAACCCTAAATAAATGAAGATTTTTATGGACCAAAATCCTCAATATTTACAATTGTTAAATGTGGGTTTTTTACGACTTTGTAGAAAGTTGATTAGAAACCCAAGCATTTATTTTCCAAACTAACCTTAGTGTGTCCAAACCTAGTTGGATTTTGATCGTCTGACCCTATTCCATTTCTCGGCTCACATCCTAGGCCTACAATAGAAGTTTATCATGTAACATATTCAAAGCTATTGGAGTTTCATGTTTTAAATAGTAGGTCTCATTGTGGAGTTTTACTCATTCAACTCAAGTCTCTAAGTCGAAGGATTAAGATTGTTCTCTACTCTTTGCTATTAAGAATCTAAGTGGGCCTCACACAAAGTGGGTGTTTTTACCCTGCATGGACACTGTTCTGATCCATTGAAGAAACTTCCACTTCAGGTGTGAAACGAGTTGCGAATCGTGTGTGGGACCCATTATAATGCATGTCAAAGCTCTTAATATGGATTAAAGAAAGGTCAAGTATCTAACCCCTTGATTCGTGGCCTACAAGTATAATGATTATATATACATAGGGAAATGCTCCTATAAGAGTAACTCTCACACTACTATGAAGGGATGAGGGGGCTCATATATATATATATATAAAGAGAGAGAGAGTAATGCTCTTGTACAAGCTTCTTTTAGAGAATCTATAAAAGATCTACATTTATAAGAGAATATTTAAAAGAGAGAGAATGGATAAACTTATCATTGATGACATGTGTCACACTTTCATTGGTCAATTCATAAAAATAGGATTTTTGTAGAGTAATATATATATATATATATATATATAGAGAGAGAGAGAGAGAGACGCACTCCACGTTCTGTTGTGAAAAACGCCCCTTTTCTAATTGGTGTATGCGTTCATTTGGCCCTATTTTTTAGAGAGAAGTCAAAGCATTTAAAATCCCTATTTTCTCTCTCTAAATAAAGCTACAAGTCATGTTATTCTTTCCCTATTTTATCTCTCAAAACATCACTTCCATACTGTGAGTCCCAGAGCCATAAATATTTCCCTTTTTTTTTCTCCTTCTCAATGGGACATCTTATTTACGTGATTAAGTCAATGTCATTTAATGGTTTGATTGGATATCAAATTTATGCCAATGTGTGTTTTATTAATCATTGCTTGCATTATCGCAAGCCAAATTACAAATAAAAAAATCTACTAGTGGGACCCTCTTAATTTTAGGATTAAATTCATTGAAGTTAATGGCATGACAGTACTTGAAATCTATTAGTAGGACCCACTTATTTTGTCATTATAGCATGGGAACATTAGAAATCTATCAGTAGGACCCATTATTTTTGTTATTAAAATCCATTCATAGTTAAATGATCGGATTAGTGACAAATTGAAAAAAAAAAGACCAAATTCATAGAACGTAGGTGAATCGAATGGCTCGGATTTATCTAAATATTTATGTAAAAGGCTTTATCAAGGGTGTGCCCCACTATAGAAAATGAGGAAGGAAAATTAAAAAGGTTTGTGTCAAACGCACATCCTATCATCCTCTCTGTGTATCCAAATTTTCAAAAATGGTATTTTGAAAGAGAGAAAACATAGGAATGTAATGGATTTAAACAAGAGAAAAGTTAGGGAAAGATTTATTTCTTTTGAAAGCATGATAGGTATTACCTTTAAAGAGGAGAAACAATTGGCATGTACAATATGAGGTGGCATTATCTCATTGGACAAATCAAGAGGGGAGAACATTTTTTATCATTTATTTTCTAATTGAAGACGCCCCTTTTGAAATGAGGAGTTTTTGAGAATTCCTCGTGTGTATATATATATATATATATATATGGGAACATTTATGATCAACCATCCCTCACCATATGGTGAGGGACAAATTTAATAGAGCACCTAGAGTGCCACCGATCATTAGACTTGTCGAGGATGAAAAAAGACATCTTGGACGGGCACATATATAAAGTTTGGGATCAATCTCATGCCTCTAACCCCTTCATACGTGGCCCACAAATTTAACAACTCTATACTAAAGATCAAAAGTTGATCCTCAATCCAACGGTCCAATCCATTCAAATAGGTGAGACTCGATTAACCCAATGCCATTTTGGGGGTCCCATTTGTTTCGATTGTTCAGATGTATAATAAAGTCGACCTTACTATGTTGTACCTCACCATAATTTAGTAAGGGACAACATAGTAGGGCCACTTTATGATTCATCCAAATCATCCACACACAGGGAACCCCCTAAACTACAATGAATCAATTAAGTTTTCATTAATCCGATTGGATAGGACCGTTGGATTGAGGGTCAAAATTTTTCTTTAATATAAAGTTGTTAAATTTGTGGGTTACGGATGAAGGGGTTAGAGACTTGGGATTGACCTCAAATTTGATATATAGACTCATCTCATATGACTCTTTTTCAAACACCCCCCCCCCCTCCCCCGAAAATCCCATGACCTGGGGCCCCATTGAGTTTGTCTCTCACCATATGGTGAGGGAATGATGCACATGAATATTGCCCATATATATATACACATATGGTCAAGACTCTCTTAGACTAAAGCTTAGGATAAAATTTCATAAGGCCCACCCTTGGTCCATCCAAATGGACTAAACACATGACCCCCCCTAAATTGCATGCACCAACTTTTGATTAAATCTAAATTTACTAGACAATTGGATTGATTGTGTACCGATTCGAATGGATTTTTGACAACTAAACTTTTAGGGCCTAGATGCAGATAATAAAAACCACGGTCGGTGTTGATTTTTCTCACAAAGGAGAGTCCTAGGGAGTCCTTGAACTCCAACCATCCCCACTCCTTGTGGGTCCCTAGGTGGGCTCGACCACACACTTGAACTTGCCTTAGCTTACCTTATCCTAAGCTGCAGCTTAGGAAAGCCGCCCTATATATATATATATATATATATATATATGGCCAGCCCTTTCACAGCTCATGCGAATGGGAGAGGGTTGTCCACTGCCTAGGGTTGGGCCCACTGTTTGGTCTGGTCCATCCAAATGGACCCGACCCCACCCCCCCCCCCTCCCCCCCCCTTCGAACGAATTGCACATGTCCATCAAAATTTGACCCCATCTGATTAAACTAGACCGTTGGATTGAGTGACACCCATCCGAATGGACTGTACACTGTTAAAGTTTTGTCGCCCAAATAGGGATGATAGAAATCAAGGATATAATTAATTTTTTGTAGAGTGGAGGGCCGCTGTGTGTTCTTCAAATCCCCCCATTCCTATGTAGGTACCCAGGCCATTGAGCGGACGCCCTTATCCTCAACTCGAGATGAGGATAGGGTGCCTATATATATATATATATATATATATATATATATATATAAAGAATATGTCCCTTAATCCAAGGCCCAATCCATTAAGAAACGTGCAAGACCTAGGGATTAGTAGAGTTGGGTTTTTTCGTGTGGATGGTTCGAATTGGTGATAAGTGGGACCATCATGATACCTCATATAGATTGTTCTATATGAGGTGTATGTATAGGGGCAAAATTACGTGTGTCTAGGTATGTATAGATCCTCCTATAGATGGTTCCCAAGGACATCTAAGTGGACAACCTTGTGGGGCCCCATTAGTCATGGGAGCAATGGAGGATTGGAAGATCTGGATGTGACCTACCTACGTGCAAGATTGTAAGTCCATCGGGTCATCCTAACCTCTTGCTCTATGGCCAACAAGATTAATGGATTTTATATCAAAATGATTTTTACCCTCTATACAACAGACCTGTCCATTCACATCGGTGAGAATCTAATGGATCAAGTGTAAGTAGGGGGTGGGGCTTTTGATGGTCCATTCAAATCAGTGCCTAGGTGAGCCTTACACAGCTATCTGCATGGATGTCACCATGCGGATTGTCCTCGGAAGAATATTTTCGATATATGTGTGTGGAGGGAGGGAGAGAGAGAGAGAGATTATTGCTTGCTCTTTAGAGAGAGAGAGAGAGAGAGAGAGAGAGAGAGAGATTATTGCTTGCTCTTTAGAGAGAGAGAGAGAGAGAGAGAGAGAGAGAGAGATTATTGCTTGCTCTTTAGTCTTTAGTCATTTGAATCTGAAAGGAAAATGCTTTGCCTTCTCATGCTTAATCAAGATTTCACTTTGTCTATTTTCGCGATCGCTTCTTCTTAAAGTGGGGATGCAATCAAACTTAATCTGACTGTCACAACCCATCACAAATTGGTTTATCATGTATGGTACTAGACTCGCCCTGTGATTTAATGGCAACTGATTTTTCTTAATGACAATAAAAGAAGTTTAGTATATAAGCTTGCTCATGTAGGGCATTTTCCTTTTTGGAATTCAATGAAATCTTGTTTGGTTGAAATTCCAAAGTTTATTTAAGACTTTTTATGTGGTGGAATTTTGAAATTTTAAAAGAGAAACATGTCATTTTCAAATGTCAAGGACAAGCCATAAAATTACATCCATGAGTTTCCAAATTCTTGTTAGAAATTATAATATAAGAATAAGCATGTAGCTATACTAAAACTTGAACCCTCATCTCTTGGAGATATCCGGTCGGAAAACCTAACCCGCACTATAGAAAAAGAGGAGACTTTCTCTGTAAAAGCCCCATTGTCAACCCTAAGGAAGATTAAGGCCATTTTAGCGGCAGGAAAAAACTGCCACTAAAAATTGTTCTTTCCACTGCTGAAAGTCACTTTTTTTCTTTTTTAGCACCGGCCCAATCTAGATTAAAAAATGAAATCCTATATTTATTCCGGAAAAACAAACCCACTATCAAATCAAACCCTAATAATTGCGGGGCAGGCAGGTCCCGTTGAAATGGACCCATTGCCGTCCCTAAGTGCTATATGATGTTATTTATGTGCATGGTTCAACAACTACTTGGCAAAACCAGTCGCATCACCCCCACATGAAAAAGGTGTTCACTACAACTAATTTTTTATGATTTTAATCCAAAAGTTCAAATTATATTAAATCTCCATTCTCACCCTCTTTATATTCCATCTTGTTATTTTATTGACATATAAACACTGAAAGTCAATAAAAATTGAAGATCCTCATGTACTTACTATTTTCAATTTTTTTTTTTCAAAATTTCCCATTTTAGAAAGAAAGGCTCAGACAAATGAAGAGTCGGAGGATGACCAATATTTCGACTGATACACCTAGTTTTGGAAACCATTTTATATGAACATGCTTCTTGGAAGACTTTGGGCACGTTTGATAACAAGCGAGGAATTCATAGATATGATGATTCTTCACTACCATTGGAATAAAGATTCCTTGTTTGAGATTTGTATAGTTGATAATTTCACATTGTTATTGATGTGTATCGATGCATATAACTTAGAAAAATAGGGTTAGGTGTGCAAATCCAGTAAAGAGAGGATTTTCAAATCCTATGGGGGATGGTCAGATATGAAAATCCAACAAATGAGAATTTTCATTCATCCAAAACCTCAAAATTTTACAATTGCCAAACATGAATCTATCCCAACTTTATGGAAATCAAACATGACCTTCGAGAAGGTCAAGACTAACCATGCTTAAATACTAAAATAATGTAATTATATCACTTGGGTCAATTTGAAAACCTACATGTGAACAGGGAGCAGCATGGATTACAGCTATGCTTCTTGACTAAGAAGGAAAATCCTCTTGAGCATGAGGTAATGGCCTATTAGCAAATGGTGCCACCAATCTGCTTTCATTCAAAAGGCTATACATGGGTTGAAAAGTTGGCATTGTGTACGTAGCCTTGTCATGGGCATGCATACTTCATGCTTTGATCATGTTGATGGAGGCCCATCCAATATGCGGGCCCTGCTAAGCATTTTAGACACACAATTTTTTAATGCTACACAATGGTAGCTACACAATTTAAATGCACAAATAAACATTTTTCTGAAATAAAAATGGAAATGAAAGGGTGAAGACAATTGAACTTTTGGGCACAGTAGTTTGTTGTATATTGAATTCGTATAGTCACGAATGATAAAAGAGGTAACATAACAATTTTCAATGAATGAATATCAAAGAGGTGAAATGTGAAAAAGGTGAAAATGTAGATGAGATTCAAACTTTTCTAAAATTTAAATTAATAGGGTGATAGCTGCCTAACTATTTTCCATACAAAATAGATTTTGATGGCCATTTATGAATATTTATCATTGTTTCTCCAGTTTTTACCACCTTCATCGTTGGCAATGCATTTTTCAAACTTTCTAAGGACTTGTTTCTTTGCTGGAATTTCAAGAATTTCTGTTTAGGGAATTCTTGAATTCCCAGACACAATGGAATTCCTGGATGTTCAAGGAGCATCCAGGAATTCCACCAAAATACAAAGGGAGTGGAATTCCTGGATTCCCAAAGGTTAAAAGAGATATTTCATGTGGATGGAATTCGAACATTCCTTTGAAGAAACATGGAATTTAAATATTCTAAGAGACAGCATGTCCCATCATGTCTAGGAGTTCCTGGACATGGTGAATTCTAACAGAAATTCCACTAAAGAAACATGGTATTAGAATTCAATTCTTTGCAACCAAATAGGCAATAAGGTGGAGATGAGACGTCCCCCTTAAATACTTTCTCATAGGATCTGTATTAGTGGAGTGATACATAGGAGATGCCTACGGGATAATCATTTATTAGTAAAGAAAACACTATTTGATAGCCGTTTGTAGATTTATTTACCTTTATTTCTTCAAATTTCATTCCCTTAACAAGAATGCGTTGCTTATGATTCCAATAAGTTTAATATCGAGCAACAAACCGTTAATCATTGATCATCATCATCAAAACAAACCCTTGTTCCAATTATATTAGTTCGGCTATATAAATTTTATTTCTCTATTCCGTTCTATTCGTAATCGTTCGTCATCGGCAAACCATTAATCATTGAATTAAAAAAATAAAAACACTTACGACATTATAAAAGGGTGGAAGGTAACGATCATAGCGGAAACCGTTGCACTCTTGCTTTGACATTGATCTTATCATTGTTGTATCTTAGAATCAAAACTGCCGAACTTCCACTCTGCCCATAGGAATTAACCACTCCGAAAATGACATCAATGTCGTGTTAGGGCCTGATGGTGGGCCCCACCACATTGCTTTTAATGGTATTAGGTGACCCACTAGAGCCAATCTCAATTTTTCTTGTTGTGGGCCCCACCAGCATTTTCTTGTATTCTTTGATCATTGAATACACCGCCTTAGATTCTTTTGACCATGGCGGGTGGCCTGTAGAATATTGTGGGTTATTCAAACAATGGATGCAATAGCCAATCAAAGGTTGCCACGTGCCCAAGCTATGAAGCCCTGGGGTCTGAGCCTCCAATGTGTAGTTGGCCGAATGATCATGCATTGTTTGACCATGAATGATTAAGGGTTCCTGTAGAATTTGCAGATGAGATTAAGGACATGTTGATTTATTAGAATTTCAGGAATTTTTGTCTGAAAAATTAGACAAAAATTCTTGAATTCCTAAATTTTAAGGGCACGAGCATTTTAGAATTCCACCAAAATACAGAAAAGGTGAAAATTTTGAATTCTTAAAGGCCAATCGAGACTTACCATGTGCTGAAATTCATAAATTCTTATAAAAAAATAAGAGATTTGGAAATGCTAAGGGGACATGACATCATGTCTCAAAACCCCAACCACTAAAATTTTAGTAAAGAAACAAGTCCATGAAAATCAGATCTTGATCGTTCTTTAGTTGGGCCCATCACAACCATGTTCTTCTCCTGAGGAGAACGGTTTGGCACATTCATCTGTTTGGAAGTACTGGATATGGAAAATGGATGTATAAAAGTATAAACATAAATAAAGAAGATGAAGAAGTGCAAGCCTGCATTTGAAATGAAGGGGGTAATTGGGTCAAAACTAGTGTGGCAATCCAACCCAACACTCTAACCCAACCATATCCAGCCCACAAAACTCAACCCGTTTTTATGCAGGTTGGTCATAGGTCAAGTACTAAACCTGAGATTCACAGTAAAATGGGCTGAGTTTGAATTGGCCGCATAACCTATTTTGATCTGAATTGATTTGTTAGCATGTTTGTTTAGCATAAGTAGAGTAGAAGAGAACTAGAGAAGTAAAAAGGGGCTGATACGATACAAAGCTTCTATTCCGAGTGGTAGGACGAAAGAAGTAAAAGTAAGATAAAATTAATATGACATACAGGGTTGACTCGATGGCTGTTTAGATGGAGAAGAAAAGGAAAAAGAATAAAGTTTCAATGTGACAGAAAGTACATATATTACCCAGATTTGCTCACTTTATTTTACTTTCCCCCAAACCTAATTAAGTGGAGAGGAGTAAAATTTGTGATGTGAACCCCACTCCCATTTTACTACTTCCTCTCATGTGTAACAAACAAGCAATGGTACCTAGGCTCTTTTATTTAGTAGGAGTAGAGCACAAGGAGAGTAGAGAATTAATTAATGCGACAGAGAAAGTTCTAATTTGAATGCTTGGATAGAAGAAGTAAAAAAGAGAGTAAAGTTACAATGTGTAAGGGCTTTAAAACCGTCACACCATTTTAGTTACTCTCTCCAATTTAAATAAAATGGGTTTTTTTTTTTTTTTGGTATTCATGATTTGAGCCTTAGTCTTTTCTCTTTAATGCTAAATAAATATAAAAAAGGAAGAAAAATGAAAAAAAGGAAGTGGAAGAAAAGAAAATCATGAGGCCTACCTTATTGATACTAAGGCGTCTCCACCCTGAAAAAACTCAGAGAGAGGGAGGGAGATTTATAGATGAGATTTGAAATATTTTTTAATAGTTTTCCATCTTTGACCATGCTTTTTTATTTGATCCCATTTCCTTGAACTATGCTTTCGCCGAATTTACCAATCACTTTTGAGGCGTCCGCATCACCTATCATATTTGTGATACCCTCACCGTAAGTGGACCAATAACACTCCGACACGTCATCCAAGAATTTAGGCGATTCTCTTTCGTTTGATTAAAATTTTTTAAACCTCAAAATCATCTAAATTTTTGTATAACAAATGCGATAAGTGATCCGAACTCCCACTTGAGTATTGGATATGAGGCAAGGAATAGCCAATTCTATCGAAAGATTATACTACATTGGCCAAGCCAAGCACCATTTGTGCATTGCCCTTGCACCTATACGGTATATATCATTGCAAACGGTCACAAAAGATGGATCCGTTAAAATATAAAGCAATGCGACAAAACTCAGAGGATCATCTTCCCATATTATTTTTCGTTTTCTTCTTATTCTTTCCTTTATTCATGGGATTATGCAAGTTAGGTTATGTTAAAGAAAGTTAAGGATGCCTAAGTCGTTGGGTTGGGCTTTAGCCTATAAAAAAACCCCTCTTTACCTCCACCCATTTTTACCCCATCCGATCCCTTGGCCACCCCCTAGTTAAAGTAGCATGAAATGGGACCCATCTAATAATGGGGCTTGAGTGATTTTGATTTCAATTCTGACCATCTATTTGTTAGAGGTTATTATATTTGAAGATAAGATAGGATTAGGTTGGTTTTAATTATTAGAGATAAAACATAGATTTGTTAAAGATTTTAGGTTTAAGTTTGAATTTGAATAATCTTGTCATTGCCATGTATATATTGAAAGGATTTCCTCCCATCACATTTACAGTGATGATATTGTGATCAATTCGGGTATGATCCCGCTTCCGCAATTATCATCATCAATTTTCTTATTTCAATAAAATGGTAAGCATCCTCTCCTATCTATCCATCTATTGCCATCTTCATCAAACTCTACCTAAGAAGACATGATTGTTTCAAATTGAAAGGGTTTTTATTCTTAACGTAAAACAATTACAATTATTATGGGATTGAGGGGGATCTTAGAGATTGTTGTTGGAAAAATAGCTAAGAGCACCATTATTTTGGTCAACTTTGAGCTAAAATCTAAGTGGGACCCACTTATTATTTTAGGTGCGAATACAAGGGAATGAAATCTACTCCATGAATAGATTAAAGACATGTATTGAGCTGCTCTAATACATTAAGGAGTGAATGAGAAATTGCCTCCTAAACACTACTACTTGAACATGTTAAACATGGAAACAAAAGGAAGTAGTGAACTTGCTTCCCACATTGTTTGGGAACAAGACATTCCTTGGGTATAAATATACTTACCTTGGTAGTATAGGATGAACCCAAAGGGGAATTTCACTTTTGTGGAAGAGGGAGGACCTAAACTAAGGTGGGATCACCACTATGCGCCCCGCACCAGGCCGGGCTTTGGCCTGGGCTTGGGCTTCAAGCGCGAGTTGGGCCTGGCTCGACCCACGACCAATTTATTATTTTTGGAGAAATTTTATTTAATAAAATCTTCCTTTTTTAAATGGGGTGTCTCCAAAAGGTGTGTGCTCATTCGTATCTGAAAGGGTGTGTGTTTGTCTTAGAGGTGTGTCCAAAGAAGGAGCATCTGTTCACTGAGCAGTCACTTATCTGAACAGATGCAGCCCCATGAAAGAGTCTTGAAGCAGGCTATATATAGCATCTTGTCCATGCGTTTTAGACCATCTCATTCGCTGCTGTTGCATTGCATTTTTACGTGATCATCAGAGTCAATGAGAAAGTCCTGATGCACTTTTGGTTTGCCTGTTACATAGTTTGTAGTGCTGCAACTGTGGTGGAACTGAGCATTGTATCCTGGGAGACAAACGCCGTTGAAGCTCGGAAGCACCATTGCGGGGGCGAAGTTTTTCTTAAGAACATAGTGTGTAACACTGGCCTTGATCAACTTTCTTTTGCGAGTTTCTGGACTTTACAACTTCAACAACAGTACTCTAATTCTGCCTTCAAGCAGTGAATGAATTTACATTTCTAGATTACAATCTGCAACTCTGTTTAGTTGTTGTTTTGTTTCACTGTGTTCAAACCTGTTTCCTAAATACTGAACTATTTTTGTATGTACTCGGTATAATAATCTTAAGACAAATTTCTTTTATTTCTGAGTACATTCTGTTATCAGTTTTACTTCAGTATTTTTGGTTTCGGTTTATGTTAGTTTTTTCTACTGGTTTCTAGTTCTTCAATTTCTGAAATTAGTATTGGAAAACGGAGTTTCTGTCTTTATATATAACTAGTTACAGAATTTCAGTTTGTTCTGTAAATTGTGCATTCTATTTGCCTTAGTCTACAGTGACCTATAACTGATTAGTCTGAGTTACTGTTTGCAGTACTGTAAGTTTTTTAATTCTCTAGTATACTATGTGTTCTATTTTAGTATACTCTGTGTTCTATTTAAGTGATTTTTGTTCTGTTAAAATATAAATGGGTATTGAGAAGAATACTCCAGTTGGTGCCCCTACCCCAGTTATGGTGAACCATGGGGAGAAACTTGAGAAGTTCAATGGAACTGAGTTCAAGAGATGGCAACAGATAATGTTGTTCCATCTCACCACCTTGAATCTAGCTCAGTGATCGTCAGCCTCAAGTGCAAGGCCGCGATTGTAGTAACTTGGTGAAGTCCGAGGTCGATTCACAGGGAGTAATTAATCGCGTAAAACCTGTCCTATTGAAAAAAAAACTAGTTCTAGCCTAAAAAAATCTATAAAAATCACAAATCCTACTTTAATAAGAAATTAATTACAGGTCTGAAAAATTAATCACAAACAAAGAAAAAGAAAAATCCGAGTCTTGAAACCTAATCTAACTACTGCATTCACTATAAGATTTGTTAGTCCAAACAATTGCAATAATTGATAGAATGCATAAAAATAAAAATAAAATAAAATAAAATCAGAGAATAAAAAAATGATTTTTCATTCTCAAACTTTGCAATAATTAATTTGCTTGATGCCATCAAGAAAAATCAAGACCACCGCACCAAGTGCGCACAGTCACTACGCACAAAAATTCGATGTTGACCCTTTAGTGAAGACCAAGACCCCATAAACTTGATTTATTAATGAAAGACCCATTACAAGCAAATAACCATTACAAAATTATTTGAATCAAAATAAAGTGCATCTAACATTACCCTAGACACATGAAACACTAAACGGAGGAAAAAGACCCGTGGTCTCGAGCGACGATCCAACCGGCTCTCGTTTTGCTATCTGAAATCCAAGTAAGAGAAGATGATGAATGGCTTGTCCGATGGTGGAATGACGATAGCAATGGTGGCGGCGCAACGGCGTAAAAATCCAAGTGGTGGTGTGCCTAAGGGAAGGCCTTGGATGAAAAATTGATGGAAGAATGAGATATGGAGAAAAATTAATGGGAAAAGGGGCATTTTGGTTGCTGGTCGTCCAAGGTGTGGAGGGGGAGATAGGAATGCACGTACAACCTTTTTTGGCTCTTTTTATGTCGGTTTGATGGCTTGTGGTCCAAGGTATTTTAGGTTGGGAAGTCTCCAAGTTAGGATAGAATCTTTGGCAAGTTTAGGGGATCCCCAGATTTGCTTTGTCTTTTGAATTTCTTGGTACACATGACTCTTTTGCTAACTTGAAACTCCTCCACTTGGCCCCACTTGACTTAAAAAAAATCCACATCTAAACTTGTACAACTTGGAATGCATGTAAGACCATCTTAGATGTGTGAAGCATAGTGTTGGACGATCTTCATGGCTTGTCCTTTACTTCTTGATTGAAAAGAAATCTAAATTTTCATATTTGTATGGAAAGTTTGAAAGCTTGGTGGGTCCATGTGGATTTGTCACAATTTGTATAATGCTAGTGTTGGACGTCCAATCTCTTTGATTTAAAAGTTTTCAAATCTTGGAAATTCATGTGGACCCACTTTCTCTCTTAAAAACCATCTCAAATCTTCAAATTTAAACTTTTGAATTTTCATGGAAATCTTGACCCAAATCTGAAATTCAAATTTTTGTTTGCAACTTGTAAGAGATGATGCGTCCCACTTGGATGTGTGATTCTTGAATGAAATATCTTGGACGTACATCTCTCCCTTGGCCTTTTTTTCTTCTTTTGTTTTATTTTGAATCTTGGCCATCCATCTTGATTTCTTTAATTGATTTACTTCTTCCTCGGGCCCCAATAAATTGGACTTTCCTACAAAAATACAAATAGTATAATCAATAATCAAAGAATTATCTATTTATGCAGGAAAAGAGTATTGCAAGATGCGGGCCCCAATTCACACTAAATAGATGCGTAAGATTTTACCATTTTATCAAGTTTTCTTTAATTAAATCCATGGTGCAACGAAAATTCATCATTTCATGTGTGAATCATAGTTAAGAAACTTGTGACTTTCAATGCCAAGAAATAGAGAAATTGATTTTATGTGAAAATATGATTTTTCAATGAATTTTGACTTGAATTCAAACTTTGATGCCCATAAACATAGAATTATGATTTTTTTACTAACATGGTTCATGATTTGATGATTAAGTCCTTAATTACTATAAAATGATGAGGAAATTATGCATTTTTAAGGATTTATCACTCTGTTCCTCCATGAGGAAGCTCCTGCTCTAAAAGAAGGCGAGACAAACAAGGAAGTGGTTGCTGTTGTAGAAACCTGGAAGCATGCTGACTTCCTCTGTCGAAATTACATTCTTAATGGACTAGACAAGACATTATATAATGTTTACTGTTCATTGAAGACCGCTAAGGAATTATGGGACTCACTTGACAAAAAGTATAAGCTTGTAGATGTCCGAATGAAGAAATTCGTTGTTGGCAAATTCCTTGACTACAAGATGATGGATTCCAAAGCAATAATCATTCAAGTTCAGGAACTTCAGGTAATTCTTCATGAAATTCATACAGAAGGAATTTCTCTTAGTGAGTCTTTCCAAGTAGCAGCAATCTTTGAAAAATTACCACCAGTTTGGAAGGATTTTAAGAACTACCTTAAGCATAAGCGAAAGGAGATGAAACTTGAAGACCTGATTGTTAAATTGAGCATAGAGGAAGACAATCGTGCAACTGAAAAGAAAGCAGGAAAAACCTTCATTGAAGCTAAGGCAAATATGGTGGAACATGGGTAGAATCCCAAGAAGAGGAAGAACGGTCCCAACAATCTAAAACAAGGTCCCAATGACAACAAGAAGTTCAAAGGGAAATGCTATGTGTGTGACAAACCAGGCCATCGCGCTAAGGATTATCGTAAGCGCACGGACCAAAGCAATACGAGTAAGAAACCAATGCGGGCCAACATGACAGAATTGGACACTCTCTCTACTAATGTTTTAGATATCAATCTTTTTGCTGTAGTCTTAGAAGTCAATCTGGTTGGCAACACTAGATAATGGTGGGTAGACACTGGGGCCACCCGACATGTCTACAATATTAAAGAGATGTTCTCCATTTATCATGCATCAACCGGAGAACAACTTTTCATGGGCAACTCTACCACTTCTAAGGTTTAAGTGTTGAAAATGTCATACTAGGGATAAAAATCTCTAAAACATCAGATGGACTGATATTATCTCAATGACACTATATTGAGAAAATACTCAAGAAATATAATCAAGATAATACAGTCCAGTGAGGACACCTATAGATATCAGTATCCATTTATCTAAGAATAATGAAAAAGGCATATCATAATGAGAATATGCGCAAATAATTGGCAGCCTAATGTATGTGATGAGTTGCACTTGCCCTGACATTGCATATGCTATTAGTAAATTGAGTAGATACATAAGTAACCCAGGACGACCATTGGAAGGCCTTAGTTAAGGTTTTAAGATATTTAAAATACACCAAAAATTATGGATTGCATTACTCTAGATATCCAGCTGTACTTGAAGGCTATTGTGATGCCAACTGGATATCAGATACCAAAGATTCAAAGTCCACAAGTGGATATCTATTTACACTTGGTGGTGCAGCAGTACTGTGGAAATCTTCTAAACAAACCTGCATTGCTAGATCCACTATGGAATCTGAGTTTATTGCATTGGATAAAGCTGGCGAAGAAGTCGAGTGGCTTCGTCAATTCCTAGAAAATATTCAAATGGTGTTGCTGAAAATCAAGATGATAAGAAGCGATAGATGTGGTCAATACGAATCACCTTTTAGTGAATTTTGTTCACAACATGGTATTATACACCAAACTACTGCTCCTTATTCACCTCAGTAAAATGGTGTTGCTGAAAGGAAAAATAGAACTTTAAAAGAAATGAATAATGTTATGTTAATAAGTTCTGGATTACCTCAGAATTTGTGAGGGGATGCTATACTCTCCGCAAATTATATTTTCAACCGAATACCTCAAAAGAAAACCAATAAGACCTCCTACGAATTGTGGAAATGCAGAATGCCTACTTATAAATACTTGAAAGTGCGGGGATATTTGTCTAAAGTGGCGGTTCCTACACCTAAAAAGGTTAAAATAGGACAAAAAACAGTTGACTATGTATTCATTGGGTATGCTCATAATAGCAGTGCGTATCAGTTTCTAATTCACAAGTCTGATATTATCGATATGCGTCCTAATACTATTATTGAGTCAAGGAATGCATCGTTCTTTGAACATGTATTTTCTTATAAACCCTCGCAGGAATTGAGTTCTCCTAAAAGAACTCATGATACTACTAGTAGCAATAATTAAAACCAACAAGAGATTGATGAACCTAGACGGAGTAAGAATGCTAGAACATAAAAAACGTTTGGTTCAGATTTTCTAACAATTCTGTTAAAAGATGAGCCTCAAAACTTTAAAGACACGGTGTCCAGTTCCGAGGCACCATATTGGAAAAAGAAAATAAATAGTGAAATTGAATCCATTTTGTACAACTATACATGGGAATTAGTGGATCTTCCATAATGTTGCAAAACTCTTGGATGCAAGTGGATATTCAAGAGAAAGATGAAAGCAGATGGATCATTCAAAAAGTACAAAGCCAGACTTGTTGTTAAAGGATATGAACATTAGAAAGGCTTGGACTATTTCGATACTTATTTACCAGTTACAAAAATAACATCCATTCGAATTTTAATTGCAATTGCTGCTATACACAATTTTGAGATACATTAAATGGATGTAAAGACAGCTTTCTTAAATGGTGAATTAGATGAGGAAATATATATAGAACAACCAGAAGGGTTTAATGTTTCATGTCAAACTAAGAAAGTTTGTTGGCTTGTCAAATCTCTATATGGATTAAAACAAGCACCAAAGCAGTGGTACGAGAAATTTGACAGTTTGATAATGTCAAATGGGTTTAAGATCAATAATTGTGACAAATGTGTATACGTCAAGAACACTAACAATGGCTGTGTCATTATTCACTTATATGTTGATGATTTGCTCATTATGGGTAGTAATGATGATATCATTCAAGCTACCAAGAGAATGTTAAACACTAAATTTGATATGAAAGATTTAAGTTTTGAAAATGTCATACTAGGGATAAAAATCTCTAAAACATCAGATTGACTGATATTATCTCAATCACACTATATTGAGAAAATACTCAAGAAATATAATCAAGATAATAGCAGTCTAGTGAGGACACCTATAGATATCAGTATCCATTTATTTAAGAATAATGGAAACGGTATATCACTATGAGAATATGCGCAAATAATTGGCAGCCTAATGCATGTGATGAGTTGCACTCGTCCTGACATTGCATATGCTATTAGTAAATTGAGTAGATACGCAAGTAACCTAGGACAACCATTGGAAGGCCTTAGTTAAGGTTTTAAGATATTTAAAATACACCAAAAACTATGGATTGCATTACTCTAGATATCCAGCTGTACTTGAAGGTTATTGTAATGCCAACTGGATATCAGATACCAAAGATTCAAAGTCCACAAGTGGATATCTATTTACACTTGGTGGTGCAGCAGTACTGTGGAAATCTTCTAAACAAACATGCATTGCTAGATTCACTATGGAATCTGAGTTTATTGCATTGGATAAAGCTGGCGAAGAAGTTGAGTGGCTTCGTCAATTCTTAGAAGATATTCAAAAGTGGTCAAAATCTATGCCTCATATCTGCAGCGATAGTCAATCAGCAATTGGAAGGGCACAGAGTAAAATATATAACGGTAAGTTTTAACATATTCGTCGGAGGCATAATACTATGAGACAACTGCTCTCTCATGGCATTATGATGATTGAGTACATAAAGTCCATATATAACATTGCGGTTCCTTTTATCAAAGGTTTAGCGAGAGAGCAAGTAAACCGTTCATCGAGGGGAATGTGTTTAAAGCCTATGAATGAAAAGTCACCATAATAGCAACCCTACCTAGTTGACTGGAGATCCCAAGATCTACGTTCAAAGGGACAACCGAATTGTGTGTGACTTAACGATATCACTATGGAGGTAAAATCTCCTACTCATTCCTATGATAGTAATAGTGATACCTGCAGCGGTTATTAGGATAAGCAAAGTTTTTAATAATTTTTATATTTTGGCTAATCAGATGGGGTATAGCGGGATACTCTTAATAAGAATCACCTATGTGAGTGTGAACTGGACCGATTCTATGAGAATAATAATGCTAAATTCTCTAAAGCACTCATGAAACCAGGCATTGTTCAGGGCCAAAATGAACACAATCATGAGAACCAACTATGTTCGAAAAAATTCTGTGTGAACTCTATTATCTCAGTTTACGCAAAAGGTTGACCAGTTCAAGACATCATGTTCACTGTTCAACTAGTAAATCCAATAGTAATTCAAGAGGGAAGGTTCAAGGCCACAAGCTACCTTTCTCTATACAGAAGATTTCCAATTGTACTCTCTCTATGTATCTGCATATCATTTCATTGCTTTCAGTCAATTTCATATATGTGGGGAATTGTTGGAAAAATGGCTAAGAGCACCATTATTTTGGTCAATTTTAAGCCAAAATCTAAGTGGGAACCACTTGTCATTTTAGGTGGGAATACATCAGAACAGTGACTGTTCAGTGGTGAGTGAATTTACATTTCTAGATTACAGTACAGAAATTTCAGTACTCTGTTTTTGCCTTCAAGCAGTGAGTGAATTTACATTTCTAGATTACAATCTGTAACTCTGTTTAATTGTTGTTTTGTTTCACTGTGTTCAAACTTGTTTCCTAAATACTGAACTATTTATGTATGTACTCGGTATAATAATTGTTTGGTTAGATAATAATTAATTTGGTTGTTAGAAATTTTAGATATTTTTAATTTTGAATAATTGTTGATTTGGTCTGCTCTAAACTATAGAGAACTATCTTGCCTAGTGGAGTTGTTTTGCATATTTGAGAGATTGTCATACTGCATGTCTTTCTCGCATGAAGAATACAAAATGTATGGTAGGACATTTGTATTCTTGTGAGTGTCTGCCAATTTGATTTGGCCAAGGACTCCGCGTCTCTGCCACTTGGCTTGCCATTTTGTTATGTTATAGAATGATACTTGTGAATAGGGTTGTCCATCAAGCCCTTTGATGAGAGGGCTCGATTTGCCCAAGGAGGTAAAAATGACAGCTTTTCTTGTTATCCTTCAAAAAGTCTGCCACCTTGGGGGCCCAGGTGCCCTTTGCCCATTAACATACATGTGTATGTATATGCTTTTTGTCTATTATGTATATGAAATATATGTGAATGTATGAATACATGAAACCTTTTTTTCTTTTAATTAGATTAAAAAAAATATGAATGTTTTTAATCTACATAACTATTTCATTCCATACAAATAAACAAATAAACAAGCCCTTTTGATAATAAATCCCTAGTATTCCGATTTAATGAAAACAAATTGGTGCATTTGACAATGAAGTCTCATCCAATTCCATGCAAATAAATAGGCCCATTTAAATACATAGAGATCAGGTTGATTTAATACCTTTTTAAAAGCTTGTGTTAAGGAGTATTATTTTAAAGAGCACTAGCAACAAAAGCCCGTGCTTAGCCCGGGCCTTGTAATAAGAATCAACATTTCAAATTTGGTCTTATTATTTAATAGAAATGATGAGAGTATAGAGACACGGGGCACAACTACACTTGCACACATATATTATATACAATAATGTAAAATAAGAGAATTCTTAAATTAAATGGGGTTAATATGACTTGATTAAATGTTTAGTGGGATAGTGGGCCCTTGCTGACGTGGCGTTCCAAGGTGCCTAGGTCAGGTCACATCATGTAACATCTAAAGATGGGCCTCATATCCTAAATCCTAAAGGCGTGCCCAATTGGACAGTAAGATAGTGGGCCCTTGCTGACGTGGCATTCTAGGGAGCTTTGGTGGGGTCACATGATGTAAATTCCAAAGATGGGCCTCATATTCTAATTCCTAAAGGTGTGTCATGTTGTATTTAAAGGTGGGTCTCTTATATTTTTTTAAAAGTGGTATGCATGTACAAGTGCGCAATCCTTGTACCTAAAATAATTAGTGTTGTTGGCTATGAACCATCAAATGATGCAACGGGAGAGATGTTTCAATGTAGGCTCAAGTTTGAATTAAAGCCTCGTGAATCATGTTTAAACCGTCATGGCCCATGAAACCTTAATGGCTATGAACCATCAGATGATGGAACAGGCCAAATGTCTTGATGTAGGCTCAAGTCTGAATTAAAGCCTTGTGAGTCATGTTTAAACCATCATGGCCCATGAAAAGCTTTGGCCTAGTTGTAACTTGCCACCCTTAGATAGCCCTGCCCACATCTAAATGAAGGGCTCATCTTGCAGTTTACATGGTCTACTGTTGGACTTTTGGTTGGACCCACTGCCACACAAATATAGTGGCCTAAAGATTTGCTTATACTTTGTAAAATGGCAAGAAATAGGACTCAAATGCAAAAATTCATAAAAATTTCTTATAAGAGAGGTTTTAGAAGATAAAGAGTAGCGCAAAGGGAGGTGACACCTTAAACTAATGTGGGTTTTTTGTGCATATTTCTTTAAAAGGAGAGACTTTTTAGGGATGAGGTGGCACCCCTCCGAGCCCACCTCCCCCTATGATTTAATATATATATATATATATATATATATATAATATATAATGTGTTAAGGAAGATTTGAGACTACAAATATGTAAGAAAAGGTCACTCCTTACTACCATTTGCATTGATTAACTAATCTCATATGAAAAATCTCACTTGGTGATATATAAAGTGAAGACATATGGGACAGGTGGGTTAGATGCACCCAAAACCCAAGCCCAAACCCGCCTTGGGTTGGTATATGGAAAATCATATCCGACTTGAACCCTGCCAACGCAGTACCAAACCCCACCCCACATAGGAGCGGCTCAGGGTGGGTCCTCATTTAAATCCGACCTATTGCCATCCCTACTCAACGTTCATCTCATGGCAAATTGTTCAACATGGAGAAGTGACCTTAACACAGCCTTAAGAGGGCTTGAAGAGACACTACCAGCGTTGGCTAATAGAAAATGGCCTATATGACATCGAGCTATGCCACCAATGGCGAACAGTTGGGGAAAATGGGTCATAGGATCCAATGAAATTCAACTTCATCGAATCCAACAGAGTTGCACTCCATGACTCCTTTGGAAAGCCTGGTCACTGGTTTAGCACAATCGAGGAATTATAATTAAATTTCCATTGGTGGTGATAGGGCAGTGATTTAGAGATGATGGTATTAGGGTGTAGTAGCCGCCTAGTAGCCCATTTTGGTGAAAACTATGCCCTTGCTGCCTTTCCAAACGTACCAGGTGAATCTAATGCCAATGGCACAGTTGAGAGGCAGAATTAGCTGGATATGAATGGTGTGAAGTGAGCACGTTTGGAATTCGAAGGGAAGTGGGAACAAATTAAATGGTTAAATTCACAAGAACATAAAAGACAGTTTCTAAAGCTGATCAACAGTAAATGCATCTTGGATTCGAGGTAAGTACTTTATAAACCTACTTAGGTGAGACACTCCATGCAAAGAACTTGAGTTTGGATGGGAGGGGTAGGAATCACAGTTTCTTCCACAGATAATGTGGTCCCAGATGGGTGGTATGAATGGATCATTATATGCCCTTAATTGAATAGGAGGTAACTAGCTCATTGGCCTAGGACGGCAATTCTTGACCCCCACAGTGGTAATTGGATGATTTGGTTTGTATGGTATTGGTCTAGTAGCGGTGCAAAAATTTCCAAGTTGATGCAAATGTGTCAATCTGAGCAAATATTGTCCAAATATAGGTCTTTTAGTAATCAGGTGCAGGGCTGGAAGAGGCATCCAGCACTAGTCCCTCTTCCTTTTACATTGGCTAAGATCTAGAATGTGTTGCTAAATATGAAGGCATGGGACTGATTAGGATCAAAGTCTCAACCATAGGCCTAACCAGGTCCAACATATTCAAAACAAAGGGATGGAGTACTTCCCCAAACAGCTGAGCTCGGGCATGGATTCCAGCCCAAGTGAAAGATCTGGGCTGACATTTGCTTTATGACTGAACCAGATGCCCTTGAACCACCTTTGGCTCATGTGGGCACACCTTATCACCTGACCAAATCAAGGATATGTAACTGGGCTCCGCCATTGGGTCTAAAAAGCCAAATCCAGATTACCCCTTTACAAAGGGCCTGTTTGTATGAGCAAGGGCAGTTCGACCATAAGGCGAGAAAAGCCCTTACTGTAGGCACCCACCCCCACCACAACAAAAAATAAAGAAATAAAAAAATAAGGCCTCATACTATTACATAGGCCCGTCAATTTGGCTATGAGACAAGGGGGCCCGGCCCAGCCTAGCCCAGCCCTCAAAAAACCCTTAAAATGAGGGCTTTTGTTTTTAACGAAAAGCCCTAGAGCCGGGCTTGGGCAATTTTTTTCAGGCCTTTATATTTGAGGGCCGAGCTTGGACAGTACTAGCATGGCCCGGCCCCAGCCCCAGCTATATATGGGAGATGCTCCTATGAGATCATCTCTCACCTTACTATGAAAGATAAAGTGGAGGCCCTCACATTTAAGTTGTTAGCATTGAATATGGATGTGAGGGCCCCCACCTTATCTCTCATATATATATATATATATATATATATATAGATATATATGGAGGATATGGTGTGGGACAAACTTAATGGAGCCCACCTAGGGACCCACTGATCATGGGATTTGTGAGGGATGAGAAGAGGCATCTTGGATGAGACAATATATCAATTTTGGGGTCAATCTTATGCCTCAAACCCCTTCATCCATGGCCCACAAATTTAATGACTTTATATCAAAGGAAAAATTTAGACCCTAGATCCAACAGTTCAATCCATTTGGATATGTGAAAATTCAATGAGTCTATTTTACCTAAGGGGGTTGCTTGTGTGTAGATGGTTCGTGTGTATTATAAAGCCAACCTGACTATATTGTCCCTCACCATAACATGGTGAGGGATGGATGCACATGAATATTATATATATATATATATATGAGTAATATTCAGGTGAAAACTGTTCTCACGTGTAAAGTGAGAAGTGTCTTAACAGTCGTTGGATCATCGAAGTGATCCAACAACTACCATGTTTTTTATATAACAATGGCTTTTGACATTTGGCGCCCTACTTTTTCCATTTCCCCCTTTCGTCACTTCAAGAATCATGTAACCCTTTCTTCTTCCCCACTTTCAGGCATTCCATCGAAAAAGTAGTTCCTCTTCCACTCCAGGTTGGGTGCAGATCTATCCTCTCCATCTACATCTCCTCGTCTTCGTCTCCATCATAGTCTCCATCACAGAGAAGATGAGCCACGAAAGCTTGAGATATCCAACGGCTTCCGATATGGGGCAGGTGTCGCTCTAGGGTTTATTCCTCTTCCCCCTTTCAACCACCTAATCGAACCCATTTGCATCCTTCCCTCTCTGTCTCGATCAAGGCTCAAAAGCGGAGAAGATGGGCCCTAGGTTTTTTCGTCTCCATCAGTAAAGAAGAGAAATAGAGAAGCTGAGCCCATTCCTTTTTCCTGTTACCAATACATATATTATACATATATATTGTTATCTATAGATGAAATGAGCCAAGTATGTATAATAATTATTTATTGGTAACAATGTTTTTTATAAAAAAAAAATAGTTTTCTTGTTTTGAGGCCCTGGGCCCTGCCTTGCCCTGGCGTGCATATATTGAGGGTAGGGCTAGGACAACCTTAGGCCTAGCCCGGCCCGACCCTTTGACAGCTTTACTATCACATTTTATTAAAGTCATATTTTCACATTCTAAAAAAGCATTAAAGCAACTACAAGAGTGTTTCTTCTCCCTAAAGAATAAGGCCCCAAAATAGTAGTTAGTATCACATTTCACTAAATTCATCTTTTCACATTCCAAAAATGCACATTAAAGTAGCTGCCATCTTTCTTTTTTTTCTACACAGCGTCTTTTTAAATCCTAACAAATTTCAACCTCCATGCCACCTCACGAGTGAGGTTTTTCAAATGAACATCTCACTTATAGATTAATGTTTCTCTTGCCATATTAGAATGTCTCTACCAAAAGTTCAATCTCCACTAACGCTTTTCTATATTAGGTACTCTTAACTCTCTCACTATCTATGTCTCTCTCATGGATTGTCTTTTGCCGTAATTACTTTATTCTTATTATTTCTAAAGCAATTTTCTTTAAGGATTTACTAATTTGGTTGTCTTTTTTTAGCAATATATGTGGATATTTTCTTATAACTTTAAGTTAAACAAAATTCACTAACTTAAATATAACTTTTTATATTAAAAAGGTTGCATCAAGTTTGAAACTCATCTATATCTACAATCTTTGTGGTGAACAATGATAAATCACTAAATCAAGTTCTATTGTTCTACATTTTTAAGACTTTTTTTAATTCTAAACTCGTATTGTATGTTTATTAATTATAGTCAATGTTCGTTTTATTTATAAATAGTATTAGTTATAATTTATAAATGATAAATATCTATTAGAAATTACAAATCCGGTTAATCAAGACTTAAAAAAAGGGAGAGAAGAATAGATAATTTGCGGCCTCATTTAGCATTGTTACTTTAGGCCTCATATTTTCTCGAGCCGGCCCTTGTATGAGTAGAATGCACAGAATTGAATTGCTAGAAATTCCTCCTACCTAAGTGGTTAAAAAATGAAGATCAAAGATGAATATAAAAGAATGAGCATTGAATAATCTTCCCTTCCATGGAAATAGAATCAATGGGAGATGGGAAATGATTTCCTATTATCACGCTAGTAATTCAAATCTTCATAAAGACAAAGATCCCATTGACATCACTACATTATTTCATTCATTTCTACCTCATATCATTCGCTTCTAACCTCTTTAATTATCTTTAAAAAGGAGCTCATTTTTATTCATTTATTGCATTATTTTTAGCTAAGTTGGGTTAAACCAATCAAGAGATTGATTTCTAGGTATCTATGTGAGATGGGACACCGCTTTCCACTCGGAGGTCTCACGTGTTGCAAAGATGGAGCTCATTCTACTCTATTTAATTAGAAGCAGCTGACCCTAAAAGATAATGTCTTGTATGTTGGTGTTTGTAAAAGATAATGTCTTCTATTTAAAGCAGCAGCTGCGGAAGTGGAGCGCTCAGTTTTTGTTACGCACCGTGGATGTTTTTGTGCCGGCACCTAATCTGCGGAAACGAGTTGAAATTGTTGAAGTGTTTTTCCGCTGAAATGTAAATGGCATATGGTGCAATTGTGTACGGCAACGAAAATGCATAAAAGGCATGACCTCAAAATGGTAGACTTTTACCAAAAAAAAACAAAGAAAGAAAGGTAGACGGGGTCTAGCAGACTGGGGCGAATATAGGTGCAATCACGAGGGTGCAGTCAACTTGTTAAACAGCGACGTGCTATAAAAAATTCAATAAATTTCTAAAGAAGGTGGAAGATTTAAAAGATACTTTCCCTTTTAGTGAAGAAATAGGACTCCAACACCCCCACCTTCCGATTTTGTTTTCGCAGAAGAGAAAAACGGCCTTATCTCTTCTATGGGTTGACACAAGCAAGCCCTCTGAGTTCTCTCTATCTCTTGTTTTTTTTTTGGGTTGGATCTGAGTTCTCTCTATCAAACGGCAATGTAGTGTGTTTTTCAAGAGTTGAAACATATACTATCAAGGGCATTTGACATATTTGATTTTCCTTAAACTCTATTCCCCTAATTTTATGACTTAAAACCTATTAATGTCACCAGAGTCAATTTTTTTTTTTTTTTTACTCTTTTGCCCCGGTGACTCTGTTTCACAATTTTCTCTTTTTTACTCTTTTACCCCAGATCAAATGATATCATGGAAGTTTAAGAACCGATGATATGATGGGATACATATCCAAATAAGAAGACTATCTAGGCTTTTTTATGTATGGATCCCAATATATCATGGGTTCTTAAATTCCCATGACATCATGGGATCCAGGAAAGAAAATTAAAAAAAAAAAAAAAAAGGTGTACCCAAATCAATCGACTCTTGTGACATTATTAGATTTTCAGTCGTAAAATTGAGGTTGCAAGGTTTAAAAGGGATTGACATGTCAAATCCCCTTGATCAAAGGCAGATGTTCTTAGATTTGTTGTTTGAAATATTCATGCTTTTCAAGAGCTAGGACTTGTTCTTGGGCCCCGAGAGTGCGGATAGATGTTTTCCTTCTGCAAATATAAAATGGATTCTGCAACTGCAGTTAGGTGTAGCAAATACCCATATTTGTTTTACGAATCTAGAATTCAAAAACTAATCTGCTTCATGATTCCATGAGTCAAAAACTTCAGAAGCCTGATGAAGAGAAGCCTGGAAAATCTGAAACATGCGATTCCATGATTTGGTGATCTAGCCCATTGGTGTGATTTGGTTAGCCTGACAATACTTTCAAATATGTGTAGAACAAAGCACAGCTATGATAAACAATATTCAATTGACCACAGGGCAAATATCAAAGGGTTAGGATATTTCAATGTGGGATATTTTTTAGGGACACCACATCTGACAGGCCCATCGGTCCAGTCATCTACATCACCAGACAATCTCCCCCAAAATGTCTAACCCTGTACTACTATGCAGTCCAGAACACCTAAAATGCATCGGGCAGGTTTGGTAAACGTCCTCGGAGAGGATTTCTGACGTTTTTCCGCGATTCCGTGGAAAACCCACGTTTGGATCAGCATGGAAAAGTGTATGGAAGAAGAGAGAAATCTTAGTTTGCAAATATTTTGAAAGTCAGACCAGGCCCCCAAGGATCAGAGGAATCCACTTCAGCATGGAATTGCGGAGCTACAGTGATCTGGACGTTAATATAGGGGAGACCGGTTTTTGCGTTTTTTGGTTTTTATGGGCCCCACAATCAAGATCGGAACCGGTAAAAGTGTTCACAAGGTCCAAAACGGCTACCATATCAAAAATCAGCCGTTGATTCCATCTATAACTTGAGATATTTACAAAACCATTCTGACTGTTTATATGCCCCCACAGTAAAAAAACGGGATTATTTGGCAGGCTGTTTTTTTCATTTTTTTGATTTTTGTGGGCCTTGTAATCATCATCTGAACCGTGAATGATTTAGAGGAGACCAAATACAACAAAGGGCCCAACTTTCAACCGTAGATATATCATCTATTTTGAGATATTTATAAAAACATCCATACTCTAAAATATTAATTTTTTAATTTATGTGGCCCCCTTTGCACGATCTGAATGGTTCAGAATATCTGAAGGGCCAAAACTGCTTGTGGGGTGAAAGATCAGCCCTTGATATTTCATGGATTATGAGAAATTGACTAAAAACTAATGATTGTTGGACCACACAATGCATAGACTCCATGATTCCTCTCTACTGCCAAACGTGGACCTATTTTTAGGAAATCCTCTATGAGGATGGCTTGATTCCAACAGATCAAAGAAAACCTCTAACCAAGGGATTCTTGTCAATTTGCCAAACGTGCCCTCAATATAAATGTAGTCAATGAAACAGATCGTCTCCTTAACCATAAAATATTTGAAAAAGAAGATTTTGGATTAGGCCGGTTAGGACTGCTGCAACAATTTGATTGGGCAAACATGAGTTTTCAAGAAGATGAAATTTGGAAACTCTAGTCTAATTAATTAATAAGAACTAATTAAATTAAGGTCTAAAATAAAAGCTCTAAATTTTAAATCCTAATTTCAATTAGTCCGTTTGCAAAAAAACTATAAAAGAGTTCTAATTTCATGAGGTAATTATGATCCACTTTTAGGAATTGTGGTAACTGTGGCCCACCGTATAAAAATTAAAACTTACAACTTATCATTTGCATCATTTTAAAAAATTTCATAGGTCATTTTCATCCAATATACTCGTAAATCTTGCATTGTGTACTTCTATCTGCTTTGGCTAAAAAAAGCTAAAAAAAAAAAAAAAAAGAGCTCTCCTGAGCTAATCTTTTTAGAGGCAAAATTTCTAATTTAAAAATAAGCACTATAAATAGAAAATACAATTAGGGGTTTACGAAATGCTCTAAATTTAAAATAAGCTCTAAACCATAAGAATAAGATCGAGTCTCCCTTCAGAGTCTCCAGACGCCCCTAATTAAGTCACCACCTTATTGAGGAGACTACATTGCCTCCTCTCCATCTGTTGAATCTTCGTTTAAGGAGCAGCTAAAACAGCCATACAATTAAATGATTTTTTTCTCTGCACTATAGCATTTTCTGAAGACGGTTTCCACTGCTGCGCAATTGGTAATTTGACATAGAGACATGTTTAATAGACACTTGGATATACATTTGCATATGGACTTTGACCAACTCTCCCATGCTCGAGTATTACAAATTAAAGATATTGATATAAAAATGGAGGTTGGTCGTAGCAGTTAGGGAATGACAGTGGCTTAAACAAGAAACTGACCTTGTAGGCTTTCACTATTGCATTTAAACACAAGACTATTTCAATACCTCCCATGTCACACATATCATGTATCTCCCCCCTATATATATGGATCTCTCTCTATGCTTAATTCTCATCCTCAGAGCACCTCATCTTCATCTATTCTTTGTACTTGAAAATAATGAAGATGGTTGCCCACATCCTTATAGTCCTCCTTTCCATCATTTCCACGCTTGTTTATGCATACGATCCCAGTCCTTTACAGGACATTTGTGTCGCCGATCTAAACTCAGAAGGTAAACTTAATTTGCAGTGTATTTTATCTTAGTCAGCTAAAGGTGTTTGTGCAAATTCGATACTTTTGCTTGGGATAATATAATGAATATAATTTGATTTTGCAGTGTTGGTGAATGGGTTCATCTGCAAAGCCGTAGAGGAGGTCACGGCAAATGATTTCTTCTTATCAGGCTTCGACAAACCGAGCAACACCATGAACAAAGTTGGGTTCAATGTGACCAATGCCCTTGTAAACCAGATACCTGGACTCAACACTCTTGGTATCTCTTTGGTTCTCTTAGACTTTGCCCCTTATGGGGAGAACCCTCCTCACACACACCCACGTGCCACAGAGATACTGACGGTCCTTGAAGGGAAGCTCTACGTCGGCTTTGTCCTCTCCAACCAGAACAATAATACCCTGATAAGCAAGGTCCTCAACAAGGGAGATGTGTTTGTCTTCCCAATAGGCCTCATTCACTTCCAAGCTAATATTGGCCACACCCCTGCTGTAGCCATTTCTGCTCTTAGCAGTCAGAACCCAGGTGTGATCACCATTGCTAATTCTGTATTTGGATCGAAGCCGCCCATCTCAGATGATATTCTAGCCAAGGCCTTTCAAGTGGACAAGAAAGTAATTGATTATCTGCAGGCCCAGTTTTGGGTGAACGCATAACTATAGCAATCCATGCTTTATTTCTTACTCTATCTTAAACCTAAATAGATGGATACGTGTAGGTTTGTATCACATACTAGGTTGTCTATCTTAAAGCCATATATAAATGGCTAGATGTCTGTTTGCTACTCATACTTGATTTTAATGTATGAATTCTTTCTATCAAAAGGCTCTCAAGATCTCTAATTTTTATAGTTTTTCTAAGTTGGCTCTTGTCCTTTCCTCTTAAAAGAAATGAAAATTAAAGTGAAATGTTAAAGCAAGGAAAACTCCTATGAGATTAATGAGGGCTACCATCATCCAATCTGTTCGATTTCAGAGACCTGTGCCGTGAATATGAAAATGAGAATGGTTGATGATCTGGATGCTTTGATTCTAAGTTGAACAATTAATATAAGGCAAAGAACAATTAATATAAGGCAAAGTCACACAGCCGCTTTGTAGCATGCATGCAGATCGGTTTAATTAAAGTGCAAACGGAAATAAGCTAATGAAAAACTTCTAATCTTCTAGTTTCTAGTATGGGGTCATTTTCTTAAAACATCGAACTCGATCCATTGGTCATGAGTTAAATTGTGGGATCATCTTATCAGCCTCAGCAGGTTGTCACATAGTAATCGATCTATATTTTGCCATGAGTGGTCTCCAGACTACGGAAGTGAATTCATACTCCCAAGGGCCCTGTCATGGATCCGGGTAAAGAATCGAAGCAACCCAGCGGCTGAAATTATGTAGAGAAAGACTCTGCTGCTGGATTTTCTTTACAGATGCCCCTATCTTGTAGTGTAAATGTGAGGACTAGATGACGTGGGGAATGCTTGATTGGTTGGGTTGATGTTCATTTTGTTAGTGAACAACGTGTTGCAAGTAAAGAATTGGGAGTTCGATTCATTTCTTCCCTAGACCAAACTGCAGATATATTAAGCGAAGGATTATCCGCCTTGCGCTTTAAAGCTGCACGTGATGGCCTCATCTGCTGTGCAAACCCACTAGAGTCGGTCAGATCTTTGGCCTTGCAAAACTGCATTGAAACATCAGTTCTAATCTTATTGTGACAACCCTCATCTTTAGAACTTCTAACCCATCCATTTTTACATATAAACACGGATCTCCTCTTGCATAAACTGAGACGAGAGAGAATTCACATTACTGTCTAGATAATTCTCTGTTAACTCTTAAACTCTGTTCAGCTGTAATTGGGCTAATTGGCTATGATAAAGAACATAAGAAGTGTTAGTTAACACTAATTTATTTGTAAACCAAATCATTAGAACCTAGTTTCCCTAGTTCGAAACACGTTGTTAGATCAGGAGTAAGATTCGATGTAGGTCCCATTGTGAATGAGCCATTTACTTGTTTTATTTTTATTATATTTTATTTTGAGGATTTTATCGGAAAATGAACTGTAATCGGCCGTTGCACGTAATAATAATGAAACAATTAAATGGCTTATGCATCACCCAAAATAAACTGTAATTGGCCGTTGCACGTAATAATGAAACAAGTGAATGGCTTATGCATCGCCCAAAATGAACTGTAATTGGCCGTTTCATTTTTTTACAAGGGATAATAGTGTCACCCAAAATAAATATGGGTGACGCTAGCGTCCCACTTCACTATTTATATACCCCGAATCCAACTTTTCATCATCTGTTTTCTCTCATCCCTTTTCAGACTTTCTTCTCTACTTCCAGCTACTCCACTACCTACTTCTCCGCTATATAAGGCAATATTTCTTGATCAATCCCTTTGTCCTAATTCTTCAAAAATTGAAATCATTGTCAAGTATGAATTTGCACATTTGGAATCTGGGTTACCTAGCCATCTGCAGCACAAGTAACAATACTCCGATAATCTAAATAAGACATCATCTTTGCTTGGAAGACATTATTTTTGTGCCCAGAATGGAATGATAGTTTGACACGCCCCGCATCCCAATTCCATAACATTACCATTCTGTCATCAGAACCAGATATGAGAATGTCACCACCTTCCTTGAAGCACAACGTGTTCACACAACCTCTGTGCTTGTCGATCTTTTTAGGGATATCGAATCTCAGAACAAGATCCTGAGCCATGACATGATCATTAAAATCAAGAGCATAAAGCAAAAACCAAAGTCTTTAGCAGTGCAAAAGTGCTGATATTTTTTATCAGAAAATATCACTGGTAATTTAAAAGCCTCGTCATTTTATCAGAAAAGAAATTTTTTAGGCATAGCCAGACCAACCCCATGTTTGGAAGGGCCACAAGGAGGAAGGAAAACACTGAAAAAATAGGAGCATATGAGGGTAACTGGGGTTTTATGGGATTTACGAAGAGTATCGCTTCATCTTGAGGAACGCCTAGCAAATGCTAGTCTCAAAGTTAAAGAAAAAAAACAACAAAGAAACCATGCTTAACGACCACATTTGTGCATTGGGAAATACTTTTCATTTTTGGTGCAACGGCCAAATACGGTTCATTTTCCGGTAAAATCTTCTTTTATTTTTCTACACCTATATAATTATATTATTTTTATATTTCCCCGATTTGTAATTCCGAGAAACTTCGCCGAAGTTTCGAATCGGATGAAACTTTTCATTTCAGAGGCTAAGCCGAAATGGAGTTTGAAACGATATTGACAACAATGACCCAAACCCAAATTAGCAGGTTGAGCTTGAGTTGGACTGATAGTTCGGGGAGTGAAAGGAGTGCTTGGGTTAGGCCAACTCACGAGCTTGGACCCAAATGAACCTGACCCATTTATTATTCAGGTTCGGAACGTCAATAGAATGTCAACGGAGTCTCCTGTTTGGATTGAGGTCAACTGAGGAGCCGCCACCCTTTCTTTATTGTATTTGTTGTTACTGCATGTTTTTCATTTTTAACATATAAAACTATGAAATTACACGTCTATAATTGCGAGGATTTTCAGCATGTGGGGGGCTGGTTCAAGGCAATTAAATACTGTACTGGTCGCAAACCAAACTCAAAAGAAAAAGGAAGGAGGGTTGGGTTGGGGTTTTACTGCTGCCCCAGGGTGAACGTTGCATATACAGCTTTACCGCTGTACTGTTCAGCGGTAAAGCAGAAAATGCAGCTTTTCCTCCCCTTTTACAGGAGGAAAAGTTGCAAAGGCATTCACAACAATGCCTTCAGGTGCTCGTGTGAGTTTGTTTATTAGCTATTGGAACCACTGAAGGATCCAAACCTTATGGTCTGTAAGTAATTGTGACCAAACTTGAAAGAACAAAAGAACGTGTGCCATGGTGGGACTATATTTGGGTGGGCCCTGGGGGTACAAAATCACAATATATTTGAAATTTAAAAATTGAAGTGTGTGCAGTGTTGAAACCTTGACAAGGAATTGATTAAATGAAGATGTACTTAGATGTGTTCTGTGAATTATTCATGCTTTTCAATAGCTAGGACTTGGTTTTTTTTTTTTTTCAGGTGATCTAATTGGATTAGCCCGAATCCCCGATCAAAGGGTTAACCCTTCAGACAAAGCTAGACCAGAAAAATATACAGTGCAGATCAAATTACAGTTATGGTCTATAATAATAAACTGACCATAGGCAAAATATTTGAATATTGTATCCTTTTCACGAAGGTCTCATCCCAACAGATCAATCATCTACATCACCAGAGAATGTGCCCCCAACATGTCTAGCTAACCCTGCACCACTATGCAGACCAGGTCACCTAAAATGCTTCCATGGAACTAGTCAGCAAAACAGAAGGTTTCCTTGGCCATAAAATATTTGAAAAGCAGAGATGGATTAGGTCCATCAAGGCTGCTGCGACAATTTGATTGAGTTTTCGTGTAGATGCTAAGTCGTTACCTTATGATTTATGAATTCAGCAGACTGCCTACATTGCCTCCCCTCCATCCCTTGAACCATTCATAAGGAGCAGCTAAAACGACCATAAAAAACTTAAAATAACTTCTATGGTTTTTGTTCTCTGCACCGTTATCACTGTCTGAAGATCGTTTCCACTACTATACAGCAGGAAGTATATAGACTTTGACCAACTCTCCCATGCTTTGAATATTACAAAGAATATTGATACAGAAATGGAGGTTGGTCGTTGCTGTGAGAGAATGGCAGTAGCTTGAACGAGGAATTGACCTTGTCGGTAGTCTTTCACTGTTGCATTAAAACACAAGACTATTTCAATAAAATTCTTGTCCCACCTACCATATATCTCCCTATATATATATGGGTCCTCTCTATCCTTGATTCTCATCCTCAGAGCACCTCATCTTCATCTATACTTTATACTTGACGATGATGAAGATGGTTGCTCACATCCTTGTAGTCGTCCTCTTTTCCATCACTTCCTCACTTGTTTATGCCTACGATCCCAGTCCTTTACAGGACATTTGTGTCGCCGATCTTAACTCAAAAGGTACTCATAATTCGCAGTGTATTTTATATTCATCGGCTAAAGGTGTTTGCGCAAATTCAATACTTTTGCTTGGATATAATATAATTGTTACAATTTGATTTTGCAGTGTTGGTGAATGGGTTCATCTGCAAAGCAGTAGAGGAGGTCACGGCAAATGATTTCTTCTTATCAGGCTTCGACAAACCGAGCAACACCATGAACAAAGTTGGGTTCAATGTGACCAATGCCCTTGTAAACCAGATACCTGGACTCAACACTCTTGGGGTCTCTTTGGTTCGCTTAGACTTTGCGCCTTATGGAGAGAACCCTCCTCACACGCACCCACGTGCCACAGAGATACTGACGGTCCTCGAAGGGAAGCTCTATGTCGGCTTTGTCCTCTCCAACCAGAACAATAATACCCTGATAAGCAAGGTCCTCAACAAGGGAGATGTGTTTGTCTTCCCAATAGGCCTCATTCACTTCCAAGCTAATATTGGCCACACACCTGCTGTAGCCGTTGCTGCCCTCAGCAGTCAGAACCCAGGTGTGATCACCATTGCTAACTCCGTGTTTGGATCGAAGCCGCCCATCTCAGATGATATTTTGGCCAAGGCCTTTCAAGTGGACAAGAAAGTAATTGATTATCTCCAGGCTCAGTTCTGGGTGAACGCTTAACTAGCAATCCATGCTTTATTTCTTATGCTAGCTAATATTAAACCTAAATATATGGATACCTGTTCGTTTGTATCACATACTAGGTTGTCTATCTTAAAGCCATATATAAATGGCCACATGTCTGTTTGCTACTCATACTAGGATTTAATGTATGAATTTTTTCTGCCAATAGGCTCTCAAGATCTCCAATGTTTTCATTTTTTCTAAGTTGGCTCTTGTCCTTTCCTCTTAAAACAAATGAAAATTAAGGTGAAATGCTAAAGCAAGGAAAGCTCCTATGAGATTAACAAGGGCTAAGATCATCCAATCTGTTCGATTTCAGAGACCAGAGCCATGAATATGAAAATGAGAATGGTTGATGATTTGGTTGCTTTGATTCTAAGTTGAACAATTAATATAAGGCAAAGTCACACAACCGCTCTTGAATTTCTTAATTAGCTAGCAGTTCCTACAAAAACGTCGGCATACTTTTGACTACACGCATTTTTATTTTTATTTTTGTTACGCCGAGTCGTTCCTCCTGAGATTCGATACCATCTTGAATTTTTTTAGCTAGTCATTCCTACCAATACCTTTAGGCGTTAGTTTAGGCGGTGTAAATACTTTTCAATATTCCCCCTTGGGTGAAGCCCACTCTTCAATAGCTGCTTTGTGGTACATATGCAGATCGGTCTAATTAAAATACAAATGGAAATAAGCTAATGAAAAAATTTCTAATATTCTAGTTTCTACTATGGGGTCATTTTCTTTTAACATCGAACTCGATCCATTGGTCATGAATTAAATTGTGTCATCATCTTATAAGCCTCGGCAGGTTGTCACATAGTAATCAATCTATATTTTACCATGAGTGGTCACCAGGCTACGGAACTGAATTCAGACTCCCAAGGGCCCTGTCATGGATCTGGGTAAAGAATCGAAGCAACCCAGCTACTGAAATTATGTAGATAAAGACTATGCTGCTGGACTTTCTTTTCAGATGCCCCTATCTTGTAGTGTAAATGTGAGGACTAGATGACGTGGGGAAAGCTTGGTTGGTTGGGTTGATGTTCATTTTGTTAGTGAACAACGTGTTGCAAGTAAAGAATTGGGAGTTCAATTAATTTATTCCCTAGACCAAACTGCAGATATATTAAGCAAAGGATTATCCGCATTGCGCTTTAAAGCTGCACGTGATGGCCTTATCTGCTGTGCAAACCCACTAGCGTCGGTCAGATCATTGACCTTGCAAAACTGCATTGAAACATCAGTTCTAATCATATTGTAACAGTCCTCATCTTGAGCACTTCTAACCCATCCTTCTTACATATAAACACGGAATTCCCATTGATCCAAACACGTTGTTAGATCAGGAGTAAGATTCACCAGAGGATGTCACTCCCATTAATTGTGAATAAGCCATTTATTCTTCTATGATCACATCCAAATCTAATCAAGATTGTACATGAACGAAAAATCAGATTTTTGCATTTCTTATATTTTCCCAAAATATGATTCTAAATTTTTTTACCAGAATGGATTAAATCTATATTTTTGTTTTTATTTTTGATTTTTTACTTTTCTACATAGACACTCACACTCTCTCTCTCTCTCTCACACACACACACATATATATGGGGTAATATTCAGGTGGGAACTGAGAATTTTTTTATGGGGCCCAATTGTGGGCCCCATTTGGCCGGGCATGAGACCAAGGGGGATGGAAAGATCTATGTCAGACCACCCTAAGTATCAAGTATTTTGACCCCAAACCCATGTCCCTAACCTCTTCATCCGTGGCCCACAAGTTTAATAATTTCATATTAAAAAAAAAATTCAACCATCGATCCAATGGTTCAGTCCATTCAGATGTGTGCCAATCATCGGGATTAGTAACTATCAAGGGTTTCCCTATTGGTTACTAGGTTTGGATGGATTGCTAGTTGGACCCTATAAAAAAGTTCTCATATAATCAGTGAGAACTAATTCTCACTTGAATATTTCTCATATATATATAGATATATATATATATATATATATATATAGCTCTCCCAAGTTGATTCCGTAAGCTAACGCTTTTGGGGCCCACCCTCGGTCCATCCGAATGGACCAAACACACACCCTCCTAAATTGTACATGTCCACCAACTTATGGTTATATCCAAATTTACTGGACCGTAGGATCAACTGTGTATCGATCCGAATGGACCGTTGACCATTAAAATTTTGGTGCCCAGATGGAGATTATAGAAACCACAATTGGAGCTGATTTTTTACAGGAAAGAGGGTCTCAAGGAGTCCTTGAAATCCCCCCCACCCCCATCCCCACATGGGTCCCTAAGTGGGCCCCACCATATATATATATATATTTTATATCCCTAATATGTAATTCTGAAAAGTTTTGCCGAAATTCTGAATCTTACAAAAGTTTTCATTTTCAAGGCCAAGCCGAAATAGGGTTTGAAACGATATTGACAACTATGATCCAAACCCAAACCAAAATTAGCAGGTTGGGTTTGAGTCGGACTGATAGGTTGCGAAGTGAAATAAGTTGCTTGGGTTGAGCAAGCTCACAAGTATGGCTCAATTGAACCTGACCCATTTATTATTCAGGTTAGAAATGTCGACAAAATAAGACAAGTTTTGAGAATTATTTTGAAGTCCTTAACTTCGAGTCCTTTTACTCAAATCTCTTTTAGCAAATGATACAAATACACCTCTATGTTGAAAAAGTTAAATCTTTTGAGGGTTTTTGTTAGTTCCTTTTCTCTTAAAAACCTGATCTCTAATTGTTTCTATTATAAAATGGTATGAAAGGCTAATTAAGAGGTGCTAATTCCTAGCCTGATGTGCTAGCCTGATCCAAATTTGATCCTGCAATTCAGGTTTTGGCCTGACACTAATGAGCCCATTGGCAAATTATTATTTTTATCAGGAGTAGAAAGAAATTAGAAAATGAGTTGGAATTGTTGTTGAGTCCATTCTCAGTATTCAATTTGCCAACCTCACGCCCACATGAATAAGCTCAACCAGAACATAGCCTATTTTATTAATAGAATTGGAAAAGTTGACATAAATTGAACCTAAAAACTTGAAGTAAATGAAGTGAGCCAAGTTTGGCCAATGTAAACACATTGTAAGTGGGGCGGGCTGGTTCAAGGTGGCCAAAAAAAAAAAATTTAACTCGTCACAAACCAAACTCGAGACAAAAAAGACCGGGGGGTGGTTTGTGGGTTGGGGGGTTTAAGGCTGTATTAGGAAGCAAATTTGCAACTTTTCATCAGAGGTAAAACAGAAAATGCAACTTTTCATCCTCTCTTATAGTGGGGAAAAGTCGCAAAGTCGGGTTTCCCACCGTATCGACGACGACTATGCGTTGGAGTCGCTCAGGTGAGTTCGTTTGTATAGTATAGTTCCATTTCCACCATAATTCTGTTATAGCTATTGACATGGCCAGTAAGTATTGACCAAACTCCAAAGAACACGCGCCATGGTGAGGAGATGTGGGCATATTTGGGTGGCGCCTGGGGGTAGAAAAGCACAATATATTCAAAATTTAAAAATTGTAATGTGTGCAGTTGAACCAATGACAATGAATTGATTAAAGGCAGATGTTCTTAGATCTGTTGTTTAAAATATTCATGCTTTTCAAGAGATAGGACTTGTTCTTGGCCTCCAATTGAGGATCGATGTTTTCCTTATGCGAAGAACAAATGAATTCTGCAACTGCAGTTACTTGTAACAACAGGGGGTATTTGGCGACATGTCTCTAAACATTTCACTTTATTGAATTAGATTTACAATCTTTTTTTATAGTGTGGTAGATCATTTTCCAAATTTTAAAAACCTAAGTTACCCTTTTTTTAAAAGTTCTTATTTATTTAAAGATAAATTAATCATATCCCATGATTAGTAGGATATGCCATTAATAATGGTCAACTACCATTTCAAAAGATAAATAAAATTCAAAAACATAAATAGATTTCAAAAATTCAAAAATTTGAATTCGGATCCTCTTAGAAGATTGCAAATTCAAAAATTCAAGCAAATTCAAAATTTGCCAAAAAGGACAGATAGATTTTCTAGAAATTTGCCTTTTTACTAAACAGAGTTCGGATCCTCTTAGAAGATTTAAATTAAAAAAATTTCACAAAAAAACAAAGATAAAAATTTAAAAAAACTCAGATAAATTTGATGAAAACTCAGATAAATTTAACAAAACGCAGATAAATTTCACAAAAACTCAGATAAATTTCGCAAAAACTTTGATAAGCGGTGGTCTCCAGGCAGAAACTGCTCTCTTTCTTTGGCGAAGATGAACAAAATCAGAAATCTTCTTAGATCTTCACTGCCTCTGCCCTGACTCTGGTTTTCTCTTCAACTTCCAGTCGTCTTCTCCGCAAACTCAAATATGCGTCTTCCTTGTCGGAGACCGTGCGTCGTAGCAGAGCCAGTACCACGTCTGTTCTGGTTCTGCAGCAGTAACCAAAAGACAACAGTTTGTTGTCTTCCTCTTTGCCGATGATGAAGCAACATCGGCTACGGTTGCAGCGACCGCCACGGATTCAATCTGGCGAAACTGAGAAACCAAGAACCTCCTTCACTTCGATCTTTTGCATATAGAGAATAAGAGAAATGAGAGAGAACCTTGCCCTATAATTCAGGAAAAATGGGAGATTTTGAATTTTAAAATTCAAGATTTTATGCCTAAACAATTGAAAGGAAAAATTAGTCATGAAAATGTCTGATGTGGCATGCTAAGTGACCACCGCCTAAGTTAATCCCATTGCACAATGGACTCTAGGCCTTAAACAATAATACTGTGTACTAGAGACTTTATAACACAATACTTAGGAATCTCTCGCTAATTTACCCTAACAAATACCTATATTTGTTTAATGATTCTAGAATTCAAAAACCAATCTGCTCTGGAAAATTTGTTACATGTGATTCCAAGAATTGGTGATCTAGCCCATTGGTTTGATTTGGTTAGCCTAATAATCCTTTCAATCAGGGGTAGAACCAGGAATTTTGATTGGGGGGTCCAAAGGAAAAAAAAAGTAAATTTTTTTATAAACTTTAATAATAAAATACATAATAATCAAATTATTGAGGTTGCATGTACTCGATGTTCTTTCATTGAGTTGAAATCATCAACTATTATTTATGTATTGATTTTTTCCAGAATCTCAAGGTGGGTACTAGTCCTTTCTTATGCATGTAACTTGTAAGTTATAATTTAAAACTTTATTATTTAAAACCTCAAAGAAAAAAATGAGACCATCCTGTATCTAAAATTTGAACCATTAAAAAGCATGATGCCACTAGTTTTTATCTCCTTTAAATAAATTTCTTCAATCACATTTTTCTGACATGAATAATACTAATCAAAATAAGAAAATACAATTATATTTCTTTATTCGCAATGGATGAAACTCTGATTGAGCTAAAATATTATGTAATAATACAATGCAAATAGACATTGATTTTAAAATATCAGCAACAAAGACTAAGAATACATAACGACATGTATTGAAATCACTACATCTATGCAATTTAAAAAAGATTAATAAAAGAGAAAGTGGGTTCGTCGTTCTTTTTCTTTATTCATACCTCAAAATCTCTACAAGTCTGCGAGATCTCCAACAAAAAGACGTACTTTCTCCTCTTTCTCTCTTAATCATAAGATTTGGGACAAGTGTAGATAGATTAGAATGATAATTAAAAAATCTCTTCTCCAATCTCCATCAAGCTTTATTTATTTGTTCTCCTTTCCTTTTTTTTCCCTTTTTTTTTCATTTTAAGTTTTCCCCAAAAGCGATAAAATCTTTGTTTCATTTTTCTAAAGTCAAAACTATGTTTATAAAATCTCTAAACGAAGGGGGCTATCCATTAATGGATGGCCACACATAGGATGGGCCAAAGCACTTACTTTACGGAATTCTCGAATGTAAGGGGGGGCGTACGACCCTGCTTTTCAATCCCGATCCTTCAAACTATGACTAGCAATTGAGTTAGCACAACCTTATTTTTTCACTTATTAAATTGTTACTCACCATTGGATCGAAAATCTAAACAAATGTTATCTTCTAAAATCGCGTTAAATATGAGGGTCATAGATTATGGGGTTATGATGATCTAATGAGTTTAAATTATGCAAACATGTAATTCTATTAAAATCTTTTGACCATAATTATTGATTTCGTAACGTTTCAGCTGAAATGGCCAAATCTTTTCTTTTTCAGTCAAGTCCCCAAAACAAAATTTCGCAAAAAAACTTTCATTTTAAATTTCAATACATTTTGGCCGAAATTTCGGATTTCTGCAGAAAATCACATTTTGAAATGAAATTTTACATAATTACTTATTACTTTTTTAAAAGTTATACATATATATTCTTTTTATTTCTTATATTTTCTAGAGAATGTAATTCCAAAAAGTTTTTCTAGATTGGATTAAATCCACATTTCTTATTTTATTTTATATTTCTCTACATATATATAAATATATTATTTTTATATTTTCCCAAAATATAATTCGGAAAAGTTTTGCTAAAGTTATGAATCGGACGAAACTTTTCATTTTGGAGGCAAGAACATAAATGGCGTCCGAAATGATATTAACAAGAATAATGGTGGGCTCAAGTACAAGGGTCTGGGGCTGAAGCCCCCACCCTACTTGAACATTTTCAAAGAAACCCTAGAAATTAAGATAATTAGTATTTTTTTTTTTTTAATTTGCCTGGGTCAACTCACGAGTATGGACCCAAATGAACCTGGCGCATTTATTATTTAGGTTTGAAATGTCAACAGAATGTCAACGAAGTCCCCTTGTTGGATTGAGGTTAACTGAGGAATTGCCACCCTTTCTTTATTGAAACTGATTTTACTGCAGATTTTTCAATTTTAACATATAAAACTATGAAATTACACATATACAATTGAGAGGATTTTATGCACGGGGTGGGCTTGTTCAACTGGAGAAAAATGAGTAAAATGAGTTGCTTGGGTTGGGCCAGCTCACAAGTATGGACCGAATCAAACCAGGCCCATTTATTATTCAGGTTGAAAATGTGAACATGATAACTCAATCCCACCTTGAAATAAAAAGGGTCTAACTGGAGTCTCCGCGTTGGATTGAGGTCAACTCAAGAATTGCCACCCTTCCTTTATTGGATCAGTTTTTGTAGTAGATTTCGTATTTTTAACATATAAAACTATGAAGTTACACATCTACAATTCGAGAATTTTTGGAATCATATTATAGTACCAAACATGTAAACACATTATAAATGGGGCTTGCTCGTTCGAGGCATCCAAAAATGAAACTTGCCACAAACCAACCTCAAAGAAAAAAAAAAATGTGTATGGATCCACAATAAACTAGTGAATGCAATTTTTCCTCTGCTCTTACGGGAGGAAAAGGTGCAAATGCAGCTTTCCCACCCTATTGACGGGAGGAAAAGCTGCAAATTTCGCCTATAATAGGAGGTTTTAGCCTTCTTAATCTGAAAAGGACCCTGGTTAGATAAGGGTTCAATCCCTGCTTTGAATTTGTATTGATATAGCCTTCTAACCTTTACTTGACCTTGGTACATTCTAAAGAACAATCTCAACTTTAGCATTGCTGGATTTGGGAAGATGTGGAGTTAGACTGACTGGAGAGGGATTAAGCTCATTCATAGCCATAGAAAATGACTTGCAACTAGGCTATCAATGGACCTTGGGTACTGGGCATGGATTTTGGGCTTGATTCATTACCGGGTCTCGGTCCATTGTTTAGGCCTAGTTAACAATGGTTTCAAGTCCAATGGATCCACAACCAAACATTATACACATTTATACAGAATTTTGTCCAATGCCCTTTGCCTTTTGGCTTAATTCTAAAAAATCCCAATAGTTTTGAGAATTATTTTTAAGTCCTTAGCTTCTTTAATTTATAAAAGCTGAGTCATTTTACTCAAAATTCTTTACCAAATGATACAAATACCCTCTACGTTGAAAAAAGTAAAATCTTTTGAGGGCTTTTTATTCCTTCTCTTAAAAACATGATTTCTAATTGTATATATTATAAAATGGTTTGGTAGGCTAATTAAGAGGTGCGACTTCCTAGCTTGTTGTGCCAGCTTGACCAAATTTGGTCATGCGATTCAAGGTTTGGATTGACACCAATGCACTCATTGGCAAATTATTATTTTTATCAGGAGTGGAAAGAACATTAGAAAATGGGTTGGAATTGATGTTGAGTTCATTCTTAGTAATCAATCTGCCAACCTCACGCCAACATGAATAAGCTACCAGAATCTTGCCTGTTTTATTAATAGAAATGAAAATGTTCGCCCAAATTGAACCTAAAGATTAGAAGTAAATGATGTGGGCCAAGCGTGACCAATGTAAACACATTGTAAACGGGTCGGTTTGGTTCAAGGCTGCCAAAAAGGAAACTTATCACAAACCAAACTCAAAAGAATAAAGAAGAATGGCTCCTTACTCGCGTCGGTTCTTACCTGGCTGCCTGGTATGTCACTGCTTCCCACTGTCTTTTCGTTTGTATGGGCTTCCTTCCTACTTGAATGGGCTGTTTTTCTGCATGAATGCGGGCTCTCTTTCTGGTCCCAGTGCCTCTCTTGGGAGGGGTCCAAGTCGCATTAAATTTGAGGGCCATAGATTATGGGGTCAGGATGATCTAATGAGTTTAAATATTGCGAACATGTAGGTTCTATTAAGTTCTTTTGACCATAGTTATTAATTTTATCCTCTTTCGGCTGAAATGACCGAAATTTTTCGTTTCGGTCAAGTCGCCAAAACAAAATTTCGCATAAAATGATTCTAGAGAATTCAAAACCCGATCTGCTCAAGAAGATTGATGAAAAGGAACCTGGGAAATCCGGAAAATGTGGAGCCCATGATTTGTTGATCCAGACCATTGATCTAATTGGATTAGCCCAAAACCCCGATCAAAGGGTTAACCCTTCAGACAAAGACCAGAAAAATATACAGTTCAGATCAAATTACATTTATAGTCTATAATAATAAACTGACCATAGGCAAAAGATCAACGAGTTAAAATATTTTGATATTGTATCGTTTTCACGAAGGCCTCATCCCAACAGATCAATCATCTACATCACCAGAGAATGTGCCCCCAACATGTCTAGCTAACCCTGCACCACTATGCAGACCAGGTCACCTAAAATGCATCCATGGAAGTAGTCAGCAAAACAGAAGGTTTCATTGGCCATAAAATATTTGAAAAGCAGAGATGGATTAGGTCCATCAGGGCTGCTGCGACAATTTGATTGAGTTTTCGTGTAGATGCTAAGTTGTTACCTTATGATTTATGAATTCAGCAGACTGCCTACATTGCCTCCCTTCCATCCCTTGAACCATTCGTAAGGAGCAGCTAAAACGACCATACAATACTTAAAATAACTTCTATGGTTTTTGTTCTCTGCACCGTTATCACTGTCTGAAGATCGTTTCCACTACTATACAGCAGGAAGTATATAGACTTTGACCATCTCTCCCATGCTTTGAATATTACAAAGAATATTGATACAGAAATGGAGTTTGGTCGTTGCTGTGAGATCGAATGGCAGTAGCTTAAACGAGGAATTGACCTTGTCGGTAGTCTTTCACTGTTGCATTAAAACACAAGACTATTTCAATAAAATTCATGTCCCACCTACCATATATCTCCCTATAAATATGGGTCCTCTCTATCCTTGATTCTCATCCTCAGAGCACCTCATCTTCATCTATACTTTATACTTGAAGATGATGAAGATGGTTGCACACATCCTTGTAGTCGTCCTCTTTTCCATCACTTCCTCACTTGTTTACGCCTACGATCCCAGTCCTTTACAGGACATTTGTGTCGCCGATCTTAACTCAAAAGGTACACATAATTTGCAGTGTATTTTATATTCATCGGCTAAAGGTGTTTGCGCAAATTCAATACTTTTGCTTGGATATAATATAATTGTTACAATTTGATTTTGCAGTGTTGGTGAATGGGTTCATCTGCAAAGCTGTAGAGGAGGTCACGGCAAATGATTTCTTCTTATCAGGCTTCGACAAACCGAGCAACACCATGAACAAAGTTGGGTTCAATGTGACCAATGCCCTTGTAAACCAGATACCTGGACTCAACACTCTTGGGATTTCTTTGGTTCGCTTAGACTTTGCGCCTTATGGAGAGAATCCTCCACACACGCACCCACGTGCCACAGAGATACTAACGGTCCTTGAAGGGAAGCTCTACGTCGGCTTTGTCCTCTCCAACCAGAACAATAATACCCTGATAAGCAAGGTCCTCAACAAGGGAGATGTGTTTGTCTTCCCAATAGGCCTCATTCACTTCCAAGCTAATATTGGCCACACGCCTGCTGTAGCCATTTCTGCCCTCAGCAGTCAGAACCCAGGTGTGATCACCATTGCTAACTCCGTGTTTGGATCGAAGCCGCCCATCTCAGATGATATTCTGGCCAAGGCCTTTCAAGTGGACAAGAAAGTAATTGATTATCTCCAGGCTCAGTTCTGGGTGAACGCTTAACTAGCAATCCATGCTTTATTTCTTATGCTAGCTAATATTAAACCTAAATATATGGATACCTGTTCGTTTGTATCACATACTAGCTTGTCTATCTTAAAGCCATATATAAATGGCTACATGTCTGTTTGCTACTCATACTAGGATTTAATGTATGAATTTTTTGTGCCAATAGGCTCTCAAGATCTCCAATGTTTTTAGTTTTTCTAAGTTGGCTCTTGTCCTTTCCTCTTAAAACAAATGAAAATTAAGGTGAAATGCTAAAGCAAGGAAAACTCCTGTGAGATTAATGAGGGCTAAGATCATCCAATCTGTTCGATTTCAGAGACCTGGGCCATGAATATGAAAATGAGAATGGTTGATAATTTGGTTGCTTTGATTCTACGTTGAACAATTAATATAAGGCAAAATCAAGCTCTTGAATTTCTTTAGCTAGCCATTCCTACCAAAATATCGGCATACTTTTGACGACACGCATTTTTTTTTTTTTTTGTTACGCCGAGTCGTTCCTCTTGGGAAGAGGACTTAGGACCGGTGGCTCTGATACCATCTTAAATTTTTTTAGCAAGCAATTCCTACAAAAACCTTTAGGCGTTAGTAGAGACAACGGAAATACTTTTCAATATTCCCCCTTGGGTGAAGCCCACTCCTCAATAGCCGCTTTGTGGTATGTATGCAGATAAGTACAAATGGAAATACGCCAATGAAAAAATTCTAATCTTCTAGTTTCTACTATGGGGTCATTTTCTTTTTACATCGAACTCGATCCATTGGTCATGAATTAAATTGTGTGATCATCTTATAAGCCTCGGCAGGTTGTCACATAGTAATCAATCTATATTTTACCATGAGTGGTCACCAGGCTACGGAACTGAATTCATACTCCCAAGGGCCCTGTCATGGATCTGGGTAAAAAATCGAAGCAACCCAACTGCTGAAATTATGTAGATAAAGACTATGCTGCTGGATTTTCTTTACAGATGCCCCTATCTTGTAATGTAAATGTGAGGACTAGATGACGTGGGGAAAGCTTGGTTGGTTGGGTTGATCAATGTTCATTTTGTGAGTGAACAACGTGTTGCAAGTAAAGAATTGGAAGTTCAATTCATTTACTCCCTAGACCAAACTGCAGATATATTAAGCAAAGGATTATCCGCCTTGCCCTTTAAAGCTGCACCTGATGGCCTTATCTTCTGTGCAAATCCACTAGAGTCGGTCAGATCTTTGGCCTCGCAAAACTGCATTGAAACATTTCTTCTAATCATATTGTAACAGTCCTCATCTTGAGCACTTCTAACCCATCCATTCTTACATATAAACACGGAACTCCTCTCGCATAAACTGAGACAGGAGAGAGATTTCACGTTACTGTCTAGATCCTCCTCTGTTAACTCTGAACTCTGTTCAGCTGTAATTGGCTATGATAAAGAACATAAGAACTGTTAGTTAACCCTCATTTATTTGTAAACCAAATCATTAGCACCAAGTTTCCCTAGATCTAAACACGTCGTTAGATCAGGGGTAAGCTTCACTGGAGGATGTAGCTCCTATTGCGAGTAAGCCATTTACTTGTTTCATCTTTTATATTTTATTTTGAGGATTTTACCGGAAAAAGAAAAACCATAATTGGCCGTTGAACGAAATAATGAAACAAGTAAATGGCTTATGCGTCGCCCAAAATGAGCCTTAATTGGGCGTTTCACTTTTTTTATAAGGGATGATAGCGCGGCCCAAAATAAGTATGGGGGACGCTAGCATCCCTCTTCGCTGTATATAACCCCTGAATCAAACTTTTCTTCATTCATTTTCTCTCATCTCTTTTTCAGACATTCTTCTCTACTTCCATCTACTCCACCACCTACTTCTCCGCTACATAAGGCAATCTTTCTTGCTCAATCCCTTTGTCCTCATTCTTCAAAAATTGGAATTCAAGTATGAATTTGCACATTTGGAATCTGGGATACCTGGCCATCTGCAGCACAAGTAACAGTACTCCGATCATCTGAATAAGACATCATCTTTGCTTGGAAGACCTTATTTGTGTGCCCAGAATGGAATGATAGTTTGACATGACCCGCATCCCAATTCCATAACATTACCATTCTGTCATCAGAACCAGATATGAGAGTGTCACCACCTTCCTTGAAGCACAACGTGTTCACACAACTTTTGTGCTTGTTGAGCTTTTTATGGATATCGAATCTCAGAACAAGATCCTGAGCCATAAAATGATCATTAAAATCAAGAGCATAAACCAAAAATCAAAATCTCTAGCAGTGCAAAACAGTGATGGTATTTTTTTTTAGAAAATTATCACTGGTAATTTAAAACTCTTGTCATTTTATCAGAACAGAAAATTTTCAGGCATAGCTAGACCAACCCTCTGTTTGGAATGGCCAGAAGAAGGAAGGAAAAAACTGACAAAAAAAAAAAAAAAAAATGGGAGCAAATGAGGGTAACTAGGGTGTTGTGGGATTTACGAAGAGTGTCGCTGGTCCCAAAGTTATTAAAAGATAATAATAATAAAAAACAAAACCATGCCTAACGACCACGTTTGTGCATTGGGAATAACTTTACATTATTTGGTGCAACGGCCAAATACGGTCCATTTTCCGTTAAAATCCTCTTTTATTTTTCTACGCCTATATGATTATTTTATTTTCATATTTCCCCTGATTTGTAATTTCAAAAAGTTTCGCTAAAGTTTTGAATCGGACAGAACTTTTCATTTTATAGGTTAGGCTGAAATGGGGTTCGAAACGATATTGACAACTATGACTCAAACCAAAATTAACAGGTTGTGTTTGACTCGGACCGATAGGTCGTTGAGTAAAATGAGTTACTTGGATTGGGCCAGCTCACAAGTATGGACCAAACTGAACAAGGCCCATTTATTATTCAGGTTGGAAATGTGAACAGAATGACTCAATCCCACCTTGAAATAAAAATGGTCTAACTGGAATTCCTGCGTCGGATTGAGGTCAACTCAGGTAGGAATTGCCACCCTTTCTTGATTGGATCACTTTTTATAGTAGATTTTGTATTTTTAACATATAAAACTATGAAGTTACACATCTACAATTGTGAGAATTTTTCGTATCATTTTATATGAACAAACATGTAAAAACATTGTAAATGGGGCATGCTGGTTCAAGGCATTCCAAAAACTGGACTTGTCACAAACTAACCTCAAAGAAAAAAAAAAAGAGTGTATTGATCAACAGTAAAATAGCAAATGCAACTTTTCCTCTGTTCCTGGAGGAAAAGTTGCAAAGGCAGCTTTCCCACCTATTGACGGGAGGAAGAGTTGGAATTGTCGCCTATTATAGGAGGCTTAAGCCTTCTCAATCTGAAAAGGACCCTGGTTCGACATGGGTTCAATATCCCTGCTTTGAATTTGTATTGATATAGCCTTCTAACCTTTACTTGACCTTCGTACCTTCTAATGAACAATCTCGACTTTAGCATTGTTGGATTTGAGAAGGTGTGGAGTTAGAATGATTGGGGAGGGATTAAGCGCATTCATAGCCATAGAAAATGACTTGCAACTAGGCTATCAATGGACCCTGGTTACTACTGGGCATGGATTTTGGGCTTGATTCATAACCAGGTCTTGGTCCATTGTTTGGGCCTAGTTAATAATGGGTTCAAGTCCAATGGATCCACAACCAAACCTTACACACATTTATACAGAAATTTGTCCAATGCACTCTGCCTTTTGGCTTAATTTCCAAAATTTCCAATAGTTTTGAGAATTATTTTTAAGTCCTTACCTTCATTATTTTATTAAAGTCGAGTCATTTTACTCAAAATTCTTTTAGCAAATGATACAAATTACCCTCTACATTGAAAAAAGTCAAATCTTTTGAGGACTTTTTATTCCTTCACTTAAAAACATGATTTCTAATTGTATATATTATAATATGGTTTGGTAGGCTAATTAAGAGGTGCCACTTCCTAGCTTGTTGCGCCAGCCTGACCCATATTTGGTCATGCGATTTAAGGTCTATTTTGACACCAATGCGCTCATTGAAAAATTATTATTTTTATCAAGAGTAGAAAGAACATTAGAAAATGGGTTGGACTTGATGTTGAGTGCATTCTTAGTATTCAATCTGCCAACCTCGCACCAACGTGAATAAGCAACCAGAATCTTGCCTATTTTACAAAGAAAAGGAGCCTGGAAAATCCGGAATATGAAAAAGGCAACCAGGTTCCTTTCTCCAAACACCAACAACTTTATTCCTATCTTTACCAGTAGCAAAAAGTTTTACCTCGTAAAAAACAAGTAAAGTGGTTACTTTACTACTTTCTTTCTCAGATTATTTTATCACATGCAAAATAAATATAAATTTTACTTTATAAGAAATTATACTTCACATTTACTAATTATTATCTTTTCCTTTTATTTGATTTTTTTCATTTTTTTTTAATGTTGAGGAAGTGGTGCTGTGCATGTAGCAATGCAAATGGGTTAGAATTGAAATGGAACCATAGTGGATCTTGACCCAACCTATTTTTGTAATCCGGATCCAGTTCCTACATGGAAACTTTTTTTTTTTAATCTTGTTCTAACAACTTAGAAAAATAAATCTGATTCTGGATCTGAATCTAAAAATAAAAAGTATATTGCAAAAATATAATTAGCTAAAAGAACTTAAATATAAATTCTTTAGATATAAAGTAGGACTAATAAATGGTAAATGATTAAAGTTAAGTAGACTCCTAATTTCATAGTCAGGGGTCGGGTTTGTTAGGGGTTATTGTAATATTTTCTAAGAAGTTGATGTAATATTTTCTAAGAATATTAAAAACTTAATGTATTAACAAAGATTTGAACCAATGACACTTAGAAAAATGTCACTCTTCTTACCACCACCTGCATTAATGGCATTTTATATACAAAATCTTACTTAATAATATATAAAGTAAATACATATGGGTCGAGGCGGGTTAGACGCAAACGAGAACCCAAACCATCCTTGAACCCGACTCAAGTTAGTGCATGAAAAACCATACCAACCCAAACATATGAACGCATTACCAAACCAACTCCTAGGCTCCTTTGGAAATTTACTATTAAAGTAAAAATAATGCAAAACCACTATTTTTCAGATAAGGAGTCACATCAAAAGTATACATCTTCAAAATCCCTTCCTTAAAAAAAGAAAAAAAAAATCAACAAACAACCTCCTTTCTCCACTAAATGACAAAAAAAATAAAATAAAAAAATCCACTCTTTACACCAAAAATTCAAAAAAAATTTCTACTAATCTACTAAAGACAAAATACAATCATAACCCCCTTATATTTTGTTTAGCTTGATCTGTTGTTTTACGAGAAAATTATCAAACAGGCCCTAATGGGAGCAGGTCGGGGCCTGTTCCATTTAGGCCCGACCCATTGTGAATTTGCAGTCCCGGCCCTATATCACACACGAACTACAAACGCAGTGAAGAGAAGACAGACACCACATCAAAGAAGAGGAGCAAGAAAATTTCTGCCAAAATCTCTCTCAGGACTGATTCTCTTTTCAATATTCTAAATCTCATCTTCAAAAACCATAACCCTTGTTAGATTTCTTCCCATTTCAATGGGAACCCTCCCAAAATTCCCTCCACCATTTCTCATGAATTCAATCCCTTCCCATTTTACACCAAAAACCCTCTTCTCCCCCCCACCAATTTCAGGCGTTTTTGCAAATTCCTCTGTTGATTTGTGAAGTACCCATTTGGTGTTTAATGGCAGAAGCAGCAAGAAGAATTATGAGGATACGGTTTCTGACTCTCAGCTCAAGGAGAACTAGTTGGACTCTCTGTCTTTTCCGATTACGAAGAATGGGAGCCATCTGGGCTTCGATAGCGAGGAAGCGGACGGTGCTGCTGCAAGTGAATGTGTGATCGGAATCGATCCTGATATCTCGGGGGCGTTGGCGGCCTTGATCAAAGGCCATGGCGTGGGTTTTTCTGCTCAAGTTGGGAGTCTTGTGCCTGATTACTGATGAAATATATATAATGCCCATATGGAATTGTTAGTATTGTGTCTGGTTACTAAGGAAACTTATACAATACCTCAATGGAATTGTCTTTGTATACTGAATTAACTCCATAAGAGCCGTTGCTCATGGGACTTAAATGAGCAACAGCTCAAGTGAGCTTATCTGAGCTCTCCCATTCCTCTCTTAACACTTCTTATAGCCATGTATTGGCAGAGGACTCGATTTGAAACTTACTTGGACTAGATCCACTGTTGGTTTTATGTTTGAAAATTTTTGATTGATGTCTCACCCTTGATTTTGAAGATTTAGTATCTAGAACTTTTGGGATTCAATCAAAGCTGAAATCTTGGCATAGCGGAAGCATGACAAAAACATCTAGGAAGAAGATCACCATCTTCAGCCCAATATCAACACCTTCAATTCCAGTAATAGGGGGCATATCGGCTTGTGCATGGAGGTTTAGGCACAGCCTGTTGGTTTGATGATAGTACTATCTTTTGCTTCAAGGCTTCAACAGAAGTATAACATTCAATCCATACACAGTTTTATTGATGTAAGTGGTATATGAGATGATGGTGGTTTCAAACGATCACATATAGCTAGGCGACACTTAATACATATAATTCAGATCATAATATTTTGAATTTTCTTATTTGATAAAATTTGTATTCCTTATAGATTTTGAAAATCTTATAGGATGAGGAACCGAGGCTTAATTATAAATATGGTCAATTGGTCTATTTTAGTTTTTAGCTAAGCAAATAAAAACCAATAATCTTTCCTGCGAGGTGCCTGGAAGAAGATCAAGATATCATCTTGAAGATCTGATACGGTCAAGTTCAAGTATGAGTACAGGTTTGCATAACTCCCTGGTTTATTTTTCTGCTATTACTAATCTAAGATCCAGCCAAGATAACTGCAACATTGAGGTAATTACAAAACCAACATTTGAAAGAACATACTAGAACTTAGGATCACTCTAAAAGCTTTCATTATATGAGATGGATCACATGATGTGGTAAAAGCAAAAGTTCATATCAAATCTTATGGGTTCCACCTTTCAAAGATCTAAACTAAGTTGTGGCTCCACCTTTGCTACGTATGGCATGCTTGAGTTCTTCTGCAAAAGAAAGCAATATTGATTGTTGGGTTGAAGGAAACTGCTATTAAAGATCTATCAATAATATCAAAGAGTTTTTGGGTGTTGTAGATTTCTGCATCAAGAGGATTTGTTGAGATACTAATGCAGAAATGTAATTAGCTGATTTGTATATGAAAAAAAGGAGCGCCACAAAATGGTGGTGTTAGTGTTATGACTCCATAGTTGCAGTTACAAGATTAAGTGGGTTGTTTCTTGTCTACAAAGTAGGATGCAAGTGGATAATAGACAGAGGAATTGTTGCTAAGTGGGTGCAGAGGATTTTGGTGCTGAGTTATGTAATCTAGTATTGGTGATTGGGTGCGAAACTGATGTAGTGTATCGAACAAAACAAAGCACTGCATTCAAGGAGTTAATGTAATGCACCAGACAAAGAGCAATGCTACATGTCCCGGGCTTTTGTCCCGGGACATGGACCGAATGGTCCTGGGGACCATTGGATCCCAGGACCGTTGGATCCAACGGTCCCCTGAGGACCATTGGATCCCAGGACCGTTGGATCCAACGGTCCCCAGGACCAATCGGTCCATGTCCCGGGACAAAACCCGGGACATGGAGACTTTTTGCCAGACAAAACATTACATTCATGTCGTTCACAAGTAATATTTAACAGCTAATTCCTCTTATGCATATAGATGTTTTGCATGAAATTTTATGCTATGCTTTCACTTGAAATTTTATGCATGAAACAGAGAGCAGCAGATTGCTCTGTTTTTTTCTGCTATGCTTTTAAGGGTTTTTTTTTTTTTTTTTTTTTTTTTTTTTTTTTTTAAATAGGTAAGAGCTATATATGCTTTGAGTTGCCTCTTCTTAAATTATGCGTTGAAGAAGAAAACAAGATTTTTTACAGCAAGCCACACAATTGCTTTGTTAGTATCTAGATCTGAAGAATAATATAATTCTTGAATCTTGCCCTAAAAGAACATCCAATGAGGTGTTTCCCCTTCATGATTAATGGACCCCTCTCTTGCCCCAAATAGCTTGGCCTACATAGTGTTGATTAAACTTTTTGAAACTGTAAAACTTAAGCTTGCTGCTAATAAGATGGCGAAAAAGCTCTGAACTTCATTGATAAGCTTGAATGAGAAAATTACAACTTAAATAAGAAAAAAACAAGTCTGCTGCTGCAAGCAACATAACATCCACTTTGTAGATTTTGTGGAACTACATACCACGACTCTAGCATGAACAATGAACCTGACCATGACTCCTACAACTTAGGGATTCTCCTGTAGACTAGGTAAACAAGTTTCCTAACTACATGCAACCAATTTATTGAAAAATAAATAATCTAAAGATAAATCTTAACACCCTCCCTTAAACTGATTTCTGCATGAAACAGTTTAGGATTGATCTTCATCTTCACTTCACTCCTGTGCGAGTCCCTCCCTTGAACAAACTCCAAGCACACTTCTGAGCTTCTCGAACACAAGTCGTTTGAGAGGTTTTATCATGAGATCAGCAACTTGATCTTCACTCTTACAAAATTGCAACTCAATCACACCATCCTTGCATAGATCACGCAAGAAATGGTATCTAACATCGATATGTTTGCTTCTTCCATGCATAATTGGATTCCTGGAAAGCCTGATTGCTGAAACATTATCACAATAAATTGTTGTTGAATCTTGTTGCTGGTTACCATGAACTTCTAGCATTCTTCTCAACCAAATGGCTTGACAGGAACATGAAGCAGCTACCACGAACTCAGCTTCAGTGGTGGATAATGTCACAATTTGCTGCTTCTTCGAGGACCATGAAACTGCACCTAAACTCATTAAAAACACATTTCCAGAAGTGCTTTTACAATCATCAATATCACCTGCGTAATCACTATCAGTAAAACCAAGGAAACTTGACTTTCTTCCTTTCTTATAAAAAGATCCCAAAATCTGCTGTGCCTTTTAAGTAATGAAAGATTCTCTTGGCTGCCCTGAGATGCATCTCAGTGGGATTTTCCATATATCGACTTATCATGCTTACAGAATGCATGATATCAGGCCTCGTGGAAGTTAGATACATCAAACTTCCAACTATCGATTTGAAATAAGTGTTGTCAACTCTCTCCCCATCAGGATCTTGACTCAACTTAGATCCTACCTCTGTTGAAGTTCCAACTGGATTGCAGTTTAGCATCTGAAACCTTTCTAATACTTCCAGAACATATTTTTTTTGACAAATAAAAATACCAGTTGATGATTGTACTACTTCTATGCCAAGAAAGTAGTGCATCAGCCCCAAGTCACTCATATCAAATTCTTTCATCATAGACTTCTTAAAATCATCAAACATATAAACACCACTTCCAGTATAAATTAGATCATCAACATAAAGGCATACAATGAGCATTTTACCTTCATCACCAACCTTAACGTACAAAGTATGCTCATAAGGACACTTTTGGAAGCCTTGTTTGACGAAATATGCATCTATGCGGCTGTACCAAGCTCGTGGTGCTTGTTTCAACCCATAAAGTGCCTTCTTTAATCTTAGAACCTTCTTCTCTTTGCCTTGCTACACATAGCCTGGAGGTTGATCGACAAACACTTGTTCTTGCAATTCACCATGTAAAAAAGCGGATTTCACATCTAGTTGAAAAATAGGCTAGGAGTTTTGAGCAGCTAGAGAGATTACCAAACGAATTGCGTCTTGCCTTGCAACTGGGGCAAACACTTCGTTGTAATCGACACCATAGTTTTGCTTGTATCCCTTTGCTACCAAACGGGCCTTGTGTTTGTCCACCTCACCTTTCTCATTCAATTTGGTTTTAAAAACCCACTTCACACCAATAGTCTTCTGACCTTTAGGTAAATCAGTAAGCTCCCATGTATCATTTTTCTCAATGGACTTAATTTCTGCATCCATTGCCTTTTGCCATTTTGAGTCCGCAACTGCGTCCTCAAAGGCAAGAGAAGTAGAGTCTGCAAACAAAGCAAAGTGTGCAGTAGTATCATTATCAGAGAGTTCATCTCCACTTACATAATCAATAATCCAAGATGGTCTCTTTCTTGGACGTTGAATTTGAGGTGGCTGATCATCTGCAAGCAGATCATTTTCTGGTGGGATGTCGTCTGGCTCAGGAGACTGCTCAATGCTATTGTTAGTTGGAATTTGCTGCTGCTTCTTGCCTTCTCCAGACCAAACCCACGTCTTTTCTTCATCAAAAACCACATCTCTGCTGATAATCACCTTCCTAGTAGTTGGGTTGAACAATTTGTAGGCTTTGGAGTGTTCACTAACTCTAAGAAATATACACTTTGCACCCTTGTCGTCGAGCTTCTTCCTCTTTTCATCTGGAATGTGTGCATATGCTATGCACCCAAACACTTTAAAATGATCTACTGAGGGTTTCCGTCCACTCCAAGCTTCCTCAGGTGTCATGTTTTTAACAGAGAAAGTCGGGCATCTGTTCAAAACATGAATGGACCACAAAACTGTTTCAGGCCAAAAACTTTTAGGAAATCCTCCCTTAACTAGCAAGCTTCTGACCATGTTGAGAATGGTTCGATTTTTTTTCTCTCGGATACACCGTTTTGCTGGGGTGTATATGAAGCAGTGAGTTGCCTTCGAATCCCTTGCGCATCACAAAAAACTTTAAACTCTTTTGAGCAATATTCACCACCACGATCAGTTCGCGGAGTTTTGATCCTTCTTCCACTTTCATTTTCAACAAGTGCCTTGAAGCTTTTAAATGCATTAAGAGCCTCTGATTTTTCCTGCAAAAAATACACCCATGCCTTTCTACTGAAGTCATCAATAAAAGAAATAAAATATTTCTTTTTACCATTCGATATTGGATTGATAGGACCACATATGTTTGAATGCACTAGCTCCAGTAGGTTTTGTGCTCTCCATGCCTTTCCTTTGGGAAATTGATCACGATGTTGTTTGCTAACAACACACTCTTCGCAGACTTCAGATGTAGGTGTGATCATGGGAAGGCCAGTCACCATTTGCTTCTGATGCAGTGTCCTCAAGCCATTGAAATTCAAATGGCCATATCGAAAGTGCCATAGCCACAATGAATCGTCTTCGTTAGCTATCAAACTAGTTTGGACAATTTTGATCTTCAGCAGAAACAATCTGTTTGGGCTCATTTGAACCACAGCAATGGCACCCCTTATAGGATCATATATTTCACATGCATCTTTCTGAAGAGTTATTATATAACCCTTTTCTTGTAACTGTCCAACACTCAACAAATTTGTTTTCAAACTAGGCACTTAAAACACATTCGAAATGATTTCAACAAAATCATTCTTAGTCCTAATTTGAATATCACCCTTTCCCATCACATTAACACTTGACCAATCCCCAAAGCTCACGGTAGTTTGAAAGTTCTCATCCATAAATGAGAAAGATAACTTATAGCCACTCATATGATTGCTGCAACCTGTGTCTACATACCATACTTTTGTATCAATCTCCTCCTTGACGTGGGAAGCCATCAAAAGTGTCTCATCATCCTTCTTTTCAGCAAAGTTGGACTTCTCTCCCTTCTCTTTGTCGTTTGGTAACTTCGTGTAGCATTCATTGCGATAATGCCCCAAGGTTTCCACACCTATAGCACTCGATGTTGGACTTGTCAACTTGTCCTTTTCCTCTATTCTGAGAGTGATCATCATGTCTCTTAGAACTTTGGTGTCACCTGTCTCCATCTCGGTTGCCTCGACCACCTCGACCTCTTCCTTTACCTCTACCTCGACCTCTTCCTCTTGAGCTTGAGGATTCAGAAAAGTTAGAAGCTTTCAGAGCTTGTTCTTCTGAGTTGACACGTTCTGTGGTGCCACGGTTCAGCTGCTGCTCATGGACCAACAAGGAGCTTTGGAGCTCATCAATTGACATCTCCACAGTGTCATTTGACTCTTCAATTTAGCAAACGATGTAGTTGAACTTTGGAGCCAAGATCTCAGGATCTTCTCTACAATTGAGCCATCATCAAGCATGTCACCATGGATTCGCATTTTGTTTGCAATCCCCATGGTCCTTGCAAAATACTTGGTGACAGACTCTCCATGCTTCATTTGGAGAGTCTCAAAGTCTCGTCTTAGGGCCTAAAGCTGTGCACGCTTCACTCTTGCTGACCCTTGGTACTTTCTCTTCATGGAGTCCCAAATGTGCTTAGAAGTATCTTTTTGGAGAATGGTCTCCAAAATTGCTCGAACAATGGCTTGAAACAAGTAATTTTTCACCTTCAGGTCCTTCAACTTCACATCATCTATCTTCTTTTGCTGTGCTTGTGTCAGCTCGCCTTCTGGTTCGACAATTCCTGTTTCCACAAGATCTTAATATTCCTTGAATCTTAGGAAATTCTCCATCAACATGCTCCAATGATCATAGTGACCGTCAAAGCGAGGAATGGCTGGCTGAACGAAGTTCTCTGTTGGCTTGTCAGATGCCATGGATGCTTGCTACTGCAAGGATGTAAAAGCTGCTGCTTCTATGAGAATTTCTCGACACAGGCCCAGTGGGGCTCTGATACTAGATGTTGATCAAACTTTTTGAAATTGTAAAACTTAAGCTTGCTGCTAATAAGATGGCTAACAAGCTCTGAATTTCATTGATAAGCTTGAATGAGAAAATTACAACTTAAATAAGAAAAAAACAAGTCTGCTGCTGCAAGCAACATAACATCCATTTTGCAGATTTTGTGGAACTACATACCACGACTCCAGCATGAACAATGAACCTGACCATGACTCCTACAACTTAGGGATTCTCCTGTAGACTAGGTAGACAAGTTTCCTAACTACATGCGACCACTTTATTGAAAAATAAATAATCTAAAGATAAATCTTAACACATAGAAAATTTTTTTTTTTACAAGAAATATAAGCAATCCATGATTCTAGATATAAGTCCATGATATGCATGCAAATACTTTGTTTTGTGGACATATGAACAACTAGAAATAGATAAAACATATATATTTCCATAAACACGCAATAATACTACATTCATTGATGGAACTAAGATTAATTTGGCCTAAAATATGAGTACAAGGAAAAGTAGGTTTGAAGAAAAGTGAGAGAAATGAGGATGATTGCAGCCACCAAAGAAATAGCTGCCCATGGACTCCCAAAATAGTCTCGCATCAAGATTGCCCGCCACTAGTTTCACTTGCTTTTGCAATATTCATCCACATTGATCCTCATACATCTTTGTCAGTTTGGGAGTCTGATACTCGAGATTTCCACTGGTTAACTGGTTGAAGATAGCGGCAACTTCTTCATCGCTGCCAAATGCATGTTGTATAATGCCCTCCTTCCGGAGCAATGCGACTGTTAGTCAACACTGACTCAAAGACAAGTGGGTCTCTAGAACACTCTTTCCCTTTCTTACCTTTTTCTAGAAAGACCCACTCCAGAATACTCTCCAAGTATCTCTCTATGACTGTTCTAGAATCCACATGAGCAATCCCCACCTCCTCACACAGCCAACTTCATGTAGTTTAGAAAAGTCTAGTGACTTCAAACCGACATAAAACATGGTAAAAAAGTAGACCACGTGGATCATGACTCCACCACATGGACTTTAGTTGAGTGCCTATAAATAGAGGTGCATTGGGTAAGTAAGGAGAACATCAAGTGTGAAGTGAAGTGAAGTCAAGTCTAGCTCAAGTGTAGTGAGTGAAGAGTGAAGTAAGACACACAGAAGTGTGTAGTAAGAAATTTGTGTGAGTGCTTCTTTGTAGTGAGTGAGTGTATTGAGTAATTTGTAGTAAGTGAGTCTTTTGCTTGTAAGAGCGTAGGCTTAAAGTGTGTGTAAGTTGTAAACTTTGTGATAGTGTATTTGTGTAAAATTTATAAAGTGAGTTCTTGTTCTTACTAAAATTTATATTTTGTAATTAAGCTGTAGCCAGTGTGTTTTCTCCCACTGTCCAAGGTATCAAAGCCATCTTCCAACAGCGACATCCTTAGAGATGCGAATGATGTAATCCGTGAATCGAGCAAATGCAATGACATGAGGTTCCAAGTAGTGGTCAGACTTCTCAAGGGCAATGAGGTTCCGGAATTGGGACACAGTAAAAACGTCTATAAACAAAGGTGTGATTTGCATGACTCCATTTCTAAACTCTGCATCCATAACGCTATCAGTCACCTGCTTCTTCTTTTTGAACTTGATTCCTGCTTCTTCGAGAAATGTTGCACTACCGATGGTACATTTTGATTTTTTCAGGTGAGATGAATTGGAGGTGGAATTGCTTGACAGCCAGTATCCAAAGTTTGACAGCCTGTCTCGGAAGTTTGACAGCCTAGTTGACAGCCAGTCTGACAACCACTCGTACAGCGAGCATAAGAACCAGATTGGCAGCCCAAGTGAACATGGGACACAAGTCAAAGTCAAAGATGAATTGATGCACCTCGAACATGAATTCTTACATGAAGTTGCAAGGCCTAGTGAATATTTGACACAAGTCAAACTCAAAAAATGAATTGATACACCTCGAACATGAAGTGCTGCGCCCACCGGGCTGCCGGTGGTAGCCGATTCTGTCATTCCTGATGTGTTGGGTACAAAAGGACATATGATGGACTTCAATGGTAGAGAAAAGGAACTAGTGATAAAGATGGACCAAATGAAGGACTAGCAAAGGATGGACTGTGCGTTTAACACTACGAAGGTCCTTGCTGTTAATGGGAGAGACTTGACACCAAAAAAAGTGGGCAAGGTCCATTAATAATGGATCATCTTCGCTTTTGACCAAGCTATACATATGCTCAACAACAAAGAATGGAAGCTGGTTTTCTAAGAATATCAGATCATTACGTATTTCATCATGCACCCAGCTTGGGCAATTCAGCACCCCTGGTATATACTCAAAACCAAGTGTTTCTAAATGCATACGGATCCGGCTATTCAGCTGGCGTGGTTTAAGAAGGTAAAAACCAATGAAGCAACCATCCATCAGCATCATTTCCACAAACTCTTTACTTTGAAGGTTGATGTTCTCGGAGTAGCAACTCCTTGCCCGCGATTCCATTGCCTCAATTTCATGAAGGAAGTGTACTAAGGAGCATCGATAGACGAGTTGTCTCATACAAGCCAATTTTTGGTTCTCCATGCGCTGGAGCCTAGGATTGCCACGATGACAAGGACCAATTGAGATGACCTTCGGCTCATAAGCTTCATTATCACCTTGGCGATGTTGTTGGGGGACTATGGGGATCTTTGGGATCCTGCGCTCATTTGAACGCTCGAGTCCATCACATTTTTCATTAATCGATCGAGCCCAATCATTGTAACGAGGACCATCATAAGACTCATCATCATCTTTTATCTCAATGACTACATCAACTTCTTTTCCTCTGCTAGTAGAAGCTTCCCCGGCGTTGCTCGTCTCAACTATCTTCGTCCCATTGTCTCCCTGCTTGGGAGTAGGAAACTCATTTGCATCAGCCATTGTAGCCTTTATTACTGGATCTTCTTCCTCTTTGGCAGTGGAGCCTCTCCTTGCTCTTGCTAAGTCCTGAAGAGCTTATATGCCCAAAACTTGGTTGGATGCTAAGCATAATAGGCCGGGCCCACCACGCTTTTTTCCCATAGAGCTGGTGCCATAAGTCTCAAGAATAATACTGCCTTGGTGGGCCCCAGTAGAATCTTATCCAGTTGTGCTACTTCAAGTTTTAAATCTACAGAAGTAGATTCTACCCAAAAAATAAATAAAAAATCTATATAAGCATAGATATGAACTTCACCCGCAGTCTCCGCTAATATTAAGTTACACATATTAATATGATAATATCAGATTAGTGATGAAAATGAATCTAGGGAGATTTACCAGAAAAGTGTCCTTAATTATGTATTTGGCCATTTTAAACAGTAATACATGTATTTTTCCATTTTGGTGTTCGTACATCCATTTAGGACCCTTTTACCCCTCCCTGTGCTGACTAGTTCATTCGATTCACTCTCACCAAACATGAATCCCAGTCCCCGTCCCGCCAAAAAAATTCTTCTCCCTCTCCCCTGCATGTCTTCTCCGGTCCCTCTTCTCTCCTTCCCTCTCGCGTGCTCTCTCCTTCCCTCTCGATCCCTCTCTCCGTTCCTCTCGCCTCCCTCTCTCCTTCCCTCTCTTCCTCTCTCATTTCCCTTGGCTCCCTGCTCTCTCTTTCCCTCTTCCTTTAGTTCTTCACCCCATTCGGTGATTCCG
>QPKB01000002.1:17662127-18004386 GCA_003546025.1 Camphora micrantha
TGAGCAGTTGTAATTGATTGATGGATAGGGGGCTGGTTGGAGGGCTAAAAAGGTTTAATGGTGTTGGTTTGGGTTTTGTGTTGGATCTAGGATTCCACCATGAGAGTGGATCTAGATCTGAATGGCAAGAAGGTGTGAGATGGGTATCAAAGGGAAGGGAAACGGTGGAGATAAATACCTTGATGATGAAGATAACTTATTATCTTGGCTTCGCACCAAATTCCCCTTCGCGGGCGAGAAGAAGGTCCTGCAAGAGAAATCTCAAGAAGGCCTTTGGAAGAAAATCAATATTCATTCATTATTGCCCTGTTCTCCAAGCGATATAACCTTAATAATGGGTAATAAGAGAACCCTAGAAACCAATGATTCAGATTAAGCATCTAGATCTTGTCTCATAAAATAAAACCAAGCAAATAAAACCAAACTAATAAAATAAATAAAACAAAAGGTGGTTGTCGACAAGGTGGAGAGGGCTGCCTTGCACATGGGGTTTTGTGCGCAAGTCTTGTGCACTAAACCCTATACAAGAGACTTTAAGTTGTGGGCCCCCGGGACCCCTCTTCTTATGTCTTTAGTTTTAAACCCCTACTTCCCATGGGTCCCTTGCCAGTCTTTAAATCTTCCTGATGACTCCTCAATTGCTCATCTCCTGTGGACCATCCCAATGTGGGGTCTTCCGTGGGTCCACCACCGGAGGCCTTTATCAAGGCCCATATCAAGACCCAACGGTGTATCTTTGCCTAGGGGCTGATCCAACGGTAGATCTTCACGATTGTGATGTATCGAGCCCATGAAGAGTTGATTCATCCATAAGGAAGCCTCACCAACCATTTTCTTCTTACGCCTTTGGTATTTCTTTCCATATCTTGAGTCGATGTCCCCCATCACCCTCCCTTCCGTTTGGAATTATGGCTCGGAGGACAACAATTTAGCGCCTATGCAGAGGACTGGTGGACAGCTACAATGTAATGGTTGGTGTTGGCTTTTATACTCTCTTCGAAGCTTAAACAGCTGAAGGTTAGCAATAAAGATTGGATAAGGGGAATATTGGCCGGTGGAATCCCCAAGGCAAATTTCTCCAGAAATGCAAGCACTGATATTATTAGGAAGAATCTCAAATGCTACTGATATGAAAATTGGCAAAGCGATCAAACGCAAAGATCAATCGAGCAAAAAATCTGGGAAGAAGAAATCAAATGGAAACAGAGGCCGAGGTGTCGGTGGCTCAAAGAAGGTGACAATAACACAAGTTCTTCCATAGCATGGCTACACCAAGAATGAGGGGAACATAATCAATTACTTGATGTAATGGTAATAGAACAGAGGATCAGGATAGGGATAACTACACACATATCGATTTCTTCCCTTAAATTGAACAGGAAAGATGGCAAGATCAAACCATCCCTAGTTAACTTCAATTCTCAACCATCAGCGAGGCAGACTGGAACACAACAGGCTCAAGGGGAAGTTTCCAGGAGTAGATTAAGGGACGAGTCAAAGTAGCAGTATTCCATCTAGCCAGCAATATAGCTCCAGGCCCAGACGGATTCCCAATGTTCTTTGTTCAGAAATTGTCTAAGGATCTTCTTCTTAGAGACGATATAATGGCCTGCATGAAGGAGTTACACTCAAGAGGGAAGGCTCTCAAATCTATCAGCTAGCTTCTTCATGGTGCCCATCATTGATAAGTACTTAATTGTTTGCAATCTAAGCCCTAATATTTGATTCATCTTGTGTTAGTTAGAGAGTTATTTTACTTGAATTTACATAGTTTTTGAGTTAATTTTTTTACGTTAAGGTCAAAGGAAGCAAAAAGAGTAAGAATTAATGAGAGATGGGCGTGATTACTCAAGTTGGCCCATGGTGGGTCACATCCATTGCAAATAGAAGAAATTCCAGAATTTAAGAAGTCCTATTCAAGTTAAAAGAGGAGTTCAAGAATGAGAAAAACAAGGAGAAAAGAAGGAAAATTTAGAGCAGAGTTCAAGTCAGATAGAGTCCCTAAAAGAGGGGTCCCACACCTCATGTACACCGCACAAAATAGGGCCACTTTTATGATAAAAACTTCAGATTTAATCCTTGCAACTAAATTCAGATTTGTGGTCCATGTGAGGAATTGTCAGAAGATACAAGTAATCAGAATGAAAGTGTTGCTTTAAACAAGAAAGAAGACTCCTAATTCAATCTAATTAGGAAGCAGAATTTTAAAAAAGTGAGACCTATTTCTACAAGGGAACTAATACTAGAGGGCTGTTTTCAAGACTTATAAGTACCACTATGAACAGTGCACGTCCAGCCATATACCCAGCCATAAAACATCACACAAACATCTAAAAACCAGCCATTATCATCCACAAACCTAGCAGCCATACAGCTATTGGGAGCACCTTTGGACATCTTTGGAGAGCTTTTGGAGCGAGGAAAAAGGGAGAAAAAGCTGCTGGCGAGAATTATCTTCTTCTTCAATATTTCAGAGTTCTTCTTATGGCTCTATTTTCTATTTTGTTTTTCAATTCCAGACATGAGTACTAAAAACTTTTTTAGGCTAGGGGTGTAATTGAAACCCTAGCCTAGTTCTATGTAGTCTCTTTTGGCGTCTTGTGATTCAGATTTCAGTTTGTATTAGTTGAGATTCTAAACCATGTTTAATTGATGAGTTGTGTATATGCCATGCCAACCATGTGATGTTCAATTAATTTTAGAGAGTAGCTAACTTAATTTTGATTGATCTTGATGATAAGCATCTAGGGTTTAGAACCATGAATAATCTAAGTATATGCCATGCCTTAGACTCATGCACTTTATCTTTCCATTGTTTTATGCCATTATGTTTTGTTTTGACTAGGACATATGCCATGCTTAGTTTTTGCATCATAATGAACAATTCATGTAGTATGCCACTCATGATTTAGGTTTAGGGGAATAAATAATCTAGATACATTGCCATGGTCTAGGTTGATAGATGTCACTAATAAACTGATTTTGATTAAAAGATAATAAGGGACATGCATAGGATTGGTTAGGGGAGTAGATGAAACCCAGTTCATTCATTCTCATTGTTTTCATTCTAATTTCAGTTGTGTTTTAGATTAATTTCCATTAGCTTTTTGATAGTTTAATTTTACTGTTTAGAAGTTTAATTCAATCTTTCATTATTCAATTGTTTCTTTTAATATTCTGAGTTTTAGTTATTTTTGACATTGTTTTATCACAAGTCTTCGTAGGATCGACCTCATACTTACAATTTACTACACTATATAGTGATCTTGTGCGCTTGCGAGTTTTAATTGTGTGCATACTAGTAGCTTATTTCTAGGTTTGCTTGGTGCATACCAAGTTTTTTGGCCGCCGTTGCCGGGGACTTGTTTGCATAGAATAGTGTCAAACTTGTTTTTAGTGTAGTGCCATAGTCTAGTTTCGTTTTTAGTTCAGTTACTTGAAGTTTTAAAGTGCTGTTATTTACTGTTTTATCATAGTTTTTTTTCAGCTATTTAATTTCAGATTTCTATCTTTTTCTTTAAAGAACATTAACTCTTTTATAGGTGCTTTACTTGCGGTCATAAATTCTGTATATGCAAGGTAGGCGATCTCAGGACTTAGCCATCATTGTCTACGATCCGAAATTGAACCGAACCCTTAGAAGGTATCGAGGCAAGCCGAGAATAAGAGATCAATACACAGTCCTCATCCGACTCAGAACTTGAAAAGATAAATATTAACGGAAATCAAAAACATGAAAAAAGATGGCTGACAGAGAAGACATCAAAAGAGACCAATGAAGGAGTCTTACATTCCCTTGCAGACACCGAACAGCCGTCCACCATCCTCTATCCACCTAATACGGCTGGAATTTCACCATCCATGCACAACTGCTGAATATGGTACCACACTATATGGGTTACCTAAATGAAGATCCTTATCTTCACATTAAGGAATTCTTTTGAGCTGTGCGCGACACAACAGATACAAGGAGTCAATGCAGAGGGCGATCAGGCTCTCGCTTATTTTCTTTTTTCTCTTAAGGATAAAGCTAAATCATGGTTAAACTCGCTTGGATGCCGGTTCTATCAACTCTTGCGGCAGCTAGCCAGTGAGTTCTGAAGAAATTTTTTCCAGCTCAAAAAGACAGCGCAGTTAAGAAAGAGAGATCCAAACATTTCAGCAACAAGATGGAGATCATTCTGGGAAGCGTGGGAGCTCATTTTAAGATTTAATTATGGAAGTGTCCCACATCACAACCTCACAAGATGATCAAGGTTCAAGCTTCTTATGAAGGACTGAACCGACTAAATAAGGGATTAGTTGACTCTGCATGTGGAGGGCCCTGATGGAGAAAAAGTAGTGAAGAAGCTTATGAACTTTTTGAAAACTCTCAGTGAAAACTCACACAATTCTCTCTAGGACCAGACAGATGGGTAAGAAGCAAGGAGTATAATGAGGTCCAGTCTCAAGGAAATGTAACTGCCCAGATGGCGGCCATGGATAAAAAGATAGACATGATCATCAAAGCAATGGCTTCCAATAGCATGCAAGGACCAGACACCAAAGGAAGTTGTGCTATATGTTCTCACACAAACCATGCTACTGAATGCTGCCCATGTCATCTTTTACAGACAGGACATACCAACTATGTTGGTAAACACTTTTCCGAAAGCAAAACAATCCCTACAGCAATACTTACAATTCTGGATGGAGGAATCATCCAAACTTTTTCCTGGGGGTGCAATCAGAACAATCAAGGAAATCAGATAATCAGAACCAATACAAGGACAGCAGAGAAGCTACCAAATACCCCCAAAATAATAACTTTTCTCAGAACAGTGCACCAAAGCCACCAGAAGATGAGTTCAAAAGTTGGTGACACAGTTTATTCAGTCATCTCAGGCTAATTTCCAGCAACATAGCCGGGCAATCACAAATACCCAGCAGAGTTTGGCAAAGCTGGAAGCACAAGTGAGTCAGATAGATAATGCCTTGAACAAGAGGGAGGATGGTAAGTTTCCTAATCAGACTGAAATAAACCCTAAAAATCAGGAGCATCTGAAGGCCATAACAACCCTCACCAAAGAGCCTGAGAAGGTCTACAGGAGAATGAGGCAGCATGGTACATTCATAGACACCAGCATGAATGAGCCACATGAAAATCCGAAAACTGTAGAAATTGAGCCACAAGACAGTGCAAGGCAAACCGAGACTGATGTGAACCAGAAAAGTGACAATAAGGGCACGGACACTGCGGCCACTCCTATTCCAGAAACAACTCCTATAGCGCCAGAGAGGGTTTATAAGCCAGTTCCACCTTACCCTCAGAGGCTGCGACAGGAGAATAAAAGTCAGTTCATGCATGACATCTTCGAGACTCTAAGGAAGGTAGAGATTAACATTCCGCTGATTGATGCTATCAAGCAGATACCCTCTTATGAAAAGTTTATCAAAGAGTTATGTACAAATAAGAGGAGATTCAGAGATCGTGAAGAGGTCAAGTTAACTGAGGAAGTCAGTGCAGTTCTTTCAAGAAAGCTTCCTCCCAAATTGAAGGACCCTGGGAGCTTTACTATACCTTGCAAGATAGGAGATCATACATTTGAGAAAGCCTTACTGGACTTGGGTTCGAGTATCAATTTGCTGCCATTTTCAGTCTATGAGTATTTGGGTTTGGGAGAGCTCAAACCAACTTCAATTACATTGCAATTGGCGGATAGGAGTGTGAAATACCCAAGGGGCATTCTGGAGGATATTTTGATAAAGGTAGGAGAATTCATATTACCTGCTGACTTTGTGGTACTAGATATGGAGAGTGTATCACTGCCTCACCACCTTTCTATTATACTTGGCCGACCTTTCATGGCCACTGCGGGTTCAAAGATAGATATACAGAAAGGCACAATTGAAATGAAGGTCAATGGGCAGAAAATTGAGTTCAAAGTGTTCGAAGCTATGAAAATGCCGAGAGATGAAGACTGCTTTCAGATTGAGGTAATTGAGCAGGCTATAGTTGATGTATTTTCAAGAGAACATGGGTGCAAGGAGGAGTTGGACACATGCATTCAGCAAGGCCTCATCCAATCTGAAATCGTGCAAGATGGTGATGAACTTGAGGCATCACTTATGGAGACAGTAAATCAACTAGAAGTACTCCCCTCCATCCCAAGCAAAAATTCTAATTCTTATGAAATTCTTGGTTCTTCCACAACGCAACCTGTTCCTTCTGTTATAAAAGCACCAGAATTGGAATTGAAGCCATTACCTGAACGTCTCAAGTATCACTTCCCACCACCATTCATTGACCCCTTTAAAGTCACTCAAAGTTTTTGAGCATGGAGCTATTGAGATCTATAATCCCAAGAATGGTAACAAGTTCAAAGTCAATGGACATCGACTCAAACCCTATTGGGAGCAGATTTTTGACAAAGATGTGGATGTGATCACATTCACAGATTCCCCTTCAGCTTGATAGAGAAGCACAGTCTGGCTGACGACTATAAAGCAAGCACTACTGGAAGGTAGCCCAGATCTTTGCAAGGAAACGTTAAGGATGACGATTCATAGCTGGCGATGTACTCCATATCCAGCTGAGTTCTTTTTACCCTTTTCCTTGTCTTTCTAATTACTTTTCTATTATGTTTTTAGTGTTTCCTTCTTCCTTTATTTTACAACATTGGGGACAATGTTTAATTTCAGTTTGAGGGAAGAGTCTTAGTCATTAATAGAGTTATTATAGTCCAAAAATACATAAAAATTTAAAAAAAAAATCGAAAATCACAAAAAATATTTGTTTTTCTTTGAGTCATAGTTCCTTCCTACCACAATGATGAGAAATGATGATTTGTCTTGCATGGTTCATTGAACTTAATTATGCTAGTTCTTTATATTATTCAATTGCAGTAAATCTCATTTAAGCATGTTGAGCTATCACTGTGTGGATTACAATGCTAATATAATCTAAGGTTGAAAGCTTTTCGCATAATTGAATGAATAAGATGCTTTTGGTGAAAACTTGTGCAACCTAGTGAGATTTTAGCCTAAATGCTTATTCTTGAGAGAGTTTATATGTTTGAGTGATTTGATCTTTCATTTCTTGCTCTATTTGATGCAGTTGATTTCATTATCATTCTTTGATCACATGTTCTGAATTTTATATGGAAAAACATGCTAGAACTCTCATTTTTATCCGATCGAGGCAAATTTCGACTACACGAACCATAGGATATGATTTTAGGCCATGTTTGACTAGTTTGTGCTTTTCTATCCATTCCCTTTGATGTTTATCACTAGTTATCCATGTTGAGCCTTAATTAAGCCAATTCTTGCACCCATACCAACTCCTAAGTTTGGGGGAGTTACCTTACCGTATGTATAGCCTTACCTTATCTAAGGAAGTATAAAGATGAATTCAAAGTTCACTACAAAAATGTGTGCAAGGCTTGAGAAAAAGAAAATAAAGAAAGGTTTACCGTTACCCTGCATTTCCATAGTTTCATTTAAAAAAAAAAAAAATGAAGAAAAAAAAAACGAAGAAAAAAAATATATAGAAAAGAAACAAAAAAAAAAAAGGAAGAAAAGAAAAGAGAATAATACAATAAGGAGGGTACACGTGTGACTCAACAAGAAGGTGGAAATTCAAAATGCAAGCCTTAGCTACCAAAATCAGAAGTGTATAAAGGAACCAAAAGTGTAATTTTATGCAAATTCCTTAGATCTTGTTATCCATTTCCTCTCATTCTTAACCCTTCACCCTAGCCCCATGATAACCTATGTGTAAAAAGTCCTAATTGATTCTAGGTTAAGTGTAGTCCCAGTGTGGAGATGAGATGGAATGGGAGCCTATGGTGTGTGATTTCACTTTAAGCATGTGGTATTTTCCATGAGATCATTGTCTTATCAATCTTAGCCAATTATTGAGTGTTTTTATTGTGAGTGTATCCATGGTGAGGATTGAAGTTAAAACTTATATGCAAATGATTGTTTGGTTGTGTGAAAGCCTAAACTGAAAGTTATGTTGGTATTGTTTTACACACGACCCGTTAAGCATGTGGATGTGAGCTAACTTATAAATTGGGTAATCTTTAGAATTGGTTGAGACTCTTGTTTCTTTGAATCATGTAGTGATCAAACATCTCTGAGACTAATGGTGGAAGGATAGGTTTTATATTTTAGTGTTTTTTAATTTTCTTCCTTGTTTTTTTATTGTTTTGCTCGAGGACTAGCAAAAAGGTAAGTTTGGGGGAATTTGATAAAGTACTTAATTGTTTGCAATCTAAGCCCTAATATTTGATTCATCTTGTGCTAGTTAGAGTTATTTTATTTGATTTACATAGTTTTTGTTAATTTTTATGTTAAGGTCAAAAGGAGCAAAAAGAGAAGAATTAATGAAGAGATGGGCGTGAATTATCAAGTAGGCCCATGGTGGGTCCACATCCATTGCAAATAGAAGAATTCCAGAATTTAGGAAGTCCTATTCAAGTTAAAAGAGGAGTTCAAGAATGGAGAAAAACAAGGAGAAAAAAAAGGAAAATTTAGAGCAAGAGTTCAAGTCAAGATAGAAGTCCTAAAAGAGGGGTCCCACACTCATGTTACACGCACAAAAATAGGGCCCACTTTTATGATAAAACTTCAGATTTAATTCCTTGCAACTAAATTCAGATTTGTGGGTCCATGTGAGGAATTGTCAAGAAGATACAAGTAAAATCAGAATTAGAAAGTGTTGCTTAAACAAGAAAGAAGACTCCTAATTCAATCTAATTAGGAAGCAGAATTTTAAAGAAAGTTAGAGACCTATTTCTACAAGGAAACTAAATACTAAGAGGGCTGTTTTCAAGACTTATAAGTACCATATGAACAGTGCACGTCCAGCCATATACCCAGCCATAAAACATCACACAAACCATCTAAAAACCAGCCATTATCATCCACAAACCTAGCAGCCATACAGCACTATTGAGAGCACCTTTGGAGCATCTTTTGGAGAGCTTTTTGGAGCGAGGAAAAAGGAGAAAAAGCTGCTGGCAGAATTCTTCTTCTTCTTCAATATTCAGAGTTCTTCTTATGGCTCTATTTTCTATTTTGTTTTCAATTCCAGACATGAGTAGCTAAACTTTTTAGGGCTAGGGTGTAATTGAAAACCCTAGCCTAGTTCTATGTAGTCTCTTTTGGCGTCTTTTAATTCAGATTTCAGTTTTTATTAGTTGAGATTCTAAACCATGTGTTTTTAATTGATGAGTTGTGTATATGCCATGCCAACCATGTGATGTTCAATTAATTTTAAGAGTAGCTAACTTAATTTTGATTGATCTTGATGATAAGCATCTAGGGTTTAGAACCATGAATAATCTAAGTATATGCCATGCTTTAGACTCATGCATTAATCTTTCCCATTGTTTTATGCATTATGTTTGTTTTGACTAGGACATATGCCATGCTTAGTTTTTGCATCATAATGAACAATTCATGTAGTATGCCACTCATGAATTAGGTTTAGGGGAATAATAATCTAGATACATATGCCATGGTCTAGGTTGATAGATGTCACTAATAAAATCTGATTTTTGATTAAAAGATAATAAGGGACATGCATAGGATTGGTTAGGGGAGTAGATGAAACCCTAGTTCATTCATTCTCATTGTTTTCAATTCTAATTTCAGTTGTGTGTTTTAGATTAATTTCCATTTAGCTTTTGATAGTTTAATTTACTGTTTTTAGAAGTTTAATTCAATCTTTCATTATTCAATTGTTTCTTTTAATATTCTGAGTTTTAGTTATTTTTGACATTGTTTTATCACAAGTCTTCGTGGGATCGACCTCGTACTTACAATTTCACTACACTACATAGTGATCTTGTGCGCTTGCGAGTTTTAAATTGTGTGCATACTAGTAGCTTATTCCTAGGTTGCTTGGTGCATACCACTCATCCCCAAGAAATCAGGGGCGGACTGCATGAGAGACTTTAGGCCCATCGGCCTCTTAGGCAGCGTATACAAAATCTTGGCTAAAGTTCTAGCAAACAGGCTACAAAAGATCCATCGATCATCTGTCCCTCTCAAGGTGCTTTTGTCCATGGAAGAAAAATCTTAGATGGGGTCCTAGTTGCTAACGAATGCATACACTCTAGACACAGAAAAAAAAAACCTAGCCTTGTTTGTAAACTTGATTTGGAAAAGGCCTTTGATATGGTGGACTGGGACTTCCTCCTTTATTTGATGCGCATGATGGGTTTTGGATCTAAATGGAGAAACCGAATCAAAGAGTGTCTCAAATACAACATTATCCATTCTGATCAATGGCTCCCATTAAGGGTTTCTTCCCAGCTAAAAGAGGTCTGCGTCAGGAAGACCCTCTATCCCTGTTCCTCTTTGCCATCATTGGAGAGGCTCTCAGTTGGATGCTCATAAAAGCAGAAGATTGCAATCTAATCGGTGGCTTCAAGCCTTCTCCTAATGCTCTGTCAGTCTCCCATCTTCAAGCCTCAAGATAAACTTCTCCAAGAGTGCCATTCTCGGGGTTTCAATGGATGACATCCTCCTTCGTCGCTTTGCTGACATCTTAAGGTGGAAAGTAGAATACTTCCCATCCACCTACCTTGGTCTCCCCCTTTGCCTCGGTAGGGTTCCAAAATCCATTTGGAACCCCGTTGTTGAAAGAATGGAGAAAAAGTTGTCATCTTGGAAAGCTAGGCACTTATCCCTAGGAGGGAGAATCACCTTGATCCAATCCGCACTTGCCAATCTTCCTATCTACTACATGTCCATCCTCAATTGCTATGTTGCTATCATCAACCGCATTGAGAAGCTTCAACACAACTTCCTTTGGTAAGGTTGCGAGGAATCAAAGAAACTCCATCTGGTCAACTGGAAAACAGTTTGCTCCCCTAAAGACACGGGCAGCCTAGGTATAAGACCTTTAAGGATTAGGAATCAAGCTTTGCTAGGAAAATGGTTTTGGAGACTTAAGGAAGATTCAGACAGCCTGTGGAGAAGCATTTTGAATACCAAATATAATGTGAGGAGAAATGGCTGGGACATCCCTCTAACTTCCCAAAGGTGCTCTACCTTTGGAAAGAATTTGCTCCACCGAAGACACCTTTGCTCACTCCATCCATTATCGTGTTGGCTATGGAGAGAAGATTTGTTTTTGGCATGATGTCTGGGCTGGTGAGCTCTCTCTAGAACTTCAATTCCCTGACCTTTATAGATGCGCCAGAAAACGCAATCCTAAGGTCAAAGATTATCTAGACATAAGCTCTGACCATGACTTGTGGTGCCCAATCTTTAGAAAAAAATCTCTCCAAGACAGAAGAAGCTCACCTCTTCAATCTTTTAAAGGTTCTAAATGGGATAGACGTAGCTAGAGAAGGGCAAGACAGCAGGCTTTGTGGCCCCTTAAGCAACGGTATCTTTTCAGTCTCCTCCTTCTCCACCACCTTATCAGTTGCTACTACACCTTCTGGAAGCTGGTCATCTCTCTGGAAGAATAAGGCCCCTCCAAGAGTGTTAGCCTTTGCTTGGCTCGCTCTTCGAAACAAACTTCTTACAATGGATAATCTCCATCGTCGGAATATGATTGTCGTCAGTGCTTGCCCCCTTTGTTTAGCTGATGAAGAATTGGTAAACCACTTACTCCTTCACTACAAGTTGACAAATGCACTTTGGTCATCAATTCTCAAGGAGTTCGGCTGCAGTTATGTTATACCACAGTCCCTACCCGAGTTGTTCCATCAGTGGTTCCATCTGATTTCTACCTTCAAAGGAAAAACCATGTGGCGCCTTTCCTTTCTAACTTGCATCTAGACGATTTGGAAGGAGAGAATCAGAAGGTGCTTTGGATGGGAAGACTTCCTCCCGAAGAAAACTTGATCCTCAAAATGAAATTTAGTGTTGCCTCTTCGGTGTCCTTAGGGCTTTTAGGCTCAAGCGCACCCAGGTGAGCTTTGGGCGCCTCAAGCATGTTGAGGCGAGGCGAGTTGAGTCAGGAGCATGTTGAGGCGCGCGCCTTTGAATGAGGCGTGAGGTGCTCGCTTCGTGGGCTTCAGTCAATGTAGCCCATGACTTAAAATTTGCTATAAAAAAAAAAAGGAAAAAAAAAAACCCTGCAAGGGGCTATATCAAATTTCATGGGCTTCATTTACCCCTTCGTGCGTTCTCGTGCCGAAGTCAAGGGCAGAGGAACGAAACGAAAAATAAAAAAGAGAAAACGACTGAAGAAGAAAAAGAAGGAAGAAGAGCTGTCGTTCTCCTCGCGTCCGGCTACAGCTACTCTTCTCGTGTCTGGCTACCGCTATTGTTCTCGCATCAGGTTGTTGCTTCTCCTCGCGTCTGGCTGCCGCAGCTCTTCACACCTTCTGGCTGCCGCTGCTCTTCTCACGGCTGCGCAGGTACATCTGTTTTTCAAATGTTCTTCAAATGGTAGATGAGGAAGATGCAAGTTCAGATGAGACAGATGAGGAAGACATGGATGGATATAAATCCAGTGATGAAGATTATGATTTACTTGGTGTAGATGTTGAGGATGACTAAGGTCCTCCTTAGGACCATATGTATTGCTGGTTTGACTTTGGACTTGTATTGGCTTTTGATGGTTTTTTTTTGCACTTTCAGTGATGGATGCTTTTATAACTTTTAGAATTTTTCTAATATTTATTGCCTTTTTTGTTATAATTTGTGAATTAATTTAACTTCGCCAATGTTACTTTAAATTATTTATCTATGACAAAGTATCTATGTTTTTTATCTACCATGTGCGCCTCACTTCAATAAAGCCCATGCCTCACCTTGCGCCTGGGCCCCGGGATACCCTTGGCGCCTCGGTGCGCCTCGCGCCTTTAAAAACACTGATTGTCCTATTTTCTAGATTTTTGGGGCTTATTTATCGATGCCATAATGTTCAATTGGTGGGAAGTCGCTTCTTCATGACTTGGGTCACTTTTTTTCCCTTTTTGTTGTGAGGCATCTATGCCTCTTTGTATAGTTCCACCCCGTTGGGTGGTGGCTAGTTTTTTTTGGCCTTTCCCAGCCGCTTCTTAGCATAGCTCTTTTATACTGTAAAGCTTTTGATCAATACAAGTTACCATTTCAAAACAAAAAAACCATTATAACATTATTAAGAGTAGTATGCTCTTGTTTATACAAGAGAATGAAATCCAAATTCTAATTTTCTCATCTCTCACTTGTCTCAACCATCTATTGTATATGTCAACCTGTCAACAACTCACTACCTCTATCCTAATATCGTAACAATCATCATCATCATCACCATCAAAGCCCTGTTCCAACTATGTTAGGGTCGGCTACAGGAATTTTGTTTCTCCATTCCGATCTATCTTGAGTCAAATCCTCATATAATTTACACTTCTTTGAATCTATTTTTACTACTTTCATCCACATCCTCTTTGGCCTACCCCTTCTCCTTGGTGGGCCATTAACCTTCATAGCCAAACTTTTCCTTACCATGCCCCGTTGCCAGGGGGCATTAGACATGCTCAAACCATCTCAAACGGGTTTCTCTAATTTTATCCCCTATTAATGCTACCCCTAAATACTCTCGAAAGCACTCATTTCTAATTTTATCCTTTCTAGTTTTACCACACATCCACCTCAACATTCTCATCTCTGCTACATCCATTTTGTGCATATGTTGCTTCTTGATTGGCCAACATTTTGCTCCATAGGTCATGGCTGGTCTAATCATTGTCTTGTAAAATTTTTCCTTTAATCTTGTACATTTCTCGGTCACAAATCACTTCAAAAGCAAGTCTCCACTTCAACCATCCCGCTTTTATCATGTTTGACATCTTCATCAATCTCCCATCCCTACTAATTATCGAGCCAAGGTAATGGAAACAATCTCTTCGTGGTATCTCATGGTCTTTAATTCTCATGTCCCCTATATAGTCTTCATTTAAAAGTTTGCTAACATATTCTTTCCACCTTTCTTTGACATCATTCTCCTTTACTGGAACCTTTTGGTCATTGCTCTTAATACATTTGAGACGGTCCAAGTCCCTATTTTTCCTCTCTTAGTTTTGCAAGCTTAAAAATATCCTTCTCTCCTTCTCTTTTTCTCAACCTATCATATAGGTCATCAAATGCTTTGAGTTTTGCATCACTTACTACTTTCTTAACTCCTTTCTTTACCTTCTTATACATAGTTTTCCATATTCCTAGTCCCCTGCCAAACTTTGTAACGTCTCCTCTCGAACAACTTCCTGAACCTCTACACTCCACCCCCAGGTTTCTTTATTATAGTATCTTTGTTAGTCGGATCTAGGCCCAGTTGTACATTAGTCCTAGCCCAGCCCACAGGTATACTAAAACATGTGTGTTTTGGCCAAGTCAACATGAGATTTTGTACAGTGATTCTTTCCTATATTGTAGATTGTAATTAACCGTAATTGTTTGATTAGAGCATGTAATTATTAGATTAGATCCTTGATTAAGGCAACAATTCAGTGATAAATAGAGGGGATCAATCCTTTTGGAGATCAACCCAATTCATTACAATTTCACTGTTCATTATCTATGTCAGAATTGTGAGAAAGTCATGGTATCAGAGCACATTGACAATTCTCTTTTTTTCTCAAGAATATATGAGTGTAGGAGATCAAGAAGAGTTTTCGTAACTCCCCATTGCTGATCGAGCCATCAGAAGTGTTCGTCGTTGAAGGCAGTGACAAGAATGGACCACCAAGTGATCATCTCATCATCAAAGAACTACAGACTTGGTCGCCTGATTATTTTGGACTTTCTGGAGATTTTTTCAGAATTTTTGGGTTATCAGAGGTAGGTCTTCTGGACCGATCGGTGGTTATTAAATTTCTGGACTATTGTTTCATCAGATCCGTTCAAAATTTTGGATCTAAAGTTTTCCACAAAAAGTGTTTCGGGTGATTCGTATTTACCATATCTCAGAAGATATGAGATCTGATTCGACCTTAGGAAAGGTTCTGGGCTGCACGTGATCATTCAATCACAAATCTACTAGGTCGTCATACCTAGTTTTTTGTCATATCTGTGATTTACTCACAGATTTGTCTTCTGGCTGTGGTTCTGCTGAACTTCTCTTTGCAGTATCCATGTTCAGATCAAAGCTTTACGACATCTGATTGCTGGTTTATTGGATGGTTTCATCAAGACATGATATTTCTCGTTGGAAGTATTAAAGCACTTTTTCTACTTGTGATTTGTGGGTGTTTTTTTTAATACTATTTACTGTTCAATCTTTCATATGCTTGCTGCTGTTTGATCTACATCGCTATTTGTTTGCATCTGCTTGCTGCTTCTGTCGTTCTTGATCTCTGGTGTAGCTTCATAGTAATTGCTGCTGAAATGGAGAAATCTAAAATGAACTTGATTAAATTTAACGGGAAAAATTACAGCTCTTGGGCCTACCAATTTGAACTCTACCTCAAAGGAAAAGAGTTGTGGGGACACATCAGTGGCTCCCTCCTAGACAAAACCCACTCATGAAGATAAAATTGAGAAATGGGAAACAAAAGATTTCAAAATCATGAGCTGGATTTTGGGATCTGTTGACCCTCAATTTTTTCTACATCTCAGACCATCCAAAACAGCTAAGGATATGTGGGAGTACCTTAAAACAATTTATCATCAAGAAAATCCTGCCCAACATTTTCAATTGGAACATGAAATTTCTCAGTTCTGTCAAGGAAATCAGCCTGTCCAAGAATATTACTCTGGCTTCTGTGCCTTACGGACAGAATACACAGACATCGCTTAAGCGTTTGTTACTGGAGACACTTCAGCAGGTATTCAGAAAATTCAGAAAATTAGTCAGCGTGACCAATTTTTAATGAAACTTCGTCCAAATATTCATTAGAATCTAATGAGTTGGCATCCATCTCCTTCCTGGAGACATGTCTTAATGAAGTTCTACGGGAAGAACAAAAGACAACTGACTCAAGGACAGCCTGCTCATCAGTCTACCAGTGGTCCAATCGAGGTTGCCTATGCAGTAAAAGGAAAACCTTCAGGGCGAGACCTTCTTGAACGGGATATGAGCGAAATCCAATGTTATAGATGCAAGGAATATGGCCATTACTTGTCTCAATGCAAACGAAGATCTGCAATTACTGCAAGGCGGGCACGTCATATCGGAGTGTAGAAAACAGCCAGAAAATCGCCATGCTAGTGCTTATCATGTTGCTGCTTCATCTTCTGACATTGCATCAGTCACCTCTGCTCCTTCATAATTTATGCCTTCTCAGTCATCATCTTCTATTAGTGTTGCCCCTGTCACCCCTGAAATGATTCTTCATGCCTTCTCTACCCTCGGTATCTCAGGTAAAAACACATCTTCATCTTCTATGTGGTATTTCGATTCTAGAGCTTCTAATCATATGACTTTTTCCCCTTCTAATCTTTCCAACGTTCAACCATATGATGGCAAGCTCCAAGTCCACACTGCTGATGGTGAGAAACTTTCTATCACCGCGATTGGTGATGTGCCACATCCCTTACCTCTGCATGATCTTTTTCTTACTCCCGGTTTATCTACAAATTTAGTTTCTGTTGGTCAACTTGTTGATAATCATTGTGAGGTTTCCTTTTCTTCTATTGGTTGTGTGGTTCAAGATCAAGAGTCGGGGAAGGTGATCGTGAACGGGACTAAGTGTGGACGTCTGTTTCCTCTCTACTTACCTGCAATATCAAGGAATAAAATTGAGTTTCCTTATTCTTGTTTTCCTCAAAATAACGTGCAATGTTAGCACAATAGATTAGGGCATCCAAATTCGAAAGTCTCGTCATCTTTAATGAAGTCTGGTTTGGTTAATAACATGAATATTTCTGCACATGATGTTACTTTTGACCATTCTACATGTAAAATGGGTAAGAGTAAAAACCTTCCTTTTTCTATCCATGATTCCTTATCTACAAATTGTTTTGACCTGATACATAGTGGTGTTTGGGGCATTTCACAAGTCATTTCTCGTTCTCTTTATAAATATTTTGTAGCCTTTATTGATGACCATAGTCGATTTACGTGGATCTATTTTTTTAAAGCAAAATCTGAAGTTTTTGATGCTTTTAAAACGTTTTTAGCCTATGTGGAAAATCATTTTTCAACATGCATAATACCTTACGCTCGGTTTCGGGGGGGGGGTGGGGGGGGGGGGGGGGGGGGGTGGAGGGAGTATGTTTCACATCAATTTCAAAACTTTCTGCTGACAATCGTAGCATGCAGTCAAGAGACTTTTGGATTGTAAAATTGTGCATTTCCTTTGGAGATTCTCTCCCATTATATTGAGTACAGTTGCCTTATCAAAGGCTATAAATCAGCTTATCAATCGAATTACAATCTAGTACTAACGAAAGAATATTCAAAGAAGGAAGAAAACTATACAATTCGTTTGACCAAATCAACGTGATTGGATATCACCATTTTGGGCCTAAACTTGAGTTGACCCTTACAAGTGGGCCTCATGGGCCCTGAGCCATCTTGTATTTGACCCCCCCGCCCACTTCAAATTGGATGCCGGGGAATCCACAAGCATCAATTTGCTAACCAATAACTGATGGCAAGGTCATGGAAGCCCCTTTGTGAGGATATCGGCATTTTGAAGATCAAAAGAGATGTGAGGAAGGCTAATCACATCACGCTTGTATTCGTCGCGTATAAAATGGTAATCAATCTCTATGTGTTTAGTACGTTCGTGGAAAACTGGATTGGCAGCAATACAAATTGCACTAGTATTATCTGCATAGAGTTGTGTGGCATTATCAGCAAGAAATCCGAGATCCAAAAGCAAACCGCGAAGCCAAAGAATTTCTGAACAAGCAGCGGACATGGCACGATACTCAGCTTCCATGGAAGATTTTGAGACCTTATCTTGTTTCTTTACATTTCCACGAAATCAAGCTATCACCTAGATACATGCATCATCCTGTGGTAGATCGACGAGTGTCCGGACAACCAGCCCAATCAGCATTTGAGTATGCTTTGAGTGTAAGGGAGTTGTTGGCCGGATAAAATAATCCGCGGGTTGGGTGTCTGAATTAGATATTTAAAAATACGTCGGACTGCAGCCAAATGAAGATGTCTAGGATCAGTCATGAATTGACTGACTAAATTGACTGCAAAAGGAATATTAGGACGAGTTATCGTCAAGTAGACCAAGCTGCCAACGAGGCGACGATAGAGGATAGGATCAGAAAAGGATTCTCACTGTCTTGCCGAAGTTTAAATTGACTTCTACTGGAGAATCAACTAGAGCAAAACCTTGAAGTCCAGCCATTTCAATTAATTCAAGAGCATATTTATGTTGATGGAGTACGATGCCTTTATCAGATTGATGAACTTCAAGACCTAAAAAATAGTTTAGAGGGCCAAGATCTTTCATGTGGAAAGATTCATGAAGAGAGGCTTGAAGTTGTTGAATCATAGCTACATCGGTACCAGTAATGATGATGTCATCCACATAAAAAAGAATAGTAATCCCTGCAAAAGCACGATGAAGAAACATGGATGGATTATATGGACTAGGATGAAACTCCAAGTGGCTAAGAGCATGTTGGAACTTTTCAAACCATGCCCGGGGGGCTTGTTTGAGGCCATAAAGAGAGCGCCGTAGTTTGGCAACGGCACCCGTGATAGATGAAACCCCCCGAGGAAGGCACGTATAGACATCTTCTTTGAGATCACCATGTAGAAATGCGTTCTTGACATCCATTTGGTATAGAGGCCAGGATTGGGATGCTGCAATGGCAATAATAAAACTAACAGTGGTCATCTTTGCTACAGGAGCAAAAGTCTCCTCAATCAATACCATATTCCTGCCGATTTCCCAGAGCGACAAGACGCGCCTTATACATATCTAGAGTTCTATGAGATTTAAGCTTGATAGAATAGATCCACTTGCAACCTATTGGCTTAACAGAAGAAGGACACGGAACCACATCCCATGTATGATGTTGCGCAAGAGCATCCAATTCATGTTTTAATTTTTGCAACAACATAGAATTGTATCCCAAAGTACCTGACCTCGTGAGAATGTCAATCTTTTCCTTTTCGACTCTCTAAGCACCTCTTTTGCAACCTTCCTAATACAATTAGTCATTTGTTTCCACAGTTGTTGATTCTCCTTCAAAATCCCAATCTCCCTCCTCAATCACTTTACCATTAAATATTGCTGCTCTTTCTCCTTTCAAATCCCTCCACCTTGTTTTTAGGGTATATTTTATTTACTACTCTTTTCAACTTCTAATGCAAGTATCTAAAACTACTAACCTATGTTGTGTACTCAAACTCTCTCCTACAATAACTTTAGAGTCTTTACATGTCAATCAGTCATGTTTTCTAACTAGAAAAATGTCTATGTTGCTCCTACTAGTTTCACTTTTACAAGTAATTAAATGCCCATCTCTTATAAAGCAGGTGTTTTCGATTACAAGGTCAAATGCTAATGCAAAATCCAAGATAGTGACTCCTGACTCATTCTTTTCTCCAAATCCTTGTCCTCCATGCACCCTCTGATATCCTCTATTATCCTTTCCTACATGCCCATTTAAGTCCCCTCCTAGGAAAATCTATTCACTAGTTGGAATTTCTCGTAATAAACCATCCATCTCCGCCCAAAATTGGCCCTTGACACTTTCATCTAATCCTGGTTGGGGAGCATGCACTAATGATATGAATTATGTCTTTCATGCACAAAAAAATTTATAACCATCAGTGAGCTCCTTAGCTTTATCCAATTTAAAACCATCAGTGGCAGAAAATCTTAGCCATTTACATAAGTGAATTCCAGGATACTAAAGATAGATGGTTCAGATTTGATGACAACATATGCACGATACAGTGACCCTCAAAATGGAAACATCAATAGAGTATTAAAGAGGCAAAGGGGGATGGAGTAGGGTGGCAGTGGGCGGGTCCGATTCGGGTTTAGGTAGACCCAAACCCGACACGATTGGTATTTCTGTTGTACCATACCCGCCCCGACCCGTGACAGGCTCGATGGTTGTCATACCAAACCCACCCCATGGCATCTCGGGTCAGGTCGGGCTTGTTAGTGGTTTATTTAATATTTTCAAAAAAGTACGAAAAAAAATGTGTTAAGAGGAGATTTAAAACCATAACCTCTAGGGAAATATCCACCCTCATTGCCGTTCCACTACTGAACTCTCAGATGAAATGAAATGCACTAAGTAACATATGAAATAAAGATCTATGGAACATATGAAGTAAAGATATATGGGGCGGGCCAGGTTGATGCACCCAAAAACCCAAACCCGACTCAGGTTAATGCATGAAAAACCATACCTGACCCAAACCCTACCAACACACTCTACCAAACCCGCCCCTAATAGTAATAGGAGCGTGTCAGGGTGGGCTCCACTTAAACCCGACCCATTGCCATCCCTAGGATGGAGGTCGTGGCTTTGAGATGGTCCACGGAGAGGGAAAGAGCTGTGGCGTGCATCATCTCTCCCACAGAACACGCAAACAATTTTTTGTTGCTCAAAATGTCCAAAATGCTCCAGCATGTGATGAAAAGAGAAGAATGAAAGAGATGCCATTGAAACAGGGGTTTTAAGCTCACGATATTGTGATTTTTTTTATTCACAATATCAGGAGTTAGGGATATTTCCTTCAAAAAATAATTTTTTTTATGCTCTGATCTAGGCACTCTGCCGTAAATATTCAAAATCGTCATTTGTTCATAGAAACATGTATAAGAGGTGATTTTTTTGTTAAAAACCTAAAAAATATTACAATAAAATGAAATATCGCGATATGATATTTTCAAGAAAATGTTGTGATGGATTCAAAATATCAGCGATATTTGCAAGATGGATTTCATCGCTATGACAAATTTTAATCTAGTTGGAGTCATTCCCACCATTAGATGGATCACATGTTTTCAAATAGGAAACTAAGTTATTAGTTTTTTAGCATGTTAAAAATTTAGAAAGAGACATTATTAGAGAGCTAGTTTACTCCATCAGATAGATCACATATTTTAAGGGAATTTTAATAGGAAAACAGAGTTCTGATTTTGATTTTGTAGTGTATTTAACATTTAGAAAGAGACCTATTATTAGAGAGCTTATTAAGTCCATTTAGAGATACAAAGGACCTACTCATATTGAAAGTACCACAGCAAAACATGGGGATGAAAATTGGCCCCTTCTGCTTTTAAGGAATAAAGATACTCAAATGTGGGTACCTCTCGTGCTTACTTTATAGAGGTAACAATGTAAGTACCTCACCTATCATGAGTCCAACCACGCCAATTATACTCACCTCTAGATTCAAAGTCATAAAAGGTGTCACTTAAGAAGTTGTTAAATTTAAGGCCCCCAAGTCAATGGTTGTGATAACCTTAAAAGGATTTGCATCCAAGCCTGTCGCACAAGGGGCTTAGATTGGTACCTTTCAGGCAAGCCATGAAAGACCATCTCACCAAATGAAAACTGTGTGTGAAAAGATTGATAGATAGCATTACTTGAACCCCATGGTTGTAATTTGCAAAAATGGACACCTTCCAACTGTACTACTGGCTTTGGTCTAGAGACAATAATTTTCCAATAGCAATACTTGTGAAACTGATATTAATCATCAATCCAACACTAAATAACTAAAGAGAAGCACCAGCCGAGCTTAACATAACAAAGTTCATGGGAAAAGATGGTATATCTAACAAACAGAATGGAGAAGAAAAAACAGAAGGCATGATTAATCATGGAAAAAAGAAATCACCTTGAGAAGAAGTGCATTTGACTTCCCACCTCCCAAACCACACCCAAACACCCCAACCAAATCCCCAAACTGAATCTCCAGCCTAACACTCCCCATTTCCCTCTCAAACACCCACCCAAAACTCCACCATCTTCCTCTCCGGCATCAGCTCCGCCTTCACCACCCTCCAAGACTCCAAAACACTCATGCAATCCTCCCCACTCATAAAATCCGCATGCAGCACCCCACCAACAACCCGCCTCCGGTCGTCCACCGGGCGAAAGATGACGTCTTCGAACGACGGCGAGAGGGCGAGGTGGGCGCTGGAATTCAATCTTTCCTTGGATTGAGAGGAGATGGGCTTTGTTGGCAGCATCACGAACTGGACGCGGCCGAAGCCCCGGGACTTCCAGTTCTTGCGCTCTGTGAAGATTTCGCAGGCGAAGACGTAGCCGGGGCCTATGGTGGATCCAAAGAAGGAGAAGAGCTCTTGGGCGATTGCTTTTAAGGGTATGTTGGAGACCCGAACCGTGCATCTTTCACCGCCCATGACACTGTAAAGGGAGAGAACCCAACGTTTTCTTTTGTGGGTTTTGAGTGTTTAGAGAGAAGATATGCAATGACAGAGTTTTGAGATTTGGGGGTTGCAGAGACGAAGAAAGTTGAGATTCTTAGGCATGCAGAGGAAGAAAGAGATAGAGAGAATTGAGATTTTTTTTTTTTTTTTTTAGAATCTCACTCACATGCCAATGTACCTTGACAGATGATCTACAGCTTGGGGTGGTGGGGACAGAGTATTGAGATTTTGGGATTGCAGAGATAGAGAAACAGAGGGATTTTAGGTTTTAGAGCATGCAGAGAGAGAGAAGAGATTCTGGGATCGCACAGAGATGGTGGACGAGGAGAGATTCTAGAATTGCAGAGGGGTTTTTCAGAGTTTCTAATGCCACATACATGCTAAAGTAAATGCTTCTCCTTCACTCAGTAAAAATGTTAATTTGGTGGAAGGGGAGGAGTGAAACGAGAACTTAACAATAACAATTGGTAAAGCCGTAAAGTAATCAGTTATTTTGTATCTCATAATGTAAAAGTAATTTTCACGGTGAAACGGATAAAAAAAAAAAGGGGGATTTACCAGAAAAGTGTCCTTAATTATGTATCTGGCCATTTTAAACAGTAATACATGTATTTTTCCATTATGGTGTTCGTACATCCATTTAGGACCCTTTTACCCCTCCCTGTGCTGACTAGTTCATTCGATTCACTCTCACCAAACATGAATCCCAGTCTCCGTCCCGCCAAAAAAATTCTTCTCCCTCTCCCCTGCATGTCTTCTCCAGTCCCTCTTCTCTCCTTCCCTCTCGCGTGCTCTCTCCTTCCCTCTCAATCCCTCTCTCCGTTCCTCTCGCCTCCCTCTCTCCTTCCCTCTCTTCCTCTCTCATTTCCCTTGGCTCCCTGCTCTCTCTTTCCCTCTTCCTTTAGTTCTTCACCCCATTCGGTGATTCCGTCCGGATCATCCCACACCGGCATGATCTCTCGTCGCCGTAATTGATCGAGAAAATCCTGCAAAAGAAAGAGGGTTTCTAGCCAAGAGAGGTGAGAACTTGCATAATATCCATTTTTTCTTGTAGCATGTGCATGGGCAGTCCTTGCATTCAATGCTCTGTTTGTTTGAATGAATTTCTACGAATGGATTAATGGCCATTTGAAATCCCAAAACTGGAGGTTTTGTAATGCTTGGCATCTTCATCCTGTAGTTGTTCTTTACTATTTGAATCTTGTTTTATTTACTTATTTGCATATGGGCCTCGATTTAATCATCTTGACAGTTTTTGGCCTGCATCAACTTCCCATGTTCTGTTTTTGTGATATGAATGTATTGGTTTTGCAATGCAGCCGTGCATTTCTATGCGACAGCAAATAATTTTTTTTTTTTTTGATATTTGGTAACCTTTTCTGTTAAAATACCCGATGGCAATCTTGGATTCTGCTGCTGCTCACTATTTAAATACACAAATCAAGATATGGCTCGTATTTGAAACCGAATTTTATACTTGGTATCTTTTTTGTTATGCTCTTTCCTGGAATGAGTTTATGCATGATAATGAGCATTTACAATTCGAGGGAATGATTAAGATAGAACACTATTGTGTACTGTTTTTTAGATGCTAAAACGTCAGTGAATTCTTAAATCTCCTTGAGGCTGCGTGATTTCTTCAAACTTGACACATGCAACAGCAACCGTAAGAAATTGCATTTAAATGGTTTATGTAGTTTTTACCTTTGGTTTACTTTATAAGCTCTCGTCAATAAGGTTAAGTCTGATTTAGATAATCGAACAAAATCTAATACTTGGAGATTTGTATATCCCTTTAAGTTTGGACAGGAAGAATTCGAATGTGTAGATTTCTACCTTCAATTAATGACAAGGGTAAAGAAGCTAATAGTTTCATGGATGGATCAAGCTTTAGAGACTAGATGGCTGAATCTACAGTCTTTAAGCACACCCCCCCAACCCAACCCATCTCTAGTCTGTAAGCCTCCCACCCCCCATCTTCTTCTATCCCTTATTCCCTCATTCCCCAATCCAATCATCTCCTTTTCCCCACCTGTTTCCCCATCGTCATCCAGGCTTCAAAATTCTCCAGTAAATAATCACTTTTCTCATGTACTAGTAACCTTGATGGTCACTTACACAATATCTATCAATTTGACTCGTAGTACATTATAATGTGTATAACAAAAAAGAAACGATACTACTCATGTTTTCTTCTATTTTCCGGGTTTGGTAAGCGAATTACTAATGGGCGTTTTTAAAATATTTGATAAGATGAGATCCCAAGCCTTTGGACTAAGTAATATGGCTACATAAAGACGTTTAGAGTGTAGCATAAAATGAAATCTATAGAACTCATATTCACAATGGTAGTGATCCTATTCTCATATGAATGATGTTGAGATCACAATATGGGTGAAGTCTGTAACTCTTTTCCATTGCTTATGCATGTCATTATACATAAAGACGTTTAGAGTGTAGTATAAAATGAAATCTATAGAACTCATATTCACAATGGCAGTGATCCTATTCTCATATGAATGATGTTGAGATCACAATATGGGTGAAGTCTGTAACTCTTTTCCATTGCTTATGCATGTCATTATACAATCATTATCGCGTTGTTTTAGGATGCATCTGAAACGATATCATTATCTTCCAGTAGATTTGTTTTTTAGTGTCTTAATTCTCCTTCCGTTTAAATTTCGTTCTCCGTTTCCTTTCGAACCTTTCCTTGCCTTTTGATTTTGGTTCTATTAGCTTCTCTTGGGAATTGGCTTCTTCGGTTTTTGCCATGCATATTAATTGTTTGGGTGATTTTCTGTACTTTACTGTCATGGGCTTTCCTGATATTTGAATTACCCATTATAAATGTAGTCGTTCCCAACGTATTTTGATGTCTCATCTCCCTTTTATTGAGATTTCAATTGTATCCCGTTAATATGATGTATTGAAAAGACATCCGTGGTTTTTGTCGGTGATTTAATATTGGCACTTATTGCCTAGTTGATAATATGAGATTCCAAGGTTTTGGTGTTACACGTTAGCTACTAAAATAAGGTCAACAAGTGCAGGATCAAACGAGTTTAGGAACATTCCTATAAATAACTATCGATGATGCTGTTGTCCTACGAAATCAATATCTATGTGAAGTTCGTAAGTCTTTCGAATTGTTTATGTAGCTCATTATACATTCATTATCGTTCTCCTGCATGGTGCAGAGAGTTGGCGAAAAACCTGTAAATTAATGAAACGATATCGTTAATATAAAATACCAAAAAAACCAAACTTCATTAAATTGTGCTTCATTCTCATCGTTTTAGCATCTCAATATGAAGTCATCATCATTCCTCTTTTGGACACCAAAAGTGGTATGTAAGGATAAAAATTATAGTTACGATATCGTTATCAAAGAATAAGTTCCTCTACATGAATTCACAGGTAGAGAATATCTTTAATTTGATATTTGGCTGTTCGGGGGTCTACCTCGTGGATCAGGGACTGGTTATTTTTTTGATTTGATGAACTTATGAGTGGGTCTGTAAAAATGATATTTGGGCATTTAGGATCTGTGGCTTAGAGATTTTTTATTTGATGAAGTAATTAGTATGGTGCAAAATTCACAGCAATTCAGAACATAACATAAGAGAATGAGGACGGCTTGTATTTGTTGGTATATGGATATTGGGAATAGGTATCGTACTCATTGTGTACTAGTGGCCTTTTTGCCTATTTGATAGCATTCAGAGGCTTCGGCACTTTCGGATCAATATACAATCTATAGTTCCATGTCAACCGGGCATGAAAAAAAAGGTCATTATAGGGAATAGCTATCATACTCATTGAGACTGTTGTCATACAAATAACGTTGAATGGAAAATCTGGGCGAAGTCCATCAGTATTTCCTATTGTTTACGAATGTCATGATACAATCATCATTTCCACCTTGTAAGACGCCAAATAATTGGATTATATACTAGGGATTTTTACCAAATAATTTTCCCTAAACGTGTATTATACCGATTTCAGCACGAATACAACAAAATACTCATGTTTTGTTGTTCGTACATGTGCCGTTGGACGATTTTTCCCCCTCTTGTGCGAACGAAATCTTCATCTCCTGATCCTCCCGCCTATTCTCTCTTTCTCCCTCTCCATGCGTTATTCCTCTCTGCATGCTTCTTTTCTCTCTTACCCTCCTTGCTCTCTACGTCTCTGCATGAGTATTTGTCTCCTTCTCCCTATCCCTACGCTTTGCCTGTCTGCACGCCTGTTTCTCCCCCTACTCCCTCTCCCTAAGCTCTCCCTCTCTGCTGCCCCTTTCCCCTCTCTCCCTCTGCCTACTCTCTCCCTCTCTGCATGTTCACATCCAATCTCTGCTCTCTCCTCCCCCCTTGCATCCACCATTGTGTTGTTGTAGGATGCCAAAAAAAAAAAATGGATGAGAACCTAAAAATTTTCATAAACGATATCGTTATCAGTAAATTGGACGATAATCATCATTGAGTGAAATCGTTAGTCCATCTCATGTTTCATGCATCTCAAAATAAATTTAGCAATTTAATTTTGTTGGATACTCTAATTTGGCGATGAAACTAAAAATAATGGTGACGATCTTGTTATCAAAGAACAACTCTCTACCCCCCTCCCTCTCCTTTCCATTTTGCTGCTGCATACGGTCTTTCATTAGATTATCTTTTCGATTTTTTTCCAGCTTCCCAGTTCTCCTTCCGTCAATATCTCCTTTCTCTGTTTCCTTTCCAACTTTTCCTTGGGTTTTGTTTTGCTCGTATTGTTTTTTTCCGGGAATTGGCTCCTTGTGTTTTTGCCATGCATGTTAACTGTTTGGGTTAGTTACTGTTCTTTTCTGTCATGGGCTTTCATGAACTTTTAATTACCCATTAGACATGTATACATTCCCTATATTTTTTTGGGTTCTAATCTCCCTGATATTGAGATTTCAACTGTAGTCCGTCAGTACGATGTATTGAAAATACATCGGTGGTCAAGACGATAAAACCTTAAACCAAATCTATTTACCTTACATCAGTTTGGCTATAGTTCAACTATAGGCTTCATTACGCAATTCGAAGCATGAAAATGCTTTGGTTAACCTCGGTGTGTCGCTTGTCCATGAATAGTACATCCTGAAGTGTACATTAAATGGCTCCCACTAACAATATTGACAAACATTATTCTACCACGTAATCTTGACGTCCCACGAACAAAAATCTTGTTCGAACTACTTTTTTGGATATGGGGCTCAAATTAACCACGTTAACAGTTTTTTGTTACTATTGATACCTTCCATGTTCTGTTTCTTTAATACGACCTGTATTGGGTTTGGATTGCATCCATGCCTTTCTATGCGTTCGAAATCTTTCCCTAAGTTATATTGTAACTTTCTTCTCACCGCTTATTGATAGCAATAAGTCAGTGCATTGATTTACATCAATTTTACAACCGATAAATCTATTGTTGCTATTAGAAACTTACATCTATACTATTCTGTTATTTTCTGTATTGATCTTTCTCGAATGAGAGTACGTTTGAGAATGATTATTGTAGATTGCAATGAATGTTTAAGATAAGTGCGCAACCACTAAATACATTTTTTTTAAAATGTTAATGTGCTAGTTAATTCCTATGTGTTTATGGATTTTAACTTTCTGTGTTTCTACTCTAAACGCTCTCGTCGATAAGGACATTCTAACTGAAGCCATTACCTATATATTTGTATATCCTTGAATTTGGATATGAAGACTTCGGCTTACTTAGATTTCTATCTTCGGTGAACGGAAGGGGTTAATAAGCCGAATTTTTTTTTCATCGATCAAGCTTTAGAGATTTGATCGCTGAGTGAATGGTTTATAGGGAACCCCCCCACCTAATCATTTTCCCCCCCCTTATTCTTTCATCCCCTAAGGGAGCTATTCCGTCTTGCCTGCCTTCTATGACATCGTAATCAATGCCCTTTTAAACTGTTGTCCTATGAAATCAACATCTATGTGAAGTTCGTAAGTCTTTCGAATTGTTCGTGTATCTCATTATACATTCATTATCGTTCTCCTGCACGGTGCAGAGATTTGGTGAAGAACCTGTAAATTATTGAAACGATATCGTTAATATAAAATTCAAAAAAATCGAAACCTCATTAAATGGTGCTTCATTCTCATCGTTTTAGCATCTCAATATGAAGTCATCATCATTCCTCTTTTGGACACCGAAAGTGGAATGTAGGGATAAAAATTATAGTTACGATATCGTTATGAAAGAATAATTTTCCTCCGCATAGATTCACAGGTAGAGAATATCTTTAATTGGATATTTGTCTGTTCGGGGGTCTATCTTGTGGAACAGGGACTGGTTATTTTTTGAGTTGATGAACTGACGAGTACGGTCTTCAAATATGATATCTGATCATTTAGGCTTTGTTATTAGAGATATTTTATTTGATTAACTAATTAGTAGGATGCAAAATTCACAGCAATCCAGAACATAACATAAGAGATATGACGACGGCTTACTGGTAAGGTTAACTTCAATATCGTACTTGTGTTCTAGATATTGGGAATAGGTAATGTACTCATCGTGTACTAGTAGATTTGTATATTCTTATGGTTTGGATATGAAGACTTTGACAGACGTAGATTTCTACCTTCAATGAATGTGAAGGGTTAAGAAGCCAAAAATATTAGAGATCGATTAAGCTTTAGAGATTTGATTGCTGAATGAATAGTGTTTAAGAACCCCCCAATCATTTTCCCTCCCTTATTGCTTCATCCCCTAATCCAGCTATTTCGTTTTGCCAACCTTCTATGTCATCGTAATAAATGCCCTTTTTAATCACAAAGTAATCACTTTGGTCATCTATATGTATTCTCGATGGTCATTTACACACAATGTAGCAATTTCGGTCCTGATACATTATCACTTGTAGAACAACAGAGAAAAATGAACTGCTTTTGTTCCATCCACTTTTTTTGGTTTTGGTCAGTGATTTACTATTGCCACTTATTGCCAAGTTGATAATATGAGATTTCAAGGTATTGGACACATGAGCGACTGAAATACGTCAATAGTGCAGGATCAAACGAGTTTCGGAACATCGTATAAATAATGATCTATGATCCTGTTGTCCTACAAATGAAGTTGAAATCAATATCTATGTGAAGTTCGTAAGTCTTTCGTATTGTTTTTCCAGCTCATTATACATTCATTATCGTTCTTCTGTATGGTGCAGAAAATTGGTGAAGAACCGATAAATTATCGAAATGATATCGTTATTATAAAATACCAAAAAATCAAAATTTAATTAAACCGTGCTTCCTTCTCATTTTTTGCTCATCTCAATATGGACTCACCATCATTTTACTTTTGGACACCAGACTGAGTATATAAAGATAAAAGTTATGGTTACGATATCGTTATCAAAGAAAAATTTCCTTCACGTGTCTTCAGAGGTAGAGATTATCTTATAATGAAAATCTGGCTGTTGGGGGGTCTGCTTTGTGGATCAGGGACTAGTCGTTTTTTTTATTTGATGAATTGACGAGTAGGGTCTGCAAAATGATATCTGATCATGTAGGCTTTGTGGATTAGAGACTGGTGATTTTTTTTTTTTTTGTTTTTTTTGATGAACTAATGAGTAGGGTACAAAATTGACAACATTTCAGAATTTAACAGTTAGTAATATGAGGACGGGTTATAGATATTGGAAAAAGCAGCTCAGAATTTGATTAGAAAGATATCAGGATTGTACTCGTTGGGTTATAGATATTGGAAAAAGCAGCTCAGAATTTGATTAGAAAGATATCAGCACTAATTCCTAATAGAATTGCAATCGTTGGGTTATGGAGTTCATCCCTGTGGTCCGATAGATAAGCTCTCGTCCATAAGGTTAAGAAAGCTTTGGATACTCGATCAAAATCAAATGTAGAAGATTTGTATATCCTTTACGTTCGTAGAGGAATACTTTATATATGCATATCCACTCATCCATTGAACGACAAGGGGATCGAAACTCCAGGTATTATGGATCGACCCCACCAGTAAGTGAGCTTTATATATTTGATAACTGAATCAATCGTATTTTTTTCCAGGTGACAAATCTTAATTTGTCCCTTGTAAATCTGGAAGGAGCCTCCGCCGTTCTCAACAGCATTCCCAACGGATAAAATTCCCTGCAAGAAACCTGATAAATGAAGGCCATCACAGTAAGGCCATCACAATGAGTGTATGAGAAGAGAATGAGTGTATGGATGCTCGAAACTGGCTTTTCCTTGCCAATGGCAATCTTTGAATCTGCCTTTGGTGATATTACAAGTAGGAAGATTCATAATTGGATATATTTCAAGCAGGAAGATTCATAATATAATTTCTAAAACGACAAAGTGCATGCAATTGTTGTCCTACACTATAAAAACCTTGCTTCAAAGAGAATCAACTAACCCAAATCTAATAACTGAAAGTATGCAAAAACATCATCCAAACAATACAAGATTAATAATTACTATCAGGAGTCAAGTGGATGATGAACAGAGAGTGAATGTGTAGAAAAGACCAGTTAAGACTGTTTGACACTATAGTTCATTTTTTGGACAAACTTGCATCCACCTGTCTATGGATCGTGTTCCACCATGTCAGTTGTTGGAACCTTAATTGCTCTTTTAGAGAACTGTCAGATGTTTCTCGCGGTGGTTCCTCATAAGTTGGTACCCACCCCAGTATGACTCTTATTTGAATTTTACTTGTCATTGGATTGTTCAAGCAAAACCTCATCAGAGGACAAATAAAAAGTACATCTTTGTGTCTTAACAAAATTAAATCACAGGTTATGATGATAGGATGGCCAATTAATTTGCACACTCCAGGGTTATCTGTAGAACTTTCCACCCTTCTTCACGCATGCTCAGCATACATAAGTGGGCCACACAAGCTAGGATTCTGTAGCCTAGGATTCTGTATCCTCACCTAAGTTGGATGACCTGCTAAATGCTACCTTGTCGCCTCTCAATTTCCATCTAATTTTTCTATTGGTTCCTTGTAATACGCCAAGTAATCGTATTAGATACTATTGACTGAATGTACCTATATGGTTATCAGAAAATACTCAGTAAGTAGGGATAAGTGAATTCGAGAGTGTTCTCATTATTTATGGACCTCAATATAATGTCAGCACTACGACGTTGCTGGATACCAAACTTGGACGAATAAAATCAAATTATTGGTAGCGATTTCGTTATCAGAAAACTCTTCTTTGTTCTTTCTATATGACCAAATTGAGGGGCATTTGATTCCTTCGTTATGTTTATGCATCTCAGTATGAAGTCCCAACCTCTATGTCGTTGGAAACCAAAATATGTGGAATAACTCAAAATTCATATTAACGATATCGTTACCAATGAAAACTTTTCCTTCATACCTTTGGGACCTCAATATAAATTTCACATCTTTCTGAATTGAGTGAGACCAAAAAATGGATATGCATATACAAACAATGTTTAACGATATCGTTGTTAAAGTTAACCCCCCTTTTTTCTAATCTAGTTCTTAAAAACTCTGTCTCATGAACTTGTTCAATGCCAACTGCTTATATGATTTATTCGTTGTCTTCCTATAACTGAATCGGGTAATGGCAACAATGAAGATTGCTTTAGTATGATAAGCCCTGTTTAACAATCTTGATTAATTCAATATCCCTGTAAATTGTCTGATTGCTTTTGTTTTGATGTTTTCTTAAATTAACGAAACACTCCTCATGTTTTATCCTCTATTCAATTCATTCTATATGCACTATGCGGTGGCCGTTAGACTGAATTATATTGATACACAATGTAGAATGACAAATTTAGCTACATCTTCGTACTTGAAACACAACTCGCATCTGTTTGCCAAGAGATAATAGATAGCTAGTAGTTTTACGGTGAATTCTACATGGCTTTGGCAGGATGTGCGAACGTGATCTACTAGTCATCGCCCATTCCGGTGGACAATTAATTTGGGACAATGGAAGTCCAATTTATAATGGAGGTTGCCCAAAGATGGCGTACCTCGACAGTTCCACAACGTATTCACAATTGGTCCAAAAAATATGCAGGTTGTCAGATGGGAACCGGCCTGGACATATCCCAAATATCCAATACCTCCATCAAAATGGGAAAGTATGCACTTTAGTGACCATAACAAATGATGACGATGTAAAGATTATGTTCAAAGCATCGATGGGGGCTGCTAGTGCTGCGTACCTGTACATACAGCCAAGCGCAAGTGATTCAGTAGACCATCAATTGAATGAACAAAGGTATGCTATGATCGGACTTGTTATTTTTAACAATACAATTTGATACTGAACAGACTGAATTTTACCTCTATGCATATTGAGTACATCAAAGCCGTTCAGCGGAGTAGTCCGCTGTGAGCTGGTCGAAAAAATTACATCAGCATGTATGGATATAGCTACATCAGCCCAAATGATCGCTATTTATATGCCTAACCATCCACGCCTCTCTTGTCCCGTAGGATTGCATCCAGACAGGATCTGTATCAACATGATGGTCACCCAGGCAGTCGTACCGACGTCCATGCGAACTTGAATAACACACTACCATTTCCGAAGTATGTCATTTCATATCTTACATCGCTTATTGACCCATAATCAATAAGTTTCCATATTGTGATTATTGTAACCTAGCAATGCACGTCCTTGTTATAATTTTGGTACTCCCTTGTGATGGAGAAAAATTACCCCGTTAATATTTCTTTGAATTGCAGTATTTGTATTGATGACTGTCATTTGTCATGCAGGGTTAACCCAACGAATAAAGGGTCTGGGTTGGGCTCAAAAACTACCGGGGTCGTCAAGGAATGTATTCTGGAGCAGACATATCCGTCCGTCGACCTAGGAGCTGATTTCGAACTGCCCGTTTCACATGAACGATGTAGCGGCGGAGTAGAAAATCCGTCTGCAAATGTCGAGTTCGAGTCTAGGCCGGATATCGTGAATGGCAGTCAGCATTCGCTGCATCTGGACGAAGAAAATTGTAATGGAGGGCACACATGCGAAGGAGATGGTATTTTTCTTGCAGAAACTCAGCCTTGGATGGGGATTGACAGTGACAATCTTGTAGCTATGCAATTGGATACAGAAACTTGTAGGGAAGGAGGCTACACCTTCGGAGTCGAAAAACAGAAATCTGCAGATGGGATTGGGGAGTTGGGGAATGACGGTGACACCCTTGAATTACTGCACGTGACCACAGGATGTTGTAGGGAAGGTCCGACAGTCTTCCGGCAAGGATCTTCCATTCATAATGAAGAGGGAGTGGAAAATATTCATACTCGAGGCGCATCCGCCAGATGCCAAGACATACCATCAGTAGACTCAGAAGCTGACATCAATGTATCGGAACGAAATGTAAACGACAATATCCAATCAGAACCAGAAATTTCCAATGCATCAAAAATTGTCGACACGATGCAAGCAGCGGATGAATTGCTTACCACGCCACCCCACGAAGAATCACCGCACGCAATGTGGAAGGGCAGGTTGTTTAATAACCGTGACGAATTCAAAAGCACATTGGCCAAGTTTGCGATGTACAAGAACTTTTGCTTGAAACCATTAAGGACCAATAGATTTGAAGCAACGGCAAGGTGTAACCACCCAACATGTCCATGGCGCATCCATGCCTCTATCGTGGAAGCTGGGCCCCATTTTCAAGTTAGGACCTACAATCCCGAACATAATTGTTCGGGACCAATTAATGGAACAAATTATCCTCAGGCAACTTCAAGTTTGATTGCGGATTTCATCAAAGAAAGACTTAGAGTCCACCAAGACTACAAGCCAAAGGAAATTATGTCGGACTTCAAGAGGGAATTTGGCGTGCCAATTTCTTACAGGAAAGCCCACATTGCGAAGGAAATGGCTATGAAAGACATTCGCGGTTCGTTCGAGGATTCGTACAAGCGCCTACCAGACTACCGTTTGGAGCTGAAGCGCACTAACCCGGGCACATTCGACTATTTGTGGACAGAAGACGACCACTCCTTCCAGAGATATTACGTCTGTTTTGGTGGATGTGCCCGCTCTTTCAAATCATCACTCAGGCCACTTGTCGCCCTTGACGGGACACACCTCCGGGGTAAATACCCAGGAGCCTTGCTCATTGCGGTCTGTCAGGACGGTGACCATGGGCTCTTTCCACTAGCTCTTGCTATTGTGGAGTCCGAATGCTATGCGACTTGGTCATGGTTCCTAGCATGTCTCGATGAAACCCTGGACCATGTTCACAATCTTACAATTGTGTCTGATCGAATGAAGGGACTGACCAATGCAGTCATGGACGTACTTCCATCAGCAAAACACTGTTACTGCTGCCGTCACATTTCACAAAATATTCAGGCGAAGTTCAAAAACGATGGAATCGTCATGAAGTTTTGGTGCGCCGCACGTTCAACCCGCGTATGCGAGTATGAACAGTACATGGCAGAAATCAGATCTATTGATGTCGGGGCACATGATTACATTAACGCAATCGGTCGCCAGCATTGGGCAAATGCATTCATCGAGGGACAACGTTACGACATGCTGACTACGAATATTGCGGAGAGCACAAATAGCTTGTTGAAGGATATTAGGGAGTTGCCCATCACACAGCAGATAGAGTCGATACGGGCTAAGCTGATGGAATTTTATCAGAAGCGGCGTGAGAAAGGGCTAAACATGAAGACAAGATGCACCCCATATGTAGACAAGATCCTTAGCCACGAGGCGGAAGCCTCACGGAGACTCCAATGTTGGCAGGCAGGGGAATTTGAGTTTCAGGTAATGTCGCCTGAGTACACAGATGTTGTGCACCTAGATAAAAAGTCATGCACATGCCGCAAATGGGACCTGCTTGGCATTCCCTGTTCGCATGGCCTTTCTGCTGTTACACTCAAAAGATATGATCCGTATGACTTTTGTGAGCAGTGGTTTTCTAGTGACTTCTATCGCGCGACTTATAATGATGTCATTCATGCCACGCGCGATGGAAAACAGTGGGATCACAGAAGTGAAGAGCGTGTGTTACCCCCGATAGCTCGCAGACAGCCTGGAAGGCCGAAAAAATGTCGGATAAGAACGGAGGACAGGATGAGGAAACAGGTTACATGCTCCCATTGCAAGAAGCTTGGTCATAATAGACAGACTTGTAGAGAGCCACCTCCAAGGGGATGAATACTTGCTTACCTCGGCTGATTTTGGGTAATACATATCTATCAACTGTACACATCCTGCTACATACCTCGCGCTTGGTGTAGATACTTGTTTATAGTGGATGATCCTGTTTTGCTTTATATTTTTTGTATGTTATCTCCCGATAATTGTGGGAGAACATAATGTCGATATATATTGATGTATAGCAGCAACCCATCTCGCGTGGCAGTTTGGATCAGTTAGCTTATAAATTTCTGTATCCCGGCACCATCCATATGGGTCGTCTTTTGTATCTATCAATTAATGAATACCAATTTCTAGTTACATACTTTCCCTTGCTGATAGCAATCGTTGAATCCGCTTCTTTATATTACAAGTAGGAAGATTCATAATTTGGATATATTTCAAGTATGAAGAGTCCTAATATAAGTTCTAAAAACGACAAATTCCATGCGATTGTTCTAATAGAATGTAAAAATGAATGTACCAAAGGTTTTTCAACTTATCCAAATCTATTAAATGAGAGTATGCAAGAGCACGTGATAAATAAGTCAAGATGAACAATGACTACCATCCGTCAAATGGACGATGAATAAATAGTGATTGTGTAGAATTGCTTGGTGAATATTGTTCGACACTGACTATTTGGGTGCCAAAGGGGCACCAATGCCTCTGATATCATCGTGCTCCACCATGGGAGTTGTTGGAACATTAATTGCTCTTACAGTGAATACTTTTAGATGTATCTCGCGGTGTTTCCTCGTTTGTGGGCGCCTTGTAGATTTTATAGTTCGATAGCGGTGACTGCTACTCGCAAGCCAATTCAACGCTCGAAACTGCTCTTAATAGTGGGTTCGATCCTTCACATCGAGGGTTCGATTCTTTGATATCTCTGCCAGATGGCCCACGCATGGTAAAATGAAGAGGTTCGAACCTTTGTTCTCGCAGGAACATGGCCCAGACAGGATGTTGTAAAGGTTCGAACCCATTGTACGAGGTTTTGAACCCTTTTTCTGCCAAATGAAATTCCACAGATGGCAAAAAGCAACGCCTCGAACCTTCGTTATTTCTGGAATATGGCTGAGAGAGGATAGGATACAATGGTTCGAACCCTCACATCGAGGGTTCGAACCCATGATTTTCCTGCCAAATGGGCCATAGATGGCATCGATGAGAAGGTTCGAACCTTGGCATCGATGGTTCGAACCTTGGTTCTCTCTGGAACATGGCCCAGAGATGCCATGTTACAATGGTTCGGACCCTCACACCGATGGTTCGAACCTTTGATCTCTGCCAAATGGCCCACGGATGGCCAACATTAAAGGTTCGAACCTTCTCAGAGATGGTTCGAACCTTGGTTCTCTCTGGAATATGGCCCAGAGAGGCTGTGTTACAATGGTTCGAACCCTCACACTGAGGGTTCGAACCTTTGAGATCTCTGCCAAATGGCCCACGGATGGCCAACATTAAAGGTTCGAACCTTCTCAGAGATGGTTCGAACCTTGGTTCTCTCTGGAATATGGCCCAGAGAGGCTGTGTTACAATGGTTCGAACCCTCACACTGAGGGTTCGAACCTTTGAGATCTCTGCCAAATGGCCCACGGATGGCCAACATTAAAGGTTCGAACCTTCTCAGAGATGGTTCGAACCTTGGTTCTCTCTGGAATATGGCCCAGAGAGGCTGTGTTACAATGGTTCGAACCCTCACACTGAGGGTTCGAACCTTTGAGATCTCTGCCAAATGGCCCACGGATGGCCAACATTAAAGGTTCGAACCTTCTCAGAGATGGTTCGAACCTTGGTTCTCTCTGGAATATGGCCCAGAGAGGCTGTGTTACAATGGTTCGAACCCTCACACTGAGGGTTCGAACCTTTGAGATCTCTGCCAAATGGCCCACGGACGGCCAACATTAAAGGTTCGAACCTGCTCAGCGATGGTTCGAACCTTGGTTCTCTCTGGAATATGGCCCAGAGAGGCTGTGTTACAATGGTTCGAACCCTCACACTGAGGGTTCGAACCTTTGAGATCTCTGCCAAATGGCCCACGGACGGCCAACATTAAAGGTTCGAACCTTCTCAGAGATGGTTCGAACCTTGGTTCTCTCTGGAATATGGCCCAGAGAGGCTGTGTTACAATGGTTCGAACCCTCACACTGAGGGTTCGAACCTTGACTTCTATGCCAAAGTGATGGTTCGAACCTTCACAACAAGGGTTCCAACCCATGTCTTTCGCTGGAATATGGCCCAGAATGAGCAAGCTACAATGGTTCGAACCTTCACATCGATGGTTCCTTCCAGAGATATCTATGCCAGATGGCCCACGCGTGGCAAAAGGTGAAGGTTCGAACCTTGACATTGAGGGTTCAAACCTTGGTTCTCTGGGATATGGCACAGACGGTAGGTTACAATGGTTCGAACCCATATTGACTATGGTCAAAATTACGTAGGTTTGGATCCTCGACTAAAAGGATCGGGCCTGGCACCACTCTCTTACTGAACCATTTAAATTTTCCCTTACCTAATAGGGTGCAGTCTAGCTGTGATTCGTTTTAGAATGCATAAAACCAGGCATCATGTGGCATGACCTCCATGCATTTTCTCTGTGGTTTACCAATGGTAGAGGTATATCTGGTAACTATTTTATTGGTAGTGTACCGTTGTTTCATGCATTATACAAGAACTCCAAATCCTTAAAGGTGTATAACATTAACTTTTCAAAATTATACATTCAACCGTTCGTATCAAAAAATATAAACGGCCCGACCCCATCCATTCAAGATCCAGTTACAAAAAATATCATCCTCACAAACAAGAATCCGGCCAACAAAAGGGTAAAAATACATCCCAATTCCGTAAGTAGAAAATGAGGAACATCTTGCTAATTCGTTCACAGAGACACTTGACTTCAATGGTTCATTGGTGTCTATCGACGTGCCGAGTCCATATTGATTCTCGTACCATCTATCTTGTAGAACACCTCCGGTGAAATGCTTTCAAACACGTCCACTCAGTTCTTCACATCTGTATGGAGTCCATTCCAAATTGCATGTAATAGCTACCTGCACACATATTCCCATTACAGGACAAGCCAAAAAACCGTCAGAAAGGTCGCTCGCACAAAATATTCAAATGGCAAGAGCTACCGCTTAGAAGATTTACGTGCAAAGAATTTGCAATCAATTGCTCTGTATAATGCTTGGTTCAGAGAGACGTGAAAAGTGCTTCGACTGCAATGCTGTCTTTGGAGTTAAGGTGAAATCGTATTCCCATATCTGTAAGAAGCTCATTTCTCATATAATTTATGCCCAACTTCTGGATCTTTGGTAACGATGTCGTTACCATCATTTATTGATTTTCCAACCATTTGTGGTGCCAAAAAAGAAAATATTACTGAATATATATTGAGATGCATACAAATAAGAATGACTAAAGATTTCACTCGAATATATCGTGTCCAGAGAGTTATTGGTAACGACACCGTTACAATACTTTATATGTTCTTAACCCATTCTTTGTCGCCAGCAACAAAATGATGCTGCCTTGATATTGGGATAAATAAAAGAATTCACACAATCTCGTGATCAAGACCATAAGAAGAACGTGGAACGGCCAGACAGGTGGGATTACACAAGTAAACACACACATCAAACTCGAGCCCATATCCAGACTGTAGAACAAGTCCAAGAGAGCTAGAGAGTTCACTCCCCATGTCTCTTCCCATGGTTAATCAGCGTAATATCCAAATTAGAAAACATCACAACAGATGTACTAATAAACAGCCAGGTAACAAATTAACTTGAGTTCATCCCACAAGAGCGTGAAGCATTAAACAAATTCAAGAAGTTAAAATATGTTAAACTAATCTAGCACGAGTCAAAAGTGCTGATAGCCAAGTTGTTCCGGTGCATGAACAAGGATGGAAATCAACAAAACCAACCGATAACAGTAAACGAGAACATCGCTTTGGGGTATTGGTGGCAATTAAACACTACATCATCAGCATGCTCTTCAATCAACGGCGGTTCAATTGGTCAAGAATATCAGCAAAACTCTGTCGCATCTCGGCGAAGCCTTCATTCACTCGCACTTCCAAGCGCGCGATACGCTGGTTCAAAGCATGAACTGTCCCGTCATTTAGGTGCTCATCTCCCGATTGTCCTTCAGACGAATCTGCATCTACGTGCTGGCCGACACCCGGGGGATCAGTTCCAGAGGGACCAGCTATATCTCTCTCATCATCGTCATCCAACTCAACAGAAGGGATATGAGACTTTGACTTCTCGAGGGTTCTTCGATCAATCTTTTGCTTAGGAATTATTATGTCTTCATTGGGTTCAGCCAGCTGACCCATGTCCACAAGTATCTTGGAGATGATTCCTGGGAAAGGAAGCGCAGTGTTATGAGGTGCAGTGTGGACCTTGGCCATTCCACGAAACACCGCGAGAGGAATGTCGACCCTTCTTTGGGTCCCGATGCAGTACAGGAGATACCCATCTTCTCTTGTGACTCTTTTGCTGACTTTGGGGCTGACATTGTGACGGATGAAAATATTCAGCAAGCGATAGGAATCACTCAGTTTGTGGTGGGATATGTCATTGCTGGTCCATGCGACGGGCCTGCCGGTCAGTTCTTTGGCTACCCGATTGAAATTAATCTTTCGATTGCCTTCGATCGGGAAGTGTGCGCCTTCTACGCGAACAATTTCTAGCACCCGACTCAGAAAATCAGTTGTTATTTCGAGATCATGTCCTCGAACAAATGTCTTGAACGAGGTGTTTGATACGTCATACATGTTAGAGTAGAACTCTCTGACCCAATTGACCACTATCTGGTACCCAATATCATACAGTGAAAACCATTCTCTCTCGCGCATCCACTCGGCAAAATCCAGTTCGTTCAGCTCATTGTACATGACAATTCTCTCGGGCACAACTGAGCGATGCTGGAACTTGTTCAAGTATGAGATTTGTCCATCCTCGCTTAAAAATCGGGACCGATCATAGGAAGGGCGTGTACATGTTCTTTTTTTGGGTGCCATACCAATTAACAGAACCTGCATGAAATTTCGGGTGTAGAACCGACACAGCGAGAGTATCAGGCATTATTAAAAAGTATAATGGACATATCTGAACTTATATATCAGGCCACAACCAATGTAAGTGATATATTCACCTACTACAAGTGAGCTGCTCAGCAGTGCATTTCCATTAAATAAGGGAATGATACTCATAATGTTAACAGAGTTACTCTACTCACTATACTTCTGAATTGACATCTACATGTAAATGGAAGCAAATGTTATGCGATTGAATGGATGCATACAAAGATTGTGACCGCCCTGAAAGCCCATCCACCCACCCACCCACCGTCATTATTTGGGAACTTATTTAGACCACCACAAAAAAAGCATCTTGAAGGTTCATATAGAGACTTTCCCCTATGTATTGGTCTCCCTTTCTGTGGTCAATAACTTCCCTTTCAACTAATAAGGCCTGTGGAGCCATTATATCTGTCCCGTTTCATAGTTTTCCAGCATAAACACTGAATGAAGAAGACGGAATTCCCATTATTCTCGAATACTCTAAAAAAAGAAGGGCAAAGGGAGCAGGAAATGGAGACTGGTTGGGATTTACTTAAGAAACAGGCATTAAGCCGTCAGAAAGGAAAGGATAACCTATGGGAACGTGCTTACCTTTGAAACTGAAGAAGAAAGAATCGCCAGAGATCACAGAAGAAGAGGGGCGGTTGCGGGCGGCGATGAGTCCGAACTCCGTAGGGATAGATGGTTTTATGCCATCGTATTATGATGGGGGGAAAATGGATAGAGATCAATCGCCTTCCTTTTTAGGTCAGATGACACGTGGGTCACAAGGTTAAGTGGGCAGCGAACTCAGAACTGTATAGTTCGAACCCTTGGCCCGTTCGGAAATTGGCCTAGAAAGGCCTGCATACAAAGGTTCGAACCCTTCTAAGGATGGTTCGAACCTATATTAATTTCTAGCAAGCCCAGAATTTGCCTTGAGCTATAGGTTCGAACCGTACAATCGAGAGTTCGAACCCCTGATCTCACTTGAAAGTGGCCCACAGAGTGCTGTCATCAAAGGTTCGAACCCCAAACTCAAAGGTTCGAACCGATGACCCCAACGTAGAAAGGCCCGTTGACTGACGCACATAAAGGTTCGAACCAACCAAACAAGCGTTCGAACCAATCTGTAGTCTGGACAATGGCCCGTAGATATGTATTTAGGAAAGTTCGAGCCTTCACAGTGAAGGTTCGGACCCTCTCTTTCCCTGAGGAAGTGCATGATTACAGGTTTCGAACCCATCACTTGTTAACGATTTACGGACTGGTCGTGGCATTAGCGCTTTTATTTGCGAATCCTTTTGTTTAATCCTATAAATGTGAAAAATAAATACTTATTTTCTTTTCCTATTTTATTGCCGCGGGCTTGCCTTGCCGAATTATATCCAAACTTCACTCCTACAATCACTTCTTCATTGAGACAATACCCCCCCGGGGATGGAGTGATTTGAGAAGGTTCGTACCCTCGCACCGAGTGTTCGAACCCTCGTGCTGTACAATATTGACTCGCAATTGATCATTGCAAAGGTTCGAACACTTTCTGTGACGGTTCGAAACTTCGCGGGGTGGCATTTGGCACGGAGAGTAGTATGTAAAGGTGTCTCACCATCATTTAGAAGGTTCGAACCCTTGCGCGCTCCGTAGTTTGGCCCAGCTATTGTAGGGAACAAATGGTCGTACCATGTTAGAGTAAGGTTCGAACCATCGTGGGAATATTTCGCATGTCATTCGATATAAGTCAGAAAAAATCACTTGCAGAGAAACCTCGTGAATAGGCATGTAGTGCACCCAAGTAAGAGAGTAAATTTAGGAAATCCCAACTAGGATGATACATGCTGCCGACGGTTCAAACCTTCATTTATATAACCAAAAATGGCACATTTCAAGCACTCACTCTCATATCCGAAGGAACCTACGGGGAAATATCTACTTGTTGGTGCAACTAGCCTCTCCAGTCCAGCCGTCGAAACAAGAATAGACAGGGCTTGGATGAAGTCATTTAATTAAATTGAGTTTATGATGATAACTAGACCACCTTTCCAAATCTTGGAGGGTATCTACCAGTGCTAATGGAAGTGCTGATGTTATTCCAAACGTACACTCTTTTTCCTACCTTTAAACTTACTGGAATTATGATCTTAATTGACTTCTAGATTATCAAGAACTTTCACGGTTGAGAAACAAATCTGATAATTTGCCCGGGCGACGAGATTGGGCCTGAATACAGCATGAGAGACACCGACAACACTTAAACTAAGGCCCGACCATAATATGTGTGATTTCAATTCCAATATAGATAGCGATATCGTTACGAACGGATATACATACCTGGTCAATTAACTGTTGAGATCTAAAATTAAACCACAAAGGATACATTCAGGTGCAAAATATGTATTAGGACCTCATATTGCAAAGACGATGTCGTTACCAACACTGAACTTTTTCTACGCTACAAGTTCATTGTACCGTATTAATGAAGTGATTATCGGCGAAGAGTGGTTTTCCAGGTTGACAGGTAAAGATTTGTTCCTCTTGAGGTGTTATACAGTGAGCATCACTCGCATATTGGACCAACCTAAACAAACCAAAAAATAACGGAAAATCACATGATCTACTAGTGACTCTGTTCAGGTCAGAATACCGGGAAATCCTCCTCTTATTCAAAGTAGACATTATGCATGACAAGGTTTTTCCCTCTTGCACGTATATATTGTTCAGCGATCTGAACTTGCGAAGACATGTGCTTGAGAGCATCAAAATGCAATCAGCGGTTCTTTTCAATTGTCATCAGTAATCCACAAACGGAAAGCGACACATTATATGTGTAAAACAAAAAATTCAATGCCATATGACAGTTGAGGCGTAAGCCCATAAACAACATTCACTATTAATCCACAAAAGGAGAAGTCAAGCATAGGCAATAACATCTGAATTCTGACCACAACGCCTTCCATTCCATGCAGCACCGATGCTTCACGGACAATAAGCTGCAAATGTTAGTGATAGATCGTTTATTTGCTCGATCTGCTCCCCCATTGCGTTTGACAGCCAATTTCTTCTCCTGGACGTCAACTGAGCGATGATCCGTTGACCTCTGTACTTTCCCCAACGGGATCGAATTCATTTGAGCAGTCCCCTTCATAAATCACATGAAAACATGTGATTTATGAAGTTGTATATTTTTGCCGATAACCCCCTGCAGGAGATATTTTATACTGTAACATGCAGTAAGGGATGGAACAAAGCAGCCCGGGTCAGTTCGGATTACATAACTAAAAACCAGGAACGCGATGCAGTAGGAAATTTATATTCAGAGTTTTGCAGATAGAAAATCGACTATCACGTGGCTGCATTTCTATTAATAAAATGTATTATCAGTATACTTTGAAAGCACCGCGTGTACGTAAAGTGAACAAGACAATTTTATTGAAAAAGAAAGAAGTTAAAATCATTGAATTTATGAATCAGTTGGACGAGGGGCAAAAAGCGGGTTTCGTCACTTTACTGGACGCAATCATTGTAGCGTCCCTATCAATCAACGCTTAGTAGGAGTAATCTCAATAAGTGCAGTACGATAGCTCTATAAAGTTGATGTGGCGAAGTACAAAGTAATACCTGAGTCTTTTCGACTTGAATTGCTTTCCAATGTAGTTACAAAAAACGGCTTGGTAGTTTATGGCACCCTAAAGACACTGTGTTGGCAATCAGAGAGGCATGTAATGCTGACACCATCTAACCGATGCATCGATGCACAATTGATTGTGACGCCCAAAACTAACATAACCTGACTGGAACCTGCTATACACGACAGGGCCATCAAATGAAATTCCAGCTCCAGTATATCATCCTAGAAAATCAATTTTAGCGAAACAACAAGGGATAACATGAACGTGGTGAGCACTTTACCTTTGTACTGAACAAGCGGCATAAGCTTAATATGATGGGGAAAAGTTATTACAGTAGGGTAAGGAGAAAGGTTGTGTATCCAAAACGGGTCGATCATGCAGATAGTGGAGACAAGATAGTCACAAAACGAATAAAATGAAACGGCAAGAGGGAGTCATGTTCCTCAGTCCGGCACATGGCCCAACATGCTGACATTCAGAAACACTAGTGTTCAGAGTCTGAATAATCGTCTATCAATTCCGTTTGTTTTTTCACAGTCCAGCGCGCGAACTGGTCTTGGTAAATGTCAGTAACGATCTTCGCACGGTAGTAGAACATGTCATTCTGTGTGAAGTCCATAGCCTTCCCCAACGATATGTGTTCCGCGTATGCCATTACAAAGATTCCACAGTCCACGCTGAAAAACAGAACCGAAAGTTCGGATCAGACTGTGCATTAAATGGGCTTCTAAACAGATTAGGCATTAATGTTAGGTGATTTAAGCGGTTAGCGAAATTGACCTGTTTGTCTGCTTGGGACATTCCATCCGGTGTTTTGTCCAGACATATGGATCAGTCCACCCAAATTGCATGAACCGTTCGTTGATCCATGTAATCTGCATAAAACGGTTTCATGATAATCAGCAATTGGCGAATTGAACGATAGATGACAATGGGCAAGATATAGCCAGGATGTGTAATTGATATCAACTTACATATTTTTCGGCGAAATTGTAATCTCCTTCACGCGACATGCTGTTGTAATACTCCCACCTTCTTCTGTTGACCCGTCCTACTAAAAGAAAGAAGTGGTGGTTATTCCATGCCGGGAAGAACAGATTCTCCTTTTCTGTCAAGTTGTCAGTCAAAGCTTCAGCGAAACAGTTTTGAATAAGCTTTTCACTCTTATGCACATACCAGTCCTGTAGGATCATGGACAGTAAATGGTCAAACCATAGAGAAACGAACATCCAAGCCTGACAATGTGTTTAACAATTTATTAGCACTTACTGAGAGAGCACATTCAAAAAAGTATGATGATGGAGCATGGGTCTTTAGTATCCCAAACCAATAGTGCATTGTCTGCAATCATAGAATGGGACATTCCATAGGTGAGGGAAGTAATGTCAACTCATTGGATTCTAACAGCTAGAACTGCGGAGGAGATGGGGAACTAAGTCACTAACCCAGTTGTCCATCCATGCTCCCCTTAGCAGATCATGCATGTTTGTGGCAGTTACAGGTGTACACCATTCATCTAACTTAGCCTTCCTAATGACAGACAGCATTGGAAGAAGTTAATAAAGAACAAGAGTTCACACAATGAATGCAAGGGATATAGGATAGTAGGAAATACCCCGCTATATCAGCAAATTCATTCCGGAATACCGTGATTATCTCAAGTTCTTCGATCGTTAGCTTATACCGTGGATTCCTCAACCACGCTCCGATTGTGTAATCAGCCATCCACAGGGGGGGCTTAGGCTCTCTGTAGCGTGCTTTGACATTCATAATCATGGATGAGATCTCGCTGAATGGGGACCGACCTATCCCAATTTTACACAGGCCCGGAGACGGGGTAGCAACGCTCCCTTGTGCAGTGTATGGGCTGGAAATGAAAGGAATATTGGAGGACTTTGCACTGTTGGGGATTCGGAGTTTTATAGGGGACATTGGGCTCTGACCGATTTGGACTAATCTGGGACTCCTTCGGGGCGATAGCGATATTGGACTTGTGGCTCTTTTGGTTTCTTTGGGTGTCTCTTGTAATATTTTATTGGACACTGCGGGTGGTTGAATGGATTTGACCATTAAGCGGCTGGATCTTCGGAGAGGTTTCAATGAAAATGGAATGTCGGATTTGATGGGACCGATGGGAAACTTTACTCCCTTCTGTTTACATGTGTGTTTCTTGGATTCCTTGCTGGGACATTCTCCCGATTGAGCTCCCTTGTCCATCTATTGAATGAGTAAACGATTTAATAGACTAGGTGTGATGTATGGATTTTTTTGAAAATGTAAGGTGGAACTAATACAATCAATACCTTACGGGATGCATCATCCTTTCCAGCCACTTCTGCATCGGCTAAGTTGGACGCATTAAAATCAGGCATGTGTGCATCTTTAAAGTGGACAACTTCGGCTCTCACATCGTGGATGAACCTCTCTAAATCGCCAGCCCTTCCCTCCAACTCCTCTGCTGAGTCACATGATGCCAGGAGTTGTTCGGTAAAATTGAAGACCTAGAATAGAAAAGTTGGACACAGGAAAAAGTCAGAGAAATCATTAAAGACAGCGGAGAATGATGGGAGTGAGTAACTGGCAAAGGAGGAAGATGGAATTTACTTGGGATGAAAAGGATATCATGTCAATGTTGGTGTGTCCGGATGTAGGAGGTCCGATGCGTAGCCGAGTGATGTTTCTATACCAAATAAAGTACGCATCACTGTGTGGGCCAGCATCACCCTCTTCCCCGTAGGTTATGTCATCCATCCTTCTATTCCAGACGCCGAAATACACAGAACGTAATTTCTCGCGTTTCTGTTCTCCCGTTGGGATAATTTCCATTCTAGGAAATGGCCGTATGAAACGGGGTGGCACGATTTGTTGTAAACCAAATTGTTTCATTACTCTTTCCGGACTGTGGCGCTCCACCACCCAAAAGCAAATCAGTGCCGTGTTTGACCGGAAAAGGGGCACATCCCCATCGTCAATATAGTCCGAAATGTTTTCAAAATCTTGGTATGGCAGCCAGTTGAACTGGAAGAACACAGACTTCATTAGGATCGATGTGGAATAGTTAATAAAAAGGTATAAAGGATACTCACATAAGATAAATGATTACAATGCTGCATATGATATCTCAAATCGGTGTTTGATTGTTATATAGAAATTTCACGCTTACCGCATCGACTTCCATAATATCGAGCTGTCGCCTTGCTTCCTCGACCCTCGTCTGGAAATGATGGGACCGCAATCTGTTGTGCCATGTGAGGAGAAGAGGAAACTCCAAATCATTGGTCCAGTCACCTCTTCGACGAATCGGTCTGCCTATTGCCATGCGCGAATATGCCCACACCTTGCCATACCGCAAATATTGATGAATACAAGTTTAGTTTCATAATATTATCTTAAAAATTCCAAATGAACGCAGAACCATATACTGTATTCGTTTACCTGCAACAGTTTTAGAGGACCGGTGATGGTCTTAACAACTCTTCCTTTATTCTGGGATGTGGATACCTTCGCAAGGCCCCTGTATAGATTTGCAAGGCATGCAGGTCTCCAAGCCCGCTTCTCAAAATGTCTGAATAATTCTAAAATGTGGGCTGGAGCCTTCGTACCTGAGGAGGTCCAGAAAATCTGACCTGCAACGAGGCAAAATAAGAAAGCACGAGTCCGCCTTACGTCTTGGTCTCTCGGTCTGCTTTTGGGCAGCTTTCCGAAATTATCCCTACACCAGGTGAACTTAATCTGCACTCCATAGCAGTCAAAGTTCACGTCCGGCACCATCCCTAACAGCTCCTCGCATACCTTCACCATGATCAAGGGCTCGGAGAAGGTGCGGCCACTCACTAGGAGGCCATCAATGGGGAGGCCATAGATGTAAGCGACATCCTCCAAGGTTACTGTGGCCTCACCACAGTTGAGATGAAAGGTGTTTGTCTCTGGCCTCCACCTCTCGACCAGGCCAGTTATTAGGCCATGATCGAGTTCGATTTTTCCTATCTTTGCCAGTTGCTCTAGCCCGGTCTGTCGAATCAGATCCCACATTCGGTCGTTGATTTCCCAGCTATCGTGATTCGGCGTTGGTATGCAGCGGAGTGGGCCTGCTTCCTGCATTACGAAAATGATGCATAGTCTGTTCAAATTGTCATGGCATGAGCACAAGCGTAATTATGCAATTTGAATTCAAATTATGCTCACCTTGCCATTCCATACTCTTTCTGAAATATGTCTTTCTTGATCATATAGAACTGAATTATCCACAGGACCTGGGTGGAGATTCTCCATCTGGAATCAGTAGCCACTTTAAAGTTAGCACAACAATCATATCAAACTTCATAAACCAACTTTTAATGGTACAAGGACAGCAACAAACAACGTTATCGGGTAATATATATAAGAACTTCATTTATGACTGGTTGGTAGTCAATCATTGTTAATATCATGGTCACGATATCGATACAACCATCGAATGTTGCATCCCCACATTTGTTCATCGTCGAATAAATAAAGATCGTATTCGTATATTGCATCTAAAACACGGTTATTAAAATATAATTTTATCATTCAACAGCAAGGCATCGCGAAGCATATATAATGTTTTGATGGCTGTTACGTCTTCATCCATTTTTGCTCTCCAACGCCAAATTGGTAACAAGTATATCATGACATGCATTAGCCACTTGTAGTATACGCATGCAATTGATTCATGTAAATCAGTCCATAAACAATCACATCTCCTACAAACTTTGCCAGTAGGTGCTGTTTTGCCAGCAGCAGCTCAAGTGAATGCTGGCTTGTTGATAGTGGCTGTACAAATCACATGACCTATGATCAGGAGATTTTCAGGGAGCTGGATACATCAGAGGTATCAAAAGTCAAAATTGGAAATGGTGAGCTCATTACTGTCAAAGGAGTTGGAACTGTCCCCGTTTCAAGTTGCACAGGTACAAAACTAATTACTGATGTTTTGTTTGTACCTGACATTGACCAAAACCTGCTGAGTGTGGGACAGTTACTTGAGAAGGGATTTAAAGTCATCTTTGAAAACAAGCAATGTCTGATAAAGGATGCCAACAATAAGGAAGTTTTCAGAATCAAAATGAAAGGCAAAAGCTTCTCAATAGATCCAATGAAGGAGGGGAAATCAGCTTATCCTATCACTTTAAGTAACGCAGAGACTTGGCACAAAAGACTAGGTCATTTTCATCATGCAGCAGTATTGTCCATGCAAAGAAAGCAGCTGGTTCAGGGATTACCACATTTGGATGCTAATGTGTCAAATTGCAGGGCTTGTCAATTTGGCAGACAAGCAAGATTACCCTTCTCACAGTCAACTTGGAGAGCAAATGAGAAATTGCAACTCATCCACACTGATTTGGGTGGTCCTCAAAGAACTCCTTCACTTAAAGGGAGTAAGTATTACATAGCTTTCATTGATGACTTCACCATAATGTGTTGGATTTATTTTCTCAGGTTTAAGTCAGAAGTTGCAGGAGTTTTTTGGAAATTCAAGCAGTGGATTGAAAACCAAAGTGGCTGCAAGATCCAAGTTCTGAGGTCTGACAATGGGACAGAGTATACTTCAGAAAAATTTAACTTGTTCTGTGAAGAAGCAGGCATTGAGCATCAACTCACCGCTCCATACACTCCACAACAGAATGGAGTGAGTGAAAGAAAAAATAGAACAATCATGGAAATGGCCAGATGCATGCTCTATGAAAAAGGATTGCCTAAGGAGTATTGGGCAGAGGCTGCAAATACTGCAGTATTTTTTGCTAAACCGACTTCCCACCAAAGCGGTGCATGGGAAGACTCCTTTTGAGGCCTGGTATAGTTACAAGCCCTCTTTGAAAAATCTTAAAGTATTGGGTTGCTTGTGTATTACTTATGTGCCACAGGTTAAAAGAGACAAGCTAGACAAGAAGGCTAATCCTGGCATCTTTGTTGGATATAGCACAATCTCTAAGGCTTACAGAGTTTTCCAACCACACACAAAGAAACTTTTGATAAGTAGAGATGTGCATTTCATGGAAAATGAAAAATGGAGCTGGGACAATGCTGAAAAGAAGCAAAGTGCTGATCCTCTACCATGTCAAGATCAGTTAATTGATGATTCTCCAATGCAAAGTGCCGATCTTCTACCCCGTCAAGATGAGTTAGTTGATGATTTCCCTGTAAGAGGCACTCGATTACTCTCTGATATTTATCAAAGGTGCAATGTTGCAGTCTTTGAACCTGCAGGATATTGGGAAGCAAAAGAATATCCTAAGTGGAGGGCTGCAATGCAGGAGGAGCTCACCATGATTGAAAAAAATCAGACTTGGGAACTTGTAAAAAGGCCTGAAAACAGAAAAGTGATTGGTGTCAAATGGGTCTACAGGACAAAGCTCAATGTTGATGGCTCAATCAACAAGCATAAAGCAAGGCTTGTGGTAAAAGGGTATGCTCAAATTTTTGGTATAGATTTTTCTGACACGTTTGCTCCTGTTGCAAGGCTAGACACAATAAGGATGCTGCTGGCCATTGCTGCACAGAAGGGGTGGAAAATCTATCAGCATGATGTAAAATCAGCATTTCTGAATGGATTCCTTGAGGAGGAGATCTATGTAGAGCAACCTGAAGGCTTTGCAGTGAAAGGGCAAGAGGACAAGGTTTGCTTGCTCAAGAAAGCCTTGTATGGACTGAAGCAGGCACCAAGAGCCTGGTACAGCAGAATTGATGATCATTTGCTGAACTTAGGCTTTGTTAAAAGCCTTCGTGAAGCAACCTTGTATATCAAAGGTGATCAAATCAATCTTATTGTGGTTTCCTTATATGTTGATGATCTCCTAGTTACAGGCAGCAATGTTGAACTTATTCAGCAGTTTCAGGAAGATATGATGCATAGTTTTGAGATGACTGATCTAGGAGAGATGGCTTACTTCCTTGGAATGGAGATCAAACAGAAAAAGGATGAGGTTTTTGTCTGTCAGAGAAGGTATGCAAAGCAGATCATGGAAAAATTCCGCATGGAGGAATGCAAGAGCATGAGCACTCCAATGTGACAAAAGGAAAAGCTATGCAAGGATGATGGAGCTGAAAGAGTGGACGAAACACTCTATAGAAGTCTGATTGGTTGTCTAATGTACCTCACAGCAACAAGGCCAGATATCTTGCATGCTGTGAGTGTGCTATCAAGGTTTATGAATTGTGCAACAGAAGTTCACCTTACGGCAGCAAAAAGAGTGGTGAGGTATGTCAGGGGGACTTTGAATTTTGGAATCAAGTTCAGTACAAGTCATAGTTGCAAGCTGCAGGGTTACTCTGATAGTGATTGGGCAGGGTCTCCAGATGATATGAAAAGCACCTCAGGCTACTGTTTTAGTTTTGGATCAGGCATATTTTCATGGTGTTCTAAGAAGCAAGAAGTTGTGGCACAATCAACAGCTGAAGCAGAATTTATTGCAGCTACAGCAGCAGTAAATCAAGCCTTATGGCTAAGGAAAATATTGTTTGATTTGCATTTGGAGCAAGCATCAAGCACTGCGGTGATGGTGGACAATCAAGCTGCAATAGCTATCTCTAACAATACTGTCTTCCATGGAAAAACAAAACATTTCAACATTAAATTGTTTTTCCTTAGAGAAGTGAAGAAAGATGGTGCGATAGAATTGAAACACTGCAAGACTGATGATCAGGCTTGCTGACATCTTTACAAAGGCTCTTCCAAGAAGCAGATTTGCGTTTCTAAGAGAGAAGCTCGGAATCTGCAGCTACTGAAGCAAGGAGGAGTGTTGAATTATGCCTCAGCAGCTGCAAGAGCAACTTCAGGAAGCTGCAGCGTTACTGAAGGATGCTGATCTGGCATTACCAAGTGGCTGCACATGTGGAATTGAGGCTGCAGTGAGGAGAACGTGTGTAAGAAGTGGTGCTGAACATGTTTGAGGGCTGCAAGATAGTTTAAGCAGCACGTATTTGTTTTTACCAAGTCTGTAGGAGTTAGTTTCTCATTTTCAGTTAGTAAATGCATGTAGCTGTTAAAGGCAGAAAATTAGGAGTTTGTTAGTCATGGAAGAAACGTGTCTTGCTACATCTCTGAAATTCTGTTATTTAAGCATCTGATTATTCAATGAAAAGTAGACAATTTCAGCAACATTCGATACTGTTCTTGTTTTTCTCCTTTGTTGTTTTGCTAATTCATTGCAAGCAAAACTAACTATTCCAACAGTAACTGTCTTATCCTTCACTGGAAAAGAACAAAAAAGATTATAAACTGATTGTGGCAACCGCTTACTAATTTGGGGGCTTTAAAGGTGATTTTAGATAGAAAAACAAAGAATAGGCATGTCAGTGGAGGTTGTTAATTGTAGGATTGGATTTCTCCCAACTTTTCATTGCTATCTCTCTATATTTGGATTTTTTTTTTTTTTGATTCAGTGTGTTTGTCATGTCATTATTCATTTCATGGAGCACAATCTTTTAACTGTATACAAGGCATCCTCAATATGATGTTGATGATAAATTTCTTATTATTTGTCTTTAAATAAACATATAAATACATTTCCTGTAATTGTTTCTGTGATTGCTTATATCTTAAAGTCACAGTTTCCTCTACTCAGATTACATCTGTGATGTGAATGTATTTGTTAATGATAATGCTCGTGTGATTGTTTAATAGTCTTGGAATCTATTGATGCTGATATTGATGGATCATTAATTATAACTACTCATCTCCTCTTTCTTTTAAGTTTCTCTGACAATTTTTATAGGTATTTTAACCCAAAGCTCTTTACATTTCGTGGTTCAGTTCAATTTGTATGGACCCACACGACGATTTGGAATACGAGGTCAGGTTCTCGGCACAATTTGACCAATGTGCTTCACAATATATATTTTAAACAGTTCTATTTACATCTAGATGGGATTTATAACCCGAATTGTGTACCGATACTGGTATGAGTTGAAATCAAGTTTTAAATTGTCCGATTCCTATCTACAATGGGATTCAAGTATACTCTCTCTCTCTCTCTCTCTCTCTCTCTCTCTCTCTCTCTCTCTCTCTCTCTCACACACACACACACACACACACACACACTCTCGCTCGCTTGCAGATGGGAGCCCGCCCACTCTATCGTCTTTGATGAAAGTAAGGTAAAGCTGAGACAGTCGATCCGTGTGGCACTGGCAACACACTTGCAAACAGCTGGGGGAAGGAAACACCCATATTGAATGGAGGTCAGAATGTGTAACGGATTAAAGCAACGGATGGAAACAATATCGAAAATTCTTTGGACACCAATTGCATGTGGTCGGGACAAACATACAGGTTCAAAGTGATGTTGGTTCCAGTTCATCTGATGCATGGACGAAACAGAATGTCCAACTTGGAGATCATGCTGGGGGTTGGGAAGGTGCGGGTGATAGGGGCAAAGATAAAATCGGAAGTGAAACTCAGGGAGGTCCTTCCCTAATTTTGGGATGACTGGTTGGGAGAAAATAAATGCAACTCCTGATCAAGAATATATGTGGAAAGATTAGAGAAGACTTTGGAAGATGGGAACAATGGAAGTGTGTGGAGAGGATGCTTGGAATAGCCAAAATGTTAGCTTGATGGGCACGGAAGAAAGCGATCTAGACATAGGCAAAGGGGTCGTTGATGGCCATCGAAGTTACTTGGACCAAATGCAAGGTGGCTCTGAAAATGCAACAACTCAATGGGGCAAAGTGGTGGAGCTCCAAAGCAATAAAATCAGTCAGAACCGTGCTAAGATAAACCCACATATACAACAATTATATGTACATGGGCTACTTCCAATAAAAAACTGATCAAGAAAAAATAACAAAACAAAGACCATGGATACGGAACATTACTCAAGTATTAGAAGCTCACATGATAATCTTGATCAGTACAACTGACATAAACAACAAATATATGTGGGTGGACAGCTTGCCAGAAAATTAAAAAAATAAAAAATAGAAGAAGAACATAAAAAACAGATATTTGGGTGAAATCGTAGTTACAATAAATGCATGGATTTTTGGGAAGAACACAATGTAAATCAAATAGGAAAACAGGTCAGGGGAGAAGAGAAGGGAGAACAAGTGAAGGCAACCACCAAGCTTGCAAATAAAGAGAAAAAAAAAATGTGAAACGGAGCCCCTGGAAACTAAAATTGAGGGAGAGTATACGAGAACTGCAGGAAGCTTGAAGATGTATGCCGGAAAAGGATTTCAGTATCTCGAGAGAAGCTGAGAAAAGTTTGGTCAGGTAATTTGTCACCTTCGTCTGAGAGACTAAGGAGTTCTATAGAGATGGTAATTCCTACACTCCGTATATACGACCCAGACAATTAATAATTAAACATCCCAATCTAACGATCACATTGTTAAGGATTTGTTTTCAGTTTCTCATGGCTTCGTTCTCTATTTGTGTGTGTTTTTGTATTTCGCATCATTATTGTTGGAGTTATGTTCACCAAGACTTTGATTAGTAGGCTATACTAAAGACAGCTTTTCTAGTACATCCTGATAGCAGGAAGAGTCTATCTATCTTTCTAAGATGATGCATCCTCTTCTGTATGGTCTCTGTTGGGCTATAGTGGATAAATTTAATTAAATTTATTGTAATAGATAATTATGTTTAAGAGGATGCATGCAATGGTTGTCGCAGAGCAGCTTATTTATGAGTTAAAATCGGTCGATTTTATTCTCAGTTTGTGAGTGTTATCCCCTTACTCGTTTTAGATTCCAGTTCATTTTTAAAGGCTTACTACCTTGAGAACGTCCAATTGATCACCAAAAAGAAATAGAAATTGGGTTTTCCTCTCCAGGTTAGAGTTTTGTGACTTTCAGATTATTAGTTTATCATATAATGGAATTATAATAGTCTTTCGGATTCAGGCAGATCTGTTGATGTTTGTTAGAATGGCATGTGGACCTTCCAAATTGTAGTGGTGTTGACTGTATCAATACATAGATTAGTGTTGAGTAGATAACTGTGCATTGATTTTGTAATTGCCCGTTTATGGGATGGAATCACCCAATTAAGGGGATTACCTTACTGTACATACTATATTGAGATGAAAGGAAGTTATATATTCAGAGGATCGATCCTAAGGATGATCACTGAAGTTAATTGAGAAAATCAATCTCTTAGATTTCTCTAAGCAATCTTGACAATGTTGTCCAGTGAATAAAATTGAATATGACTGTCATTGGCTATAGTTAAACGGTTCCATCCTTAGGGTTAAATGTCGTTTAAAATACCTACTATTGAATATATGAATGTGTGGATTCTATATATGAACTAACATGGAATACAAATAACTATTTTTAACTATGCTCTTGTCCCGTCGCATGGATACAATTACCAAACTCCCTTGGAGGTGAACACTAAGCTGCCACTATTGTTATGTACTTTTGTGAGTTCGTCTCTGTAAACATTGAATCTGTCCCCATCTATCTAGATGAACTGGATCCCCCTCGAGAAAGTGGAAGATAGGTATTGTATCTTCTCTATGTGGAAAAGTGAGACATGAATTGAGATGAAAATGGTTAAACACTTTATATGAATTGGGAACTTGTAGGAAAATGGATGATGGGCTATAAATTGAACAGCTATTCGGGTTTATCCAGATACTAGTGTCTCATAAATCATTAAAAAGATTTTCACGTCACATAATGTCTTGACTAGTGGAAGAGAAAGAGAACAGTAAATAAAGTTGGTTATCGGATTTTTTTTTTTTTTTTACCCAATAAGCATGTACTTAAGTTGCCAGATATGATCCCTTTACGTAAAGAACACCATGGCTTCTTCTATCATTGTTGTGGGTGTTATATTGCGTATTGGAATTCTAAACCAATATGTTGTAATGGAAAACCCATCATTTCTATACAGTGTAGTAGAGCAGTGGAAACATGGGAGAGAGAACAATCCAAATGCACTCTTAGTAAATGTTTATTTATTCTGCCCTTTGTTCATGCAAACAAATAATCAAGTAAACAACATTTTATACATACAACAAACAATTAACAAATTCTTTCCATATTCTCAATTTTCCACTGAAGAACTAAATAACAAAGTGGCTAAAAAGAAAAATAAAATACTAGACCAAACAGAACAAATGCAGGCATTAGCATATAGTCAAGGTAGAAGAAAATACAACAAAAATGGGGAAAAACTCAGAGATCTCAACCTTATGCATTGGATTTTTTCAGTTTCTATTTCAATCGTATAATGTGAGAAGAATCACTCAAGCAGCTAAAAGATGGAAAACAAATGGAAGATCACTCCAACGGTTGTAGAAACTGAATATGAAAATAAAACAACAAAACAGACAATGTGGAAGAGAGGATAACAGGGAAAATCACCTTCACTGAAATCTCAACTGGAAGATGACGTGGCAGGAGTCGTTGGGTTTTCCGCCGGAGGAACTGGCCAGTTATCACTTAGACAGGAGCGGCCGGATGGGAGAGCAGGTGCCGGGATGTCGAAGAAAGGAAAAGAGAGAGCAACAGTGGAGAGGAAGAGGGAGAGGGAAAAAGAGATGCAGGTTCCGGCGAGGTTACTGCAGCGCGCGGAGAGGGAGAAGGTAGGAGAACGGGGCGAGGTGAGATTGAGAAGGACGGAGAGCGCAGGCGAGCGGAAAGGGGAGGGAAAGAGAGAAGGAATACACACGCGAGATGAGGGAACGAGAGATGAGGGAGAGAATGAGCAAGAGAGAAATGGCGGGAGTGGAGGAGAAATTTGGAGAGGAGATGGGGACGATTTCGTTCGAGAGGTTAGGGCTCAGGCTCAAACGATTTCGTTCGATATAGGGAGGGTAAAATGGTCCAAAATCGGTGTACGAACACCTAAAAATGTATTTTACTGTATTTGTGATTAATACAGTATAATTTACATTTTAGAACACTTTTTTGGTAAAATTCCCATGAATCTAATACAAGTTGCTGATTAGTCCTTTTGACTAGTTCTTATTGTCTGTCTTTTGAATGCTTACTTTAGACTGATGACCTTCAAACAGACCAAAAAGTCCTCACTCCCTGACCCCAACCTTGGCCTTTATGTGCCTGACGGCCAAGTTATGTTGACCTAGGGCGGCTGCCCAAGATCAAGTCCAAAACCACCAAAGATTTGAATGGGCACTTGTCAATGCCGCACATAAAAGTCTAAACGGCCGCACCACCTATCCCATCATCTTCATCTATATTGGCTGGTGGAAAGGAATCTGAAAAGGAAAAATTTCTGTACGGTTACCTATAGTACTCGATTTCTCCTCTTTGTTACCAAAGTTGGACATATTACCCATACGTTCTCTGTACAGTTCGTACAGCTTTGCAGGCAGAAATTGTATATATTTTTTTTGCGATATCACAACAACTGTTGTGATACCGCAATTTTTTAGTTGCGATATCACAATTTACGTTGCGATATCACAAAAAAATGAGAGGTTAAAAGTCAACGAATGCATTTCTGTTCATAAGTTCTTTCCATTTCGTTGCTTTAGTCTCAGGTTTTCTACTTCCCTGCTCTTCAAGTGCAGCTCCTGTCATATTACAAGTGATCTCTTGCCATATATAACAAATGATCTCCTGCCACATTCTCTGCATGTCAACCTTAGGTCATTATCATATATAGCAATTGAATCTCCTACCACATCTTTGTCTTAGGTATTCATTTCATGTTTCCCACCTTGTATGTATCTCCCTCTTATTTATTATATTATTTTTTTCTACTTTTGTGTCTTAAAAAAAAAAGTTAAAATACAAGGAATCCCACTTGTAGAAATATTTGAAATATTTGGTGTAAATATTAATAGTGACCTTAGGTGGGACTTGTGGAGCCTCACTTTTTATGAACATCCTGTTGTTGATATATTAAAAAATCCCCTTGTTGTCATCATGAATTACCGACAACTGGATTTGGCTTGGACGTCCAGTCGCAAAAAACAATGTGGCATGTCTTGTTCATCCCGTCCTATGGTGGGCCCCAGCACAAACTCAAAATGTCCACATATTCTTTTAGCCTTTTCTTGTTATTGTGGCATTACAAACATCATTTTGATCATTATCTTATACTTTTAATGATTTTTTTAATGCTATATATAAGTAAGCAAATGATTAAATGGTTTAGATTCTTTAATAGCTATCAACGAATGGTGATATTCATTAGATGAACGATCTCGATTGATTACACAATTGAGGCCTGACTTTGCAGCTTGCCTAGATAATAGTTAAAGATATTTATGACCATCTAACATCAAAACCCCAAAGATATAGCACCAACTGACCAAACCCCATGTTGTCATTATTATTTTATTTAAATGTGTGTGTTTGCGTGCGTGCATGCGTGCGTGCGTGTGCGTGCGTGCGTGTGTGCGCTTTTGCTAAATGTAGAGAATTAGTACTAATTGAGATGTAAAATAAATTTGCTAGAATATCTAAGTGTAGAATTGATTAAGATAATGCATATATTTAATTTTTCTTGAACGGATAATGTGTTGTTATTTGATTGTTAATGTTATAGAAATATGTAGCTTCATGATATCCTACATGTCAATGCTTAGATTTTAACGTTTTTAATTTTTCATATATGCATAGAGTAGTTTTTTATTTTATATTTAACAACCTTCAAATCTTAGTAATTCCTAACATTCATCTTATTTACTAAAGAAATACTTATTCCGATATTTATTTTCACACTTTAAATCTTCATGGATTATATGAATGTTTGTGAGTAACTTCAAAAATATTCAAAAGTAAATCTTATTATTCGAAATTTGAGTTCTCCTTCGTGGGATGGATAACATTGAGATATGTATAATATGCCATTTTAATGGTATATTAAACGTAAGCAATCCACTTTCAGTCTACAATGGTGGTGAGCAAAGGTAATATGGATCAATGTCAATATAACCTTCAATCAACTACTCGGAAAGATAAACGAAGAAACTGGTTGGGAGCTTCATGATGCGCATATAAATATGCAATATCAGTATCATAATGGCCGAAGCTTCACGTTCATAACCATAAGAGGTGATGATGATCTCCATCGGATGTTCAAATTATTCCAAAATGGAAGTCAAGCTATATTTATGTATTTGCATACAAATAGTGAAGCAAGTGCAGGTCAACAGCCGTCACATCTAAGGTCTACATACGCTCGGCCTATCAGCCAGCGAGGGAATAGATTGTCATTCAATTTGAACAGGTGCCACCACAACCCATCATAACAAATACAATAACTGCTAATTTGTTTAATAACTTGTTTTAGTTATGTTACTGATTGTTTGATGACATGGTGATTCACACAAGAGGAATTCGATGACATATACAAATACCACAAAATTTCCTAACGGTGAAAAGGATACAGGTGGCCCTTCAACAAGAGATGATGTTTATAGGTTTGGTTCACTACACATCTAATTTGATAATACTATGTAATTTATATATGATTGACCATTTGCCATGCAGGTGCGACGTCTCATTTTCTCATGTTCGAAGCCAGAAGGATACAGGTATCCGTTCCCCCTCGACCCAGAAGTATTGCTACAAATTTGTTGGGCCACTAAGCAGAATAGATATGCACGGGTATAACATTATACAATCTCTTCAGATGCCCCCTCTGGACATCTGCCAAAATGGAGACGAAACCAAGTGTACTTTATTTGTGCCCCCATGCAGTCCAAAGTTTGGTTGGGAACTGTCCCTAATAATTCATTACATAATGCTCTCATCTCTTCTACCCTCGAAATTGTACGACCCGTAACTAGCCTTCCATCGATGGGAAGGCCATAAATATAGGCAACATCCTCCAATGTTATTGTTGCCTCGCCGAAGTTAAAATGGAAGGTATTAGTCTCCGGTCTCCATCACTCCACTAGTGCCCATATAATGCCATGGTGAATTTTCATTTTAGCAATGGAGGCCACATTGTGTAGGCTGACCATATGGACAAGTTCTTCTTGACTTTCATTTAGCTCCCAAAATTCATTTAAAGAGTCAGCTGGCATGCACTTTAGTGGGCCAAGCTCCTGTAATTAACAAACACATAACATCATAACAAAAGACTCGCGAGGAACTATTTGAAAATAATAGAATTATGTTAAAGTTTAGAAATGACAGTATTGACTGTACCTGCCCTTCCCATATCACTTTAGATATATGATTATCTTGATCAATAAGGATTTGTTTATCCAAAGGACCGGGATCCATCTTTCAATTATCCAGTCACAACAAGAATAAAAGTTAAAAATACAAAATATGGTATGATTAACAATTGGATACTGATGCATAGGAATAAAAAAGGAAATGAAATGCTTTAATGTAAAACAAGTCTTTAGTATTAAAATATTTTTGGATCTTAAAACAAGGATCGAAGGTATTTCACTTTATTTTGATTCGACTAGGAGTACTAGATAATAGGCATCAAAATTCGTTGATTAAATTGAATACCGAAAATTGGAAGAAAACAAAGAAGAAACTCCTCTGCAATTTCATTCAAGATCTGTTCTGACGGCCATCAGGCTTACAATGGGTATAAATATAATCGTAAAACAAAAAAACAACAAAATAACACGAAAATGCTTATAATCTTCAATTTTTCCAAAAAAGGAAAAAATTGAGATAATGACACCACTAGAAAGTATAAATCACAACTAATTCAATGCAAAAAACGAAAACTTATTTTGACTTTCCTACTAAAAGTTATTACCCAAACAAATATTACAAAAAATAGAAAAAACGCATTTTTTGGGGTGTAAACAATGGAATTTGCCCGAAAAGGCACATTTGTCAGTGGAAACGCCGCTGAGTTGTGTTCATTGGCTCGTTTCCACCCAAAAAAATATGTAATTTCACCAAAAACGGACACCTTTAAAAGTTTCCCCATAACCAAAAAATTGCTTTATTTGACCAAACGTCGGTCCCACATTTTCATGAAATCAAAGCCTTTTTGCACTGCATCACACACCTTTTGTTTTGGGACATTATAAAAACTAAGTATTAACTATGTAGTTTAATCAGTCCATTCTCCGAGGCTGTGGAATCTTTTTATGCAAGAGCAACCACATTATTTGCATATGTCCCAACACACCAAAGTTTTACATTTTCTTTCCAAAATAAATTCTCTAGCAAATATAAGTTCAAAAAAATTAGGTGAAATGAGTACTCACATACAAGGTAAGAAAGATGTTCTCTATCTCAAAACCCTATTGAGGGATGAAGGGTCTATTTGCATCAGTGCATGGTCAATTCATAAAATATACATGAATATATGACAGGGATTCATAGACTATGATGCTCAGATACGGTATGGAGATGGTAGAGACACACTATAGATATATGAGGAGGACATAAATTTTATATATAAAAACTAAAGTATAAAATGCAATACGACAAGTAAAACTTTGCCAATTTTAAAGTATCCTTGTATCATAGTATACATATGGGATCATTGACATCATTGATAAGGATGAATTATCTCTCATAAGAGAGAGACCCATAGTGAGGCATGGAACCCATAGAACAAGACCATCATTAATGGTCCAAATTTCATCCGCCCAAAGACAACCATTTAAGGAGCATAAAAAAAACTTGAAACATTACAAGAGAAAAATGTGGCATAATACTCTTGCATGGTGCAGGCCTTTTCCTGCTTAGTTAATTTGTACTCTAATAACATTATTCAAGATCATCTCAGTTAGAAACGAGAGCATTTAGGGTACGAATGTGATTGATTCTCCTCAATTATGCGGTTATAAGGAAATGAAAATTCTTCAGAAGCTACAAAGATGTAACTACTGATCAAAACTAAGATCGATACAAAATGCTGAATTTCAGTCCATGATAAGAGTTTATACTAATTGAGTCTGCCTTCTACTTAGTAATATCAGATCTCAAATCAGTAAAATACATAGCAAAAATGAAAGGAAGAGATAAAAAACTAGAAACTCCATGCAGAGGAATGACGCGGTTTTTGACACCGAGATGGCTGATATAATGCCCCAAACTAGTGACAACTTGCATATTTGATAGTTTTTAGGGCATTTTAGCATGTTTGTCACATCAAACAAGACACAAAAAAATCTCTGTCATAGCTCCATGTCTACTTTACATGTACTTTTATCATCCAGACCTTTACATTCACCGAAAAGTAATAACAACGAACAAAACCAGTAAATACCATTAACTAATCACCATTATTCTAAAGCATTCATCACAAGTAATAGAGCAATCTTTGTTTTGCAAATCACTACTATTACAATATAATCTGATCCATCACTATAATCTGGTTCATTGGTGTAACCTATATTATAATATAGATCTTAGGGTTTGACTTTTTCAATAGCTGAGCTGAAGTCTCTACTTGTCACAAATCTTGGGTCTCAAGGTCACAAGGATTTGGTTGGTTCCCTCATCATTCTTTTCACATTATGTCTATGAACATGTCCTTTACGGGGAGGCATATTGTCAAATCGGAGCAGAACTAGTAACTATGATTATAAGTGATCTTGGCCCAAAACAAGCAAAAAGTGACCTAAAAAATTTGCCCAGATTCTTATCTTAACGGGAAGCCCTCAAGCTACAAGTGACTAGTAGTTTTCTTGGAGCATAATTGCGAAAAACTCTTTTCACTATCTTTCCCTTGCAGAGGAATATATGAAAGATGTTTTTGTGGCTTCGAAGGGCTTCACTTGATAAATACTGGGGTGTATCAATTGACACATCCGATGGATGGGCATATTCGGTTTATATGCTTCGATGTGCCTGTGAACAATTATAAATTGCGAAATGCATCATTGTCTTGACTGATATGGCTGATTTATCACCCAATATGAATTGTACTGGCTGATATTCTTATTCTTATTTCTAACATCAATTGTTTTTTCTTAAATGGTCGACTTGAGTCTTCAATTTACCAAACTGAGCTTCTAGTCGAGTCAAGTTTATTGTCCTTTCAAATTGTGCAATAGTGTTAAGTCATATCATCATGTGTGCATAATATCCATTGCTTGAAAAATTATAGGTCAGCAACAATTAATTAAGCCTTCCCATACACGTGGATCATGTTTAATGATCCAAATGACAAGATGGATCCACAAAAGAGATGGATGATCCCCAAAAATGTTGTAGGTCAATAGTACAAATTCATTTGTTTTCCCTTATGTTTTTGGACCACTGTTGTGTACATGTTCATCCATCTATTTTTTAAATTTTAGGGAATAAGAGAGGTTTTAAATCCCAGTGCTAGTCTCCTTGTTGGGCAGGATTGGAACAAATTGATACTATCTTTCAGATTCTAAAATGTCCCAAAAAACTTTAGAAGATTTAGAAAAAAACATGAAATAATGGAAAACAAGTAAAAAATGTGTAAATAAAGCTATTTAAGTGGTATTTCATCTTAATTATAGAGATATTTAGTCATGTTGAACACTGAAATTCTGATGCGATGCTCATATCATCATATAACTAATTATTAAACACTTAAAGAGCCTAAAATTAATAACACATCATAAGGATTTATGAGTGAAGTCATTTGCATATTGTTTGGTCATGAATCTTTGTGTTGTATTGTTAATTTTATTCTCAAGTATTTAATAATAAGTTACATAAAGTGTGAGTATTGCGCCAATGACTTAGCGTTCAACAAGACTAACATCTTTGTAGTTGAGAAGAGATACACTTAAATAGCTTAATTGGCACATTTTTACTTGTTTTTCATTATTTCTTTTTTTGGGATTTTTTAAAAACGTTTTAGCCATAATGTCACCAACTTAGACTTGGTCTTCGCTTGCACTCAGACCTGCGCCATGTTTTAAAATACTGCTTTTGAATGACTTGAACATATACATGTATTCCACATGGGTAAGGAATTCCAAAACTCAATATATTCCCATAAATTTCACCGTAAATTGTCTTGAGAGGAAAACCCCTCAATTTATATATTGAAAAATAAGATTATTCAAAATTTAACCTAACCTAAATTCTCTAGCAAACCATTAACAATCTCAATCTTATCTAAACTAATTTTATCTAATATACCAATCTCTCCCCACAATCACATGATCCTTTCATCCTTTCATGGAAAGGATCTGTGATTATTGACATAAAAAATAAAACCCTTTAATCTAAATATATATATATATATAAATGACAAATATTTTTCAAAAACAATCATATCTTCTCCTGAGGATCATCGTCCGTCTGTGGATCCATATCACTCTGTCGCAACCCACTCTTGTTGAGTCTGTCGGTGCCGGTAGTCCAATAGATTAGATTTGACGCAATCTCTTCTAAAAGCTTTGATCGTGCAAATTGATGGAGATGGAAATTTGACAAAGATGACGAGATTGTAAGGCTTGGGTTGATGGATAGATAGGAGAGGATGTGGATTTTTTCATTGAAACTGAAAATTTGACGGGATCGTACCTAGCTTGATTGCAAAACCATCGCTATGATATCATAATGAAAACCAAAAGTCAATATATTCCCATAAATTTCACCATAAATTGTCTTGAGAGGAAACTCTCTCAATTTATACATTTATTAATAAGGTTATTCAAAATTTAACCCAACCTATATTCTTTATTCTCTAACAAACCACTGACATTCTCAATCTTATTTAAACTAATTTTATCTAATATACGAATCTCTAACAACGAGCACATATGGCTGAGCGTTAATGCCATGTGAAAACCTATGGGTTGATTTAGCAGATTTGCGTGTGAAGTCAAACACTAACTCTCTATTCATTTCTAGGGAAGCAATTAAGCTCAAGTCTAAAGTTGCATTTGCATGGCGAGAGGAATTCGCTCTCCATGGATTTCCATTTCCGCTTTAGAGAGGAATCATTCATTCCTACACCTTACATTGGAAATGGAAATCCTCCCCATGGAGGAAAAACAGTTCAGTTTTTTTTCCTTTTTCTGTGGGGAAAATGTGTAGCACCCGTTAAAAAAAGAAGAAAAAAAATCCTGTCAGCATGAATTCCTCTCATTGTTGCACAAGAGCACCTTAAAATCTTTTGTTTCATAGTGAAAGCAACTGTGGTGTGATTTTCATAAGCAATAGATACTTTGTAGTTTGTATTCAATGAATAGAATGGAGTGAATTTCTTTTTTAATTGATGATTGTGGGTCATTTTCCAAAATATTTTCTTAGGGCCTATTTATTTAAGTTACAATACATAGGAATTGAATGCATAAGGTGGTTAGAAATGAAGATTAAAGCCTAAAGGTGAATTTCCAAAAATTAACATCAAATAATATTTTCTCTTAGGGAAATAGAATTAAAAAAGATGCTATTTGATGCTCATTTTAGGGAATTATCTTTGATCTTCATTTTTAACCATTTATGTATTCAGTTCATACATATTTTAATGCAAACAAACAAGGCCCTAAAGTTTTGGTGGAACTTTCTTCAGTAACATCTATAACCTTGACTATTTGGAATTTGGCAGGATGATAGTAGAAAAGCTGCGTCTGCATTATTTCCATCTTTGAGTTCCCTATTGAAGAGGAAGAAAGATCTTGGTATTATTTTTCATTGTTTCTTATAAAACAATCAGCTGTCCATTTTCTATTCGTAAGCTATGTCATTGTAATGAAACCTTACAATTCACACTAGTAAAGTAACCCATGCTATGCATAGGCATGTTCACCTATAACTGCAACAACATGTTCTATGATCCATTTAAAAAGAAATTTAGATCATGCAAAATCATCCTCAAACACTCACGTATAATGATTTGGTGTAGATAAAGCATAAAATTTTAAAAAGAGAATAAAAGACGAGAAGATTATGACATGCACTACCGCTTTCCTCAATCCAATAGTATGTAGAGTAGCAATGGGCTTGGAGAAGTAGGGTAGAAAGAAATGAGGATACCAGATAAAGAAAGATAATAAGAGATTTGGGATAGAAATGAAATTGTCGCAGAAGAGTAAAAAGTGGGAAAAATACTTGAGTTGTTACGTGTTGGAAGTGGGGTGGGGGGAAGAACGTGGGTAAGTTGTAGGAATGGACAACTCTTGGTCAAAATCAGAAGTTATGGTCAAAATTAGAATCTAAACCCATGAATTTAATATAGTATAATGGATTATCTTGAAGTTGGCATTCTGCTAACCATGTGAATTGGATAACAATGTTACTCGGCTGTTTTTCTCTTTTTGCCGCTTAAGGTAGTGCCTCCTTTCGACCATATCAACGCGATCGTGCACTTTTACAAATATCAGTGCAATTCTTTAAGGTTTTTTTTTTTTTAATAAAATGTGATATCTATTTTAAAAAAGTGTTCTCCTGATATTACCATGTTCAAAAAAGTCACCAGAACTGAAAAAATTATGGAAAATCAAGACAATCAAAATTAAGTGGAAAAAAAGGGGAAAACTGTTTTTTTTTCCAGTAGTTTGTATTTTATTATGTATGTATTCAGTTTTTTTATTATTTAAAAAATAATTGATTCTCCTTTACAATTTCTGATAGTATCCTGAGAAAAAACCCCAAATTTGAAAATATTCTGACAGTTTGCCTGGACAATTTCCTGAGAATAATATATGTGATTGTAGGTCTATGGGTCATGGACCATTATCTGAGATGCCACAATGCTTGCCTCCTATAGAATGTCAACTATTAACTATTCTTGGTTCTTAGGCTCCGTTCTTTTACTAGAATTTCTGACAGGAATTCTGTGTTTCATTATCAGAATTCCTGGACATTTGAAATTCCAGGCATTTAAAATCCCAAAAAACTCAGCATTTGAAAAACCACTTTAACAAGGAGGATTTGGAAATCTCACTTGGCACAGGAATTACGGAAGAGGAACGACGGCATTCCGGAAGCTCAAGCAAAAATTCAGGCCATAAATGAAACAACGAGTTTAGAATTCTAGAATTTGACAGCATTTCAAATACTAGTATTTAAAATTCTCAGACAACCACCAAACATGAATTTTATAAATTCTAGTAAAAGAACGGGGCCTTAAATGGATGTTTTTAGCCTGCTAATTTGGAGTGCTAGGAGCATCCAAAGGCTGGTTTTGTATTTGCACTATGGAAATCCATGATTGTGGTAGGGGCCAGGACGTGGACTGTCCTGTTCTACTATCCTTGCCAAATGTACAGCTGAACAGGCATTCTAGGCCTATTGTTTATATTAAAAATTCTTTCTCTTTTCCCACGATGCGTTCAGCTCCTTATTGTATTAACTAGTGAAAATGCTTGTGCAGCAACTCTTCTTTCTCCAATTTCCTGGTTGACTTGTGATCACTTACAGGTAGAGCTGAGGCTCTCCTAATCACAGCTTATGGGAAAGGCCTTAAGCGGCCGCCATCAAAATCTTCTATAGTATGTGATGCCTCAGAAGGTAAATGCTAGCAAGGGTTTGGAACTCTGATGATATATGAACAATGGGAGCTTTTATAGCTAATGTATTTTTCTTGAAAGGAAAACCCAGAGATGAGAAGTGCCTAACTGGTAGAGGGGGTAGTGAATGGAGCAGCGGAAACCGGTCACCCCGTTGAAATCCTAATAGAACTCAGGCTTTGGAGGTTTATTAATCGTATGAGTGCATTTGGATGCAGCCCCCAAATTTTATTTTGGGTGTTTGTCGGAGAGGCCACTGGCACTCCATTTGGGATGTAGTGCAAAATGGAAACTTGGTATTTATGGACTCTATTTGGATTCTTGGAACTCTGTTCCCCTACAATTAGGTTAGTTCTATCTATAGTTACCCAAAATTCTGTTTACCTGTAATTGACTATAGAAACCAATGGAATTGCCGCGACTTAAAAGGGTAATACAGGGTTTTCTGAAGGCATCAACCTTTATATATGTGGAAACCAAGTTACCTGCACTCGTTTTGCGAAGATCCAAGAAGGCCCCCAGGCTTTTTTATTTTCTGGTGGGAGTATTCAGATTTACCCTTGTTTTGTAACATCAAGTACTGCTATCTTCTCATTTGAATCTCGTCATTTGAATCTCGCATAGAAGACATTGCTGTAGTGTTTTTACAACTTGGAATGATGTAACAATTTTCCTCATAACTGTTCTGATAATCTAGCATATTGTGTTGTTGTGAATGTATCATTTTTGGATCCAGATGGTTGCAGGTAGAGCTTGGCTCCTTTATTTAATAGCAAGTTTTAAATATGATTGTTTATTTTTAGATTGAGAATCAATCCAGTGGTGAATGAACATGAGTGTAAAACTGGGCCTCATAACGGATCTGCATGAACATGACTGTACATGCAGTCCGCTCTGAAAATATTTTCCCACTAGCAGAAGGGACTGATGTAAGAGATTATGTTGGTGATTCAAGTAATGCGAATAAGTAGTCCTGAACTGTAAAACCAGTGTGCATCTGCTTTCATCAAAGGCCATGGATTTCATGACTATGATCATTCAATAATGGGCAAATAATACCCCATCTGGCATCCAAATGTGCCCATTCTTAATATTGTTGTGTAACTCAAGTGTCTGACTGCCCATTTGATCTTCCATGTTCTTATTAGGTCATGCTTGGTGCAAAACAGTCCTTTGTTTTATTGATGTAAGATGTATTATGCGAAAATTATAATATTTTGAGTTTTCTTATTTTAGAAAATTTGGATTCCATGTAAATTTTGAAAATTTTATGGAACGGGGAGCTGAGTCTTAATTATAAATATGGTCAGTTGGTCTCTTTTAGTTTTCAGCTAAGCAAATAAAGACCAATAATCTTTCCTACGAGGACTGGGTGCCTGGAAGAAGATCAAGCCATCATCTTGAAGATCTGATCCGGTCAAGTTCAAGTATGAATACAGGTATATGCCTAGAGAAACTCGCTACTATTAATCTGAGATCCAGCCAAGATAACCACAACATTGAGGTAATTACAAAACCAACATTTGAAAGAACCTATTAGAACTTAGGATCACTCTAAAACCTTTCATTATATGATGTGGATCACATGATGTGGTAAGTAAGATCATATCAAATCTATACTTCTGGGTTCCACCTTTCAAAGATCTAAACTATCTAAGTTGTGGCGCCGCCTTGCTACCTAAGGCATATTGCTTGAGTTCTTCTGCAAAAGAAAGATTTCTCAATTATAGGATTGAAGGATTGAAGAAAAAATGTTATTAAAGAACTATAAATAATTTCAAAGATTTTTTGGGTGTAGTTGATTTCTGCATTAACGCAGAAATGAAATTAGCTGATTTGTACAAAAAAAAAAAAAAAAAGTGGGCCACAAAATGGTGGTGTTAGTAGTATGACTGTGTTGTTGCAGTCACAAGATTAAGTGGGTTCTTTCTTGTCTAAAAGTAGGATACGAGTGTATGATAGACAGAGGTTTGCTGCTAAGCGGGTGCTAGAGGATTTTGTTGCCAATGCAAGTTATATAAGCTAAGAGTGGTTGCGAAACTGATGTAGTAGTGCAAAACAGAAAATTGCATTCAAGGAGTTAATGTAATGTATAAAACAAAACATTACATTCAAGTCTTCCACAAATAGTATCCAACGGCTAGTTCCTATTATGCTCTTGATTTATTTTCTTTTGAAATTTATGCATGAAACAGAGAGCAGCAGATTGCGCTGGTTTTTCTGCTATGCTTTGAGTTGCCTCTCCTCAAAGTAAGCGTTGAAGAATAAAGCGAGAGCTATTGCAGAAATCTGCACGGTCGCCTTATTAGTATTGCAGCAAGAACAGCCAATGAAGTGTTTTCCCTTCATGATTAATGACCCACTTGGCCTACATAAAAACTCCTTGCACAGGATTTGAGGTTTCGAGTATAGAGAATGTGCCGTGATTCAGTACCATGTGTCCTCCAAGTGGGGATGTAAAGGATCAGTTATAAACAATACATGGTTCTGAATATAAGTTCATCATATGCATGCAAATGCCTTTTTTTTTTTTTTTTTTTTTTTAACATATGAACTGCTAGAAATAGATAGAACTTACATATACAAGCATATCTCGTTTTTTAAACATATATACAAACTGCTAGAAATAGATAAAACTTATATATTTACATACACACACAATAATTCTACATGCATATCCTCCTTTTTGAACATACAAACTACTAGAAATAGATAGAACACAAAAATTTGCATAAACACACAATGATACCCATACATTCACTGATGGAACTAAGATTATTGTCGAGGCCTAAAATATGGGTACATGGAAAAGAAGGTTTGAAGAAAAGTGAGAGAAAGGAGGATGACTGCAGCCACCAAGGAAATAGCTGCCCATGGACTGCCAAAATAATTTCGCATCAAAACTGCCCGCCAATGGTGATGCTTAACTTTGCAATATTTATCCACATCCTGATACATCCTTTCTAGTTCTTCAGTTCGATACTCAAGAGCCCCGCTGGTTAATTGGTTGAAGACAGTGGCAATTTCTTCATCGCTGCCAAGCGCATGTTCCACAATGCCCTTCTTCCTAAGCAAAGCAACATCCTTAGAGGTGTTGATGATGTAATCCATGAATTGAGCAAATGCGATGGCCTGGGGTTCTATGTAAGGGTCGGACTTCTCAAAGGCAATGAGGTTTCGAAATTGAGAAACAGTAAAAGCGTCTATAAACAAAGGTGTGATTTCCATGACTCCGTTTCTGAAGTTTGCATCCAACAACGTATCCGTCATGCGCATCTTCCTTCTTAACTTGATTCCCGATTCTTCGAGGAACGTTGCACTACTGACGGTACATATTGGTTTTTCTGGACGAAACAAATTGGTGGTGCTGATATCTGGACAAAAAAAAGCGGTGCTGCTGCTGTCTCTGTTGATATTGCGGGTATTAGAGAAAAGAAACCAGTGATAAATTTGTAGTAAATGTTGGGCCAGCAGATGATGATGCATTGGTTTACCGAGGGGCTCGTTCGTGTTTATGGGAGAGACGTGTTGGCAAAAGGTTTGGACAAGTTCCATTAAATGTACCGGGCTTTGGGATATCAAAATGTTATGTGTAAGCTGCACAACAGAAAAAGGAAGCTGATTTTCTAACAAGAGCAGATCATTACGTATTGCAGTATCCATCCAGATTTTCTTTTCTACCAGGTCCGATAAAGACCCTTCCCGAATACTAGTACAGTACTCAAGAATGAAGCAAGCATCCAAAAGCATCATTTCCACAAAGTCCCTACTTAAGAGCTCCTCCGTGCTCGCCGAGTAGTGGCTCCTTGCTTCCATCTCCAGTGTGCGTAATTCATTGATGCATGATTCTAAGGACCTCTTGGTACCGGCCGGCCGGTTCATGAGTCGGTCAAAACACTTCCATTTCAGCATCTCCATAGGCCGGAGCCTAGGTTTGCCACGATGATAAGGACCAATTGAGATGATACTGGGCACATATAGATCTCTGTCACCGTAGCCATGTCCTTCGGGAACTTTGGGGATTTTTGTGATCAGCTCGTTTGAATCGCGGGATATATCAAGGCGTTTTTTTTCAATGGATTGAGCCAAGTCAGCCCAGTCATGAGTGGCTTCCGCTATTACATCATCTACTTCTTGTCCGCTGGTAGAAGCCACATCGGCCTTGCCCATCTCAACTTCTATGTCCACGATAACATCATTTTTCTCCTTTCCATCGTCTCCCTTGTTGACATTAGGAAGCTCATTTGCACCAGCCATTGTTCTTGATTTTTTTCTTTAGCAACAGACTTCTGAAGAGCTCCTGTATAAATACCCAAAACTCTCTTGGGACGTGGCTCTTGATAGGGCCCCACACGGTTTTTTTTTTTTTTTTTTTTTCTTTTTTTCGTTTTCCCTTGTTTTAGTGGAGCCGGCCCTCAACGGCTCTCTCTTCGGATTAGACACTACCCGTCATGTCTTGGAAACTCAGGGCAAGCGTTGACATGGAAGCAGCATCTTGTCGAACTTCCGACCATGGTCTAAAATTTCAGCCGACAACCATGGTTTAAAAACTCAGTCGATATCGGTTCATATCGGCCGATCTGGTATTGGCCAATAACGCGATGATTTTTTACTGCGATACTGAATCAGGCAAAATATCAGTCAATATCGGCCGATATGGTCAAAATATCGGTTTAATCGATATCTCCGCTGATATTACCGATGTCTCAGCCAATATTTTGAAAATATCGGCCGAGATAAAATAATGTTCAAAAATCTTGATTTTTTGTAAATTTTTCCCTATTTTTCTATTTTCTTCTCCTCTTCCCTCATTTCCTTAGAGCAACCATGTCTCCATAGTTCATTCTCTTATATATTTCCAACTTCCAACACTATTTCTTGAAGAAATCATTTTACTTAATAAGAGAAAATCAAATTAACTCCCTTATTTTTACTATTATGTATTTTTTTTTTAGATAAAGCATAGAAATGAATGAAACGATCAATATTGGCTAGTCATTCGGGTTTGTGTTGTGTTATTCACTTACATCTACACACTTTCATATTAGATCTACTTATAAACATGATTTTGGGTATAGAAAAATGGTTTTTTTTTTAATCTCCTACTTAAAAAAAAAAAAAAAAAAAAAAAAAAAAAAAAAAAAACGGTCAGTGATTTTGGATGTGTAAGGGTTGTCTTAGGAGGACTTGACCCTAGAATTTCATGGACGTTCCTCTCCGTTTTTTTTTTTTACCCAGCAAAGGGGTTGGGACCGGAGACTCATAAGTCATAACACAACTCACAGATGCTAGTGGTGATGGAAACTCATGCATGCAACTCACACATACGAGGAGACATAAACCCAACTCACACATGTAAGGTAATGGCAACTCACATATGCTAGTACATAGAATAAATACAATTCACACTTGTGAGGCAATAAAAATGCACATATGCAAAGAGGGAGGAAGTCGGGTTTGAACCAAAGACTTCCCAATGAAAACTGCCACTCATAACCACTAAGGTAAGGAAGCATTTAGTTCCTTTGCTTTTCTTATTAACCCAAAGCTCTAAGTCTTGGTTGGGAGGTGTGGTGCTATTTTATTGTCTATTTGGAAGGATAGGATCTTCAAAGGACTAGCCTTCAGATTAGACACATTTTGCCATCAAAGTTGATTGAATTGACTACAATGAGGTGTTGTGGTTATTATACATGGGCTCCAAAAAAATTTTCCAATTCCACCCAAATTGTGCGATATTGCACAATCTGTGCTATATCGCACAAGCTAAAGGTGAAAATAATCGATTTTCCTCTTATATTTTCTTTCGTTCTCATCTCCTAAAGCACTAAGGGCCCTTTGGATGCTTATAGAATAAAATATTTACAAATTTAAATATTACAAGAAAAAAATAGTAGAGAATAGAATAATATAATATTATAATATTTTTACTGTTTGGCAATTTTTTAAGAATATTACACATTTTAAATTGAGTTGTTTAGAAGGTGTTTATATTAAAGTAAATTACATTATTAGAATAACTTTTTATTAAATATTTTAATTTATATGTGATTTACCACGCATGGATAAAAAAGTATTGTGGTAAAGTAAAGTTCACCTATCATGTTTTTACCATAAGTTACTTTTCTATTATCACATAAAATCATGAAAGTGCAGAAAATTAGATCTATAGTTAGGGTTTTTTGGATGCTTTTCATAAATTTTTCAAAACCTAACTAGATTTACCTAAATTAATCGTCTTAGGGTTTATTAGTTAAATAAACAAATTCGGTTCAAATTATAAATAAGGAGCCCAAAGAAATGAAAAGATAAAGAGTAGTTGATGGCTTTTGATCCCATGACCAAATGCAATTGCCATGTGAGATTGTACAAGCACCTTATGCAAGTGGGAGACAAGAAAGTGATTTTCACAACTATTTAGGTTCGGAAATCTTCATGTGAAAGTGGGCTTAGTTACGTACCATTTTTACACCTCATTTACGCATCACATATGTTCATGATAATTTGAGATACTTTTCGCTTTAAAAGGGGTTTCGGGCGATTTACGGGCAATGAATGCATTACGTGGGCTTCAGGGTAGTCTAGGTTTGAAACACATGCTTCGGGCAATTCCTAATCTGTTTTATTTTGAAACCACGTTCTTGGTGCTTCTAGGAAACCACTTGCTCCAAATCGCGTTTCACAAAGTCCACGGTTCAAGGAAGCGCTCCAGGAAGTTTCGGAAATCCTTTTTCCTTTAAGACGGGATTCAGGCAAATTCGGGCTTGAGAACTAATCTTGTGGGGTTCGGATCCGTTTCTGAATGAAACCCGTATTTCTTACAATCAATGGCCTATATTTTGATAAAAATGCGTCGTGGATGATTCTAAGGCATTCTAGGGCGTGTTGTCTCCACTTTCGGTTTGAAATGCATTCCATGCGATTCTAAGCTGAAATACGCATTTTAAGATATTTCGAGCTATGTGTTGCTTTAAAATGAGTTGTTCGTGATTCTAGGTTTAGGAGAAAAATGCATGGGATTCAGGGTTTTTTAGGACCGAAATTCGTACTTCGGATGGATTGTTTGAGATTTTAGGCGGCTCTAGGAAAATATAGGTTGTGAACTGCGTTTCATGCAACTCGTGGTTGAATGATGCGCTTTAGAAAATATTGTGATTGTTTTTTTCACTTTAGAATGGGTTTCGGGAAAATCAGGGCTTAAGAACTAATCTCGTGGGAGATTCAGCCTCGTTTCCATCTGAAAACCGTATATTGTGCAATCAATAGCCTATATTTGGATAAAAACACATGTTGGATGATTCTCGGGCGTTTCGGGGTGTTACTATTTGGTCTATTGGGTTGCGATGCGTTTGATATGATTCTAGGCTGAAAAGCAGATTTTAGGATACTTTGAGACACATTGTTCTTCGAAATGTGTTTTAAGCGATTCTCGAGTTAGGAACACATTGCAGGGGTTTCAATGTCGTTTAAGACCGAGACCTGTGCGTTGGGCAATTAGATCGTGATTCTAGGCGAATCTGCGAAATTGTAGATTGCAAACCTCACTTTACACAATTCATAATTTGGAGACGCGCCCTGGAAATTTCTGTGATGTCTTTTACTTTAAAATGGATTTCGGGAAAATTAGGGTTTAAGAGCTAATCTCGTGGGATTCCACCATTTCTGACTGACAAAAGGTTCTTGTGCAATCAATAGCCCGCATTTGGATAAAAGCGCGTGCCGGATGACTCTAGGTCATTTCAGGGTATTATGGTCTAGCCTTTTGCTTAGAAATGCATTTACAACGATTCTATGCTGAAATACGCATTTCATGATAATTTAAGATGCTTTTCGCTTTAACCCATATTAAACTACGATAAAATGTTATAAACTAAAGTAAAAAAAAAAAAAAGAAACTATTTCACCACTCCTTCACACTTTACTTCACCATATATTTTATCCCACATTTACCGTGCTATGACATTTACTTTTACTTTAATTTACCATATATGTAAACAAACACATAATGATGGATTTGGTGAACTAAACTCTTTACTTTACTTTACCACTTTGAAATTGTCATTTTGAAATATTCTTATCTTATACAAAGTTTTTCACAAGGGTGAGCTGAAGGAGAAAATATTGAGCTTTTAAAAGAAAAGAATATTTTCTTCAAAATTTTGTTGGGTTACCAAACGCACAAGATTTTCTTCTTTAAAAAATGAAAGAATATAATCTATAAAATATTATTTTCTTGTGTTATCTTGTGTATCCAAACAGGCCCTAAACCTCCATTTCTTCCTACGACTTTTTTCATTCCTACTAATTTCTCCATCGTTAAAAAATGTTTTCAATAGGGTTTCTCCGTTGCTTTTTCATTTATCCAAAAGTATCTCAAGGTTTCTCCACAACTCTCCTTCCTTTTTTTTTTTTTTTCACTTGGTCATTGTCCTGTTGTGATAACTTTACCCTGAGGACAAGAGATGGATCCACAATATCAATACCTTGTGAGATTTTGTGGTCTATGTACGCTTTTTGGGAACTGCTTCTCATGAATCATCTTTATGAGAAGAGAAGAGAATGAAAGACAACTCTTTTTTGGAACCTTTTTTAACGATTGAGAAAGTAGTAGAAACGGGAAGGTCGCAGGAAAAAAAAGGAGGTTTAGTGCTTTAGAAGATGGGAACGGAGGGAAATATAAGAGGGAGATCGAACAATTTGTGTGACATCGCATAGATTGTGCCATATCGCACAAAATGGGTAGAATTTGAAAAAGAATTTGGGATCCCATGTATAGTGCTCACATTTGGGATATAGTTTTGGTCAACACCATTTTGAGAAATTTATGGTCTTTTATAACCCGTATGGTAAAATCCCTAGTTTTTATTCTAAAAAAAAAAGTAACAAAATCATGGCAGATTTTTGGGAAGAAATATTAGAATGATGGAAGAAAAGAAAGAAAAGGAAGGAGGAAAAAAATAATTCTAAAAAAGGAACAAAATCAAAGCAGATTCTGGCGGAGAAAGATTAGAATGATGGAAGAAAAGAAAGGAAAGGAAATGAAGAAAGGAATGAGGAAAAACAGTTCTAAAAGTAAATTCTTTTGACGAGATAAAACTAGTGGAACAACCCTTTTGAATGATTTAGATTTTAAATATGGGTCTTTTTCATGAATAGATATAATAGTGGGCATATTTGTTTGTTCCAAAATAATAATCAATAATTTCACTTTTGAATGCAGCTGACAAGGGTTATGACATGAACTTCTAAGATACTGATTTTTCTAAATAATAGTAATGTAATTTCACTTTTGAGTGCTATCTACTATGTATTTAATTATTTAATTTTGTATCTTTTTAATGGATTTTTTTTTTTTTTTTTTTACTTTGGCTTACCCTAAAAAAAATTCTTGGTTCCACCCCTGTGAGGATTGCAAAGTGGACTCTCGTGAGACAACTTTATTGCCGATTATATCATTCTTAATTGAAAAGCCTGTATGAGGTGCAGTATTTCTAAGGTGAGAAATTCTGATCTATGGTCTTCTCCTTCTAGTGGTGTGTTTAAATTCAATGTTGATAGTGTTTTGAGAGATAAGTCGGGGCCGGTTGGCGTAGGTGGTGTGCTTCAAAATTATAAGCGTGGGGTTTTATTTATATTTTTTAAGTTTGTGGGTGTTTGTGATTCTAATAAAGGAGGGGTGTTCACTATTTTAAAAGCTCTTTGATGTTTCTTGAGATATTTTAGTAGTATATTTATTGTGGAGAGTAATTCATTTTAAAGTGTTGTCTTGGGTGTCTAATATGAAGGCTAATCCCTAGAAGTTCTAATTCCTTTTTATTGAGAAATGAGTTTATTCTTTCAGCATTAAAGTTATCTTCTATCATGTGCTTAGATAAAAAAAAAAAAACTATATGGCTGATGCTTTAACTAAATAGGGGGTTGAGTGAAGTTCTCCTTGGGAGGGTGCTATTATATAACTTTTGTTGTAAGATGGTATATTTCTCTTGTACCTTTTCTCTTTGGTCATTCTTGGTGGTTTTTTTTTTTTTTTTTTTCTCTCTCTTTGTATTTTTCTCTTCTTTTAATGAAGTGTCTATTACGATAAAAAATAAATAAATAAATAAATAACCCAAGCTACAGTGTTGGCCTATGTCGAGTCCAGATCGTGTTGAGCATATGTGTTGGAGAAATCCTATTAGAGTGGAACTCTATAGTAGGGCCCACATACTGAAAGTCCTTGCAGCTCAAAATGAGTGCCCACCCTCTATATAGGATAGCACAAGATTTTACTACAATAAGAGTTGGTCCCATGTAAAATTAATATGACTAATGTCGTGATTATTAAATATGATTAATAGTAAATAAGATTGGTAAATCACGTCATTAATCATATGATTTATCCTAGGATGGGACCAGCTCCTACTTCCACAGAATTTCAGGACATGCCATACATGGAAAGGGCTTTAATTTTGAGCAGCTAGAATTTTCAACAGGTGGCTCTGAATAAAGGGGCAAAGAAATTGCCATTCGAGTTAGGTAAAAAATTTTGGCCTAAATGCGAATCCAATCTTGTCCATTGCCCTTAAATCAATTTTTTTTATATTGGTATCCCAACTTAAGAGGGGCTGAGGCCCTAGTCCTCTGTTGAGGGGAATAAACCTCTAGTGAGATGGGGGGCTTTCTGGTGAGAGAAGTAGGCATCTTAACTAAAATGAATATAATTAATCAAAATTATTTACGTTGAAAATCAAAATCTCAAATCAATCTATTTCATTGTATAAAATTTGAATCTATGGACTAAAAAGAATCCCCGCTACTTGGCACTAGTGGATGGTGATGCAGGACAAAACTAACAAATGATAATTATCAATGTTTATAATTTGAAGCTATGGGGTAATTACATGGTTAAAATCTCGGTCTCGGTCGCGGTATCGGCCGGGCCGAAAAACCGATATGATATCAATATCGGTCGCGGATATCAGTCCTTCGCGGTCGTCGCGGTGTGAATTTATTTTTTATTCCAAAACAATTCGCAAAAATATCCAAAAAATCCAGAATATTAGAAAATGCTGGAAAACAATATTTTTTTTCCATTAGTAACAACAATAAATCAAAATCTTGGTTACCTTAAGTTATGAGTCATGTCTGTGTCGCAGTTCGTTGTCTTCTCCAGTATAAGTATTTCATATAATGCAGCCAGCCATTATTGATGCTCATGATCAATTTATTAGTGTAAAATATAAGTAAATAAATATAACATATCAATCATCATTTAATACTAACTCAATCATCAAATAATTTGTGAAATTCAAGACCATGAAGATGACATATTAAAATCAGAAACATGATAGTGAGATCAATAAATCATAAAGCACTTGGTCATCAAAAAATTCATGGTTTACCTGAAATTAGAGGGGACTAGTACTCTAGTAGAGAGCAGAGACTAGAGAAAGATTGGTGAGTATGAGTGTATTACAGATTGACAGCCTAATTCCAAGTGGAGTGTCGCCCTGGCTCAATATCATCATCATCATCATTTCTTCGGTATTGGCTAAAAAGATATGCTCCATACTGTTGTGCAGCACTACCATACCCATGACCATATTCAGATTGTTCTTGATAAGATGATGAACTATCTTGATCCCCCGTGGATTGAGATGACTGGTTGTACTCAAATGACATGAAATAGTGATGAGGGGCATGACGAGGTCGTTGGGAAATTGGTAGGGGAAGCTTCCCTTGCTCAATTAACATCTGTTCAATAGAAATAAACGGTGTTGGTGAAGGGGGTACCCAATTAGGGTCATATGAATAACCCACATGCTGTCCATACATGGCACCTTGTTGGCCAACATAACCCCCATACTATCTATACATGGCACCTTGTTGGTCAATATAACCCCCATGCTGTCCATACATGGCACCTTGGCCAACATAACTCCCATAATGACCATGAGTAGCGGCGCTACTACTACCCCCTGCCTCAGTCTGTCCAACATGTCTGAGATAGCCACGGCGAGGATCTAACTCGGTAGCATCAGAAAAATGTTCAACTGCTTCATAAGTGACAAGCTCATCATCTCTATAATGACCCTCATCCCCGGGAGAGTCAGGTGGAATTCCTGCTGATGATAAAGAAGTAGAAATACTTGACTCACTCTCCTCGTCCACCTCCTTTCCCCTTGGCTCACTCGTATCAAGTGCGCGCCCCTGCTACATTAATGTCAAATTTATTTCTTCTATCCTTTCTGCGGCCCTTACTGGCTCAGGCCTATCCCCAGTCAATTCCTCCATCAACTCCTCAAACTCTGGGTCTTGATCTAGCACTGGTTCTTCTTGTTCCTCCAGCCATTGACCTAACACAGTATCCTCTTCTGAAAAAATATAGTCCAAATTAATTGGACAGAAATATTCCCGATGATCCTCAAACTGTCTTCTCCTTCTATTTCTGCTCCGGAGCTTGAGGTTGTAGTGGATGTAGACCAATTTATTTAGCTTCTGCATTGTCAATCTATTTCTTGGTCTAGTGTGGATAAATGAGAAGGTGCTCCAGTTTCTTTCACAATTGGAAGACGATGTAATTTGACTAAGGACTTTAAAAGCAATCGTCCTTAGTGCAGGAGCACTCTCTCCATAATTCAACCACCATTCAACTGAAAAAAAAAATAGAAATGATATTAGAGTCAATAAAATTATAATAAGTCTCTGAATAATATAGAGATGACATCACAATCAATACCAGGATAAGTCCGTGTGATAGCTCTCCGCGCAGTCGTCGTTCCAAAGCTTCCAGTACGTACATTGTATATGTCAATCTGAAGACATTAACGTAGAAAAATAAATTAGAGAAATTATAAATTACAATGTTATATACTTTTTTCCTTAATTATCCTACCTGATTAGTAGCCCAAATTGCTTCATCTGTACTCTCTGCCAATCTTTCAATTACATTTTTTAGTCCCAAACGGATTTCATCAGATATGTGTCCATCCGTAAATTGGGGATTAAAGAAGTATCATATAAAACCAATGAATTTTAGTCATTGATAAATTAATATAGTGAGGACTGAGAAGAGATTGGAGAGTTGAATACAACAATTCAAATATTAAAGGAAATAGCCTTCACTTACCGGCAGTGTGTAAATCATGTTTCAATTGTCGTCCCCATCGATCGTCGATGATCTTCCAAAACTTTTTGTAATATTTACAATCTGCTTGAATAGCCAGCTTTGATCTCTCCATGGCCTCATGTAAGAAGTCCATTGTTGGCTTATCATCGCCATCAACCAATCGAAGAACCTTTATTAGGAGATCAAAAACATTCAAAACACCCTTCACATGAGGCCAAAACTTGTTGGACTCAATTATTTTACTTACTTCAAGAGTAATGGGACTTGGCCTCTTTCCTCATTTTGAATTTATGAACTCATGTGATTTTATCAATCGGAGAAGTCCTTCTCTATACTTGTAAATACTTTCGATAGCAATGAAGTGGGTGGCAAATCTAGTGATGCCAGGCCGTAGTAATTCATGGTTGTCTGTAAACGTTTTCATCATGGAAATGAGTCTATATGATTGATAAAAAAAATTGGTGATCTTCTTTATCTTACCAATCACTTACTGCATGACTTTTCCTTTTGCAATATCTTCAAGCATTAAATCCAGGCAATGTGCTGCACATGGAGACCAGAAAATCCTTGGCCTTTGTTTCATAAGCATCATTCCTACAGCCTTCATGTTTGCAGCATTGTCGGTAACAACCTGAACTACACAATTTGCCCCAACTTCTTCCATCACTTCATTCAATAACTTATTAATATATTTTGCATCTTGGATGTAATCAGTTGCATCAACTGATTTGATAAACACCATGCCCATAGACGAGTAGACAAGAAAATTCAAGAGATGACGAAGTGTGATGGTCGTCCACCCATCGCACATTACTGTGCAACCTCTTTCCTTCCATGCCCATTTGAAAGTTTGCACCCAAGCCTGCAACTCCTCATACTCTTTTCAACATACACATGCCCAATCTCATAAGGGGTGGGTGCCTTTATACCTGGACCATGTTCTACAGCTGCATCTAACATGGTGGTAAAATAAGGAGAAGATGCCTTGTTGGGAGGAATGCCTTTATCTAAAAAAAACTTCTCAGTTGCTCTCACTAGATGTTCTCTTGCTTTACCAAACTTGCCCTTTAATGCTTTCATAATACTGGGCTGCTTTGATGTTGGTTTTCTATAAGCAAATGGGTCAGTTGGCCTCACATGTAGAGGTGCATGTGTAGGAGGTCTTTCAATCTCCTCAATGTCTGGATCTTGACGGGGTTGTTTTTTACTAAATGCCCGACGCAAACTCGCTCCCCCAGGTCTGGATGACCCACTACCATGCTCATATTGGCTACCTCTAGAGGCTGCTTCATATTGCATTCTTCGCCTCTCTTCCTCCTCCTGAAGTGACCTCACACTTTCTCTCCTAGCCCTCCTCATTTTCGGGTCTTCATCGTCATCATCAGAGAAACCAAATACTTCTTCTCTACAAGCATCAAGTTCTTCAGTTCTTCTTCTTTGTTGTACAACTTTCTCTTTTACAGATGCATTGAGGAGCTCCTTCAGTTCAGCAGTCACATTCGGTGGCACTTTATAACATTTTATCATATGTCCTGATATATGTGCCAAATGTTGTTTCAATCGAGTAATCCCGCCATTGAGCACTTTTCCACAATAATTACATTTTACTTTACTTTTGCTTCCAACTGCTTCACCGTGGCTCCATGCTGGATCTATATCACGCACCATCTTGTTCCTATAAAATAAGAAATTCATGTAATACTCTAACAACAATTATTTTTAGGAAAAAAAAGATTTAATAAAATCATTTTCAAAATCCTAAATATATAGATCTAGCAAAAAAGTATGTAGATCAATCATTTAAACACCATACAATGATCATGAATCATTAAAAGAATATATTTATGATGAAAGCTCCAAAAAATGTATATTATAATTCAAATATTAAAAAATCTGAAAATAAAATAATTAAAATAAAAATTTAAATCATGTTTATGACTCTGAGTAGTTGTAGATCTATTATCTACACACTATTAATAAGCCATTAAGCCTTTGGTATATCACAAATATACTAACAAGTAACAACAATTATTTTTAAGAAAAAAAAATTAATAAAATCATTTTCAAAATCCTAAATATATAGATCTAACATAAAAGTATGTAGATCAATCATTTACACATCATACAATGATCATGAATAATTAAAAGAACATATTTATGATAAAATGCCCAAAAAATAATATATTATAATTCAAATATTAAAAAATTCAAAAATATAATAATTAAAATAAAAATAAAAATCATGTTTATGACTATGAGTAGATGTAGATCTATCATCTACACACTATTAATAAGCCATTAAGCCTTTGGTATCACAAATATGCTAACAAGTAACAACAATTATTTTTAGGAAAAAAAATAATAAAATCATTTTCAAAATCCTAAATATATAGATCTAACATAAAAGTATGTAGATCAATCATTTACACACCATACAATGATCATGAATAATTAAAAGAATATATTTATGATGAAATCCCCAAAAAATGATATATTATAATTCAAATATTAAAAAATCCGAAAATAAAATAATTAAAATAAAAATTTAAATCATGTTTATGACTATGAGTAGCTGTTGATCTATTATCTACACACTATTAATAAGCCATTAAGCCTTTGGTATCACAAATATACTAACAAGTAACAACAATTATTTTTAGGAAAAAAAAAATTTATAAAATCATTTTCAAAATCCTAAATCTATAGATCTAATATAAAAGTATGTAGATCAATCATTTACACACCATACAGTGACCATGAATCATTAAAAGAACATATTTATGATGAAATCCCCAAAAAATGATGTATTATAATTCAAATATTAAAAAATTTGAAAAATAAAAAAAAATGAAAAAAAAGTTCAAAATCATGTGTATGAGTAGATCTAGCATGAAAGTATGTAGATCTAACTTCTAAATGAAGAAAACAACACAACTACACAAGTGACAAACCCAAAAAAATTTTATAATTTTATATGCTTCATTTAAAAAAAAAAAAAAACATAATAAAATACTTTAAGTTGATTTTCTCATACTATTTTCTTCAAAAATAGAAGTGGAATTTGAAAAATGCAAGAGGGATGTGTGATGGAGAGGGGCTGCTGGTATGGGTAGTAAGAAGATGAGAAGAGAGGAGAAGAAGATGAAGATGGGTAAAAAAATGAAAAAAAAGGGTTTTAAAGCATTTTCTCATATCTCGGCCGATATTTTGAAAAAATCGGCCGAGATATCGATTCCACCGATATGATGTAAATCTCGGTCGATGTAGGCTGAGATTTTGACGATTTATTCCGAATCCGATATCTCATTGAGATATCGGCTCGGTATCGGCCGATACCGGTTCATATCAACCAATATGAACCGGTATCGGCCGATTTTTAAATCCATAAAGAGAACCCTCGTGGCAGGTGGTGCACGAGTGCACGACAAAGCTAACAGTTGATTGTGGTCATCCATGTAGCTTTCATCATGGATTACAATTATGTCCTGGTAGTAGAAGACTGATTTCCTTTTGCCTTCATGATATATCATTACTATTAATTATATGATTTGATTAATGATTTAGTAGTAATGTTATTTAATAGTTAATTACTATTACTATTAACATTAATGATTATTAATTAATAATTATATTAGTTAATATCAATAGTAATAATATAACAAAAGTCCATGTCAAATCGCTATCTCATGTGGCGACCCATAATACATTCAAGTGGGATCATTTGGGATTAGTCCGGCTGGGTGAAAGACCTTAATAATACCCATGTGATGACAAAAAAAAAAAGAGTACTTTAATAAATATAATAATATACAATCAGTACCATTGTTAAGTTCACACGTACAGGCGTCACTTTACGTACGTAGCGACAGATTAAACAAATCCCATGCGACCTGTCCGGATGGCTTCTCAGCAGAGGCATGTAAATGTGATCGAAGACACTACCGACAATTTAGGGAAAAAAAAAAAACACAAAAAGAAGACACTACCGACAACCAGAGGCATGTGAAGAAGGATCTAGGTCCCTGTCACCGGTTTTACAGGATTTGAGGTCCACAAATTTAGATTTTAGGGTAATTCAATTAATTTAGGACCACGAATTGTATTCGTAGGTTATAGATTTGAAACTATATTACTATATTGCGACTATAAGCAAGTTTATTAAGCTTTTCTCCAAACCGAAAGGAATAGTTCAATCCAAAGAAAATAGAGAACCCTCCAATGGTAAAAATTAAAAAAGAAGTTTCACAAATTTCAAATGCACATTGGTAGATTACCTATAACAAATAAAATTGGCTAGATGGTCCCAATAGCAAACCCTAGTGCCCATGCAAAACTGACTTTTGGTACAACTAGATGGGCCCCACAGTATATAAGATCTATATCATTTGGTTAGACGGTCCCAATAAAAAATCATGCTACTGCAGTCCGTTGGACTTTTCTTATGGTCAGGTGTGCCCCCACATTAGATGAGATTTATGTCTTTTAGCTAGGTGGGTCCCGTGAACCTTTTTTTTTTTTTTGCTGAAACCGTGAACCTTCTTTTGTTTGGTTATGAAAATCGAAAAGGTAGTGGAAAAAGTAGTAGATTTGCAATCACAGCCGTTCATCGCTTCTACAACTTACTGTATAGATATAAAGTGAGAGAGATCAGGGAACCTTTCAAATCCCTAGAAAAATATGGCGCGAGCAAGTGGAAAATTACACTGTTTGGAGTTTCCTCTTATCCTCTAGTGAAATTGAATCTCATTCTCATGATTGAGATAAAAGGAGTTTTAAGGATACCTATGAGATTTATATTGGGATCTACTTGATAATGAAATTGAGTCAACCTTAATTTTTGCTCGAGATAAGGAACGATTTTTTAAATGAATGATGATTAAGAGCCCATTGGTTGAGGGCTATGAAACTTCATTAGGTAGAGGATGATGTGTCATGACAAGTCCATTTGGAAAGAGTAGTTCTTTAATATACATAGCAAATTGGGCCTTTTTTAGTTCGAATACAGCCACAGGCGTCACTTGCCCAGCGACACATTAGAAAAGCAATCCTATTTGACCTGTCCGGATAGCTTCTCAGCAGAGGCATCTGAATGTGATCCAAAACACTACCGACAGATGATTAATCTTCATCTTTGCTGAATTAATGGCATTCAGCATAGTCAGTCAAGTAATGCTGCCAAGATTAAGCAGACCCACCTCTGTAGAACGAACGAGACAGCAAGCAAGGACCAAATCTACACCATCCATAACCTTTGATCAAATTGGAGGCATGCATGGTCATGCCATCAATGACCTTTTTCCACTTCCAGAAACTATCCGAGGTGTCTGGATCCTATCAACATTTAACTTAACTCCATCTAATACGTGACTTAGGGGAGTGGTGCGCCACAGTGCACCCACCCAGGAGTGAACCCAAGTACACCCACGTGGGTTCTAGATAAACTAAAATTTTGGGAACTTATTAGTTCCTAGGCCCGTTTGGCAGTTTACTATGTTAGTAAAATTAATGTAAAGCTTTTAGATTTTAAACAAGGAGTCAAATTAAAAGTACACATCTTCAAAAGTCCTTTTATTCTTTAAAAATAAAAAATAAAAAAAATCAAAAAGCAACCTCATTTCTCCACTAATAGACAAAAAAAACACACTCAATTTTTACACAAAAAGTCAAAAGATTTCTTACCAATAAACTAAAGAAAAAATAATATCGTAATCGCCTTATATTTTGTTCTATCTTGATTTAATGCTTTACGTTACTTTTACTTTAATAGTAATAGTAAACTAGCAAAACATGCCCGCGCTTGATGGAGAGAAATGACATTTTTGTTCATCTCCTATATCCTTATATGCATAATTTAAATAGTTTGGACTCAAATTTTTTTTTATAAAGCATGTAACATTAACAATTGCACTTAGTGGGAGAGAATAACCCTACATAAATTCATTTTTTATCAATACATGGCTCATTTTATTAAGTCCAGTCATAACAACAATCAACACCTATACTTATAACTGGTTATAATTTATCCAATCCATACATGACCCACCGTTGGATTGATGAAAGTTTCAAAATACATGATTATGCTGAATGTGTATGGGGTGTAAAAGAAATATTCAGGAAATGGGCAAATGTAAAAAAAAAAAAAAAAGAATTAATTTTTAAAATTTACGAGGGGGTGGTGTTTGCCTCTATGTAAAAGAAATATCGAAGGAAAGGAGTAAATGTAAAAATAAAAATATATTAATTTTTTAGCATTTGCGAATGTGGGGGGATTTAAAATTTTTCTCAGATATGAGTCGGGGATTCAGTCCCCAGGCCCTTGTACCAGGGTCCACTCATGGTCATGTGCATGAGAGAGTTATTAAGAGAAATTATTAGGACTTGAGATAAAATAATGGATGTGATGACAAAGTTGTCATTTATTTAAGAATCCAACAAAAATCTCATTGTGGCTGCCCATTCTTGATAGGAATATTGATTTTAGGAACATGAAAGGCATTAAAAAGAAAACGTAGGGGCCTATTTATAAATACTAAAACCTCAGGGACCTATTTACAAATCCTACAAACCTTAGGGGGTTATATAGAAAAAAAAACTCAAATATTTTATGGAAGATTGACTGTTAGAACTGCAATGATATTACATTCTCCAATATAAGTACACTATGTAGTTACAAAAATTCAGGTTTTGAGTGTGATTTGTGTGAGGACTGGGTTCTATATGTTGGACCGTATAAACTCACTTTATTACATACTTTGAGATAGCAGGGACTTGTATCCCATTATATTTGACATATGGATGATGATATCACGAGTTGTCATTACTTGCTTCCGCATTATTTGACATATTGCTTCCGCTATTCATGACTTGTTTCTACACTAAACTGTGCTTGTGGATATTGTTGGAAAAGTTTTAATTATAACTCACTGCGGACTTGTGATCTTGGAAGTTTCTGGTTAATTTAGGAAGTCGCGCGCCAACTCCTCGGAACTTGGCGGTAAACTCGGGATTAGGAATTAGGGCGTGACACATTTCAATGAGTATGAAAGGTGTATGGGTACTTTTATACGTGTCATAGGCATTACACAGAAACCAAGTGTGTGTATACACCTTTTCATACACATTTTCACACCCAATCTGTGTGTATTCACTTTAATCAATAGAGGGCCTTTTGTTGTACACAGAATCCACTGACAAATAGAGGGAGAAACAAGAAAAATGATAGAGGATTTTTCAAAAAAAAAAAAAAAAACACTGCAAGTGGCTATTACACCAAAAAGATCACTTTAGCCAATCCCACATCAAACCACCCTTCCCACCTAAAAACCCTTCTTTTTTAACCTTTTTTGTAGGGTTGACATCACCCCTCATATTTTGTGTTGAATGCTCCAGGGTTGACGTCGACCCTGGCAATGTCAAGAAGATTTGGAGCTACTTTGAATTTAAGATTAAGAATAGGGTTTTGATTGAGGTACCCCATTCATTCGTACTAGAATAGTTTTGGGACATTTAATTTGCTATTGTGATGGGTCTTAACCCATGTAAGCTAGCATGGAAATAATTGCCCATGGATTGCTTAAATGGTCTTGCATCAAGATCGTCATCCATTTGTTCTTCTTCTTGTTTCAAGATTTAGCAGCTTCCCTATAAACAGTCGCTGGTTTCTAAAGTAAGATATTCAAAAGTTCCAGTGGTTGAACACATTGACAACTTCATCATCACTCCCAAATACATGTTCAATAATGCCTTTCTCTCTTAGTAGTATAACATCCTTAGATTTTGTTTATGAGTTAATCCATGAATTGAGCAAAGGTTGTGAATCGAGGTTCTATACTAGGGTCAAACTCCTCAAAGGCAATGAGGTTTCTATATTGAGAAATGGTAAAAGCATCTATGACCAAAGGTGTGGTGTTCATGACTCCATTAGTGAACCTTACATCTATCACTTTGTCAATCACCCTTTTTTTTTAAACTTGATTCCGAGTTTTTTTAAAGAACCTTGCGGTAGGAATGGTCCTAATTATTTCTAATTCTATGGGTTAATTGCTCCTTTCATGCTCGTCGTAGAAAAGATATGCATGAAAAAAATGGAGCTAATGCTAGAAATTCCCGTCACTTAACATAGAAACATTGAGTGTTGTTTTTATGGCACAGACGAGGTTGTAGAATTTTAGGGCAAGATCTTGGAACACTTATGTCTCTCTTTCCTCTTTGACCTAGGGATATATTTGGTTGAGAACAAAGAAACGAAGCTGACTTTCAAGCAAGTGCAAGTCATTATTTATTTGATGCTCCATCCAAGTTACGGTGTTCGATATGTACTGTGAAGGGCGACAAAGGTAATTGACAATGAACCTACATCCGGCAACATCATTTCCATGAAGTCCATACTTTTGAAATGGATATTATCAGAGTACAAGCTTCTTGCTTAGACTTCCAAGGGCTTAAGTACTTTGAAGAATTCATTTAGATGAATTCCTCTTCTCCAGTCGAGGATGTCTCTTAGACGTTGCCATTTACGCTTCTCCATGTCCTCGAGCTTAAGCTTGCCCCGATGATAAGGACCAATTGAGATGGTACAGGGCTCATAGACTACATTTGTATCTCGGTAAAATCCTTCCGGGACTCTAGGGATGCGTCTGGTCTCTATATGTTAAGACCCACCAAATCTTCTTGACACTGTCAGGGTCGATAGTAACGCAGGTATTAACACTTTGCATTGGCATAATATGAATGCCAAGGTCGACGTCGACCTTGGTGCAATATAGCCAGGGTCAACGTCGACCCTCAACATAGAAAATGAGGGTTGACATTGACCCTTGAAAAAAAGGTAAAAAACAAAGAAGGGTTTTTAAGGAGTAAGGTTGTTATGGTGTGAGTTTGGCTAAAGTGACCTTTTTTGGTGCAATGACCATCTAAAGTACTTTTTTTGGTAAAATCCTCAAAATGGTAGAAAAAGTAAAACAAGCCCCTGCTTTTCTCTGGTGATGAAGAAGGGAGGAAAAAAAAAAAAAAAGAAATAAACAAAAAAAAAGAATGAAAGAGGAAGAGAAGAAAAACAGCTGGGGCAGCAACGCAAAGGACGGGCAGATCGAACGACAAGAGAGATAATAGGTGCAATACTCGCAACAATGAAAGGGAGGAAGTGTTTTTCGATATGATTCAAGGTTGGGGTTGTTTTTTTTTTTTCTTAAATAAATAAGACCCCCCTTTATTTTGTTGACAAAAAGATCTCAAACCCATTTCGGAATTTATTGAACTCCCTATTTTATAGATTTTTTCAAATGGATTTATTCAGAGGGGCTATCAAGTATGCTCTTTAGCCATGAATGCATAAAATTACATTAAAACCCAAATATTACTTCAGAATTATGAAATAAATTTCAAGATTTGAAAATCCAAAACTACACATGTAGAATCTTGAATCAACTGCCTTTCCCTACAACACAGCATTGTCATGGAACTAGAAGGAGAATGAGAGGAAAATAAAAAAAAGAAAAACAACGGGCATGTTTGTTTAACACTTTTCCGCAGAAAAGTGGACGGTCTTTTGCGGAAAATCCATTTTTTCAGCATTCGTTGTAGAACAATTCCGCTGAAATGCTTTCATGCATCGTCAAAATTTTCCTTGATAATGGTGGAAATGAGTTTCCTATGGGGAGTATGGGAAATGGATTTCCTCAAAAAACTTCTCACTCTTTTCCTCACTCCTGTGCATTTCAACTGAAAAACCCTACAACTCTTTCATTTTTTATTTCTTTATATAAATTATTATTTAATGTTGAATAAATAATATACATGTTTTGTTATTTTTCTTCAAAAAATTATATCACCAAATAAGAAATTTTAATTTTCTATAAGGAATCTACAGCCGCACCAAACAACATTACCAGCAATTCAATGAGGAAACTCTTTTTGCACAAAAAATGAATTTCTAAAATCTACAAAAATCATTTTCCGAGGTTTTTATTTCTATGAATTTGGCTGACGTGGCAATTTCCTCTTTCCGTGGAAAGGCTGTGCACACAAACATGCCCAACAATAATGAAATAGAGATAGATGATAAAAAAGAAGAAAGAAGAAAGAGGCATACCATAGGTATTTGAATGTTGCAGAACTTGAGCAACAGTATCCCACTGCAGATTTCCATACGGAATCCAAAAATATCATATGTAAAGAGAAGGCTGTGGGTGTTTTATGGGAAAACAAAAGATGGATAAAGAAAGAGAAGAAGTAGGATCCCACCATCATTCTAGTTCGCGCCATTCTTCCCCTTCCGGCCTAAACGTATATCCTACATCCTCCAAAAGTGCTTTTAAGCAAACATGATTTTTAGCTCATGGGATTTTAAAAATTCAAAAGCACAATTATCCAACCGAGCCAAACGCACCCAAGTCAAATTATGTAGACACAGGTTACAATTTCCTAACATAAAAGGTTTCTATCGTTCACCCGTCCAATTTTTTAATGTTTGGCTCGTAATTTTTGTGCGGCTATGCCCATGGTTGCGAGGTCGGTAGTCTTCTTGTGGGCTGTTGGGCTTACCCAGAGCTCTACCTGGGTTTACTGGGGCCTGGGTGCTTGGTTGAGAAATCCTAGATGACCGTTAAGTGATTTGGGTCCGAGTCAAATATGTGGATTGGGCTCAATAAATTTCAGAAATCATAACTCCGTCCAATTAAGGAACAATTTTATCAAAAAACAATCCTTTCAATGCAAAAATGGAACCTTTTCTAGCTGTTATGGGGCCTATTTGAACCTGAAACTCCTAAACTTTGTCCATACCTCATGCATAGGTGATTTTCCCCTGCAAAGTCTGCACCGGACGTCTTGTATGAAAATCAATCCCAACTATATCATTATCTGTATTAAAGGCATGTTTCTTTAATAGAATTTCTGATGAGAATTCTGTGGTAATGGGAGTGGTTTTTTTTTTTTTAACATTGATAGTATGGTTTTCTCTTTGACATTTAAAATTCTTTGTTTTTTGTTAGAATTTTAAATTTCAACCATGTCCTAAAAAGTCACAAATATTTTTTAAATTATTTGGATTCCAATCTCCTTAGCATTTATAAATGCTTCTCTACCTTGTTAGCATTTACAAATGCTTCTTTGGCTAGGGTGGCATTTTAGAGAATTTGTAAATTCTTCATATAATAATAATACTCTGGATTCTGCTAAAGAAACATGGCATAAACGCTTGAATTGATTTTCCCACATGACGTCTTGTACCCATGTCCCAATGAAAAAAATTCTCTCTTACGAGCTCCTTTAGGCTTTAATAGACTCTAGAAATTAATAATCTTTACCCACCCTTGGATTTTCTTGGTTATGATCAATGAATGTGGGTTGATCCCCATGAAAAAAGAAAAGCAAAAACAAGAGAATCACAATGTACCTTGCCTGCCAAATGATAATTCATGATGGAGGCTCCTATCTAACTAATTAGATGTGGGGTCTACAAAGGTGCTCTGCTACTCGAGAGGTTCTTTCACCAATGCTAGATAATCATTAACCAGATGGGAATGCCAACAACTTTATTTTTATTTTACCAGTAACAAAAAGTTTTACCTCATAAAAAAATAAGTAAAGTGATTACTTTACCACTCTCTTTCTCAATTTTTTTTGAAGGTTTGAAACCCTATTATAGATTAAGGTCCCTAATTAGAACTATGATATGCAGTTCAAGAACAACGAAACAACCATATAGAAAACTAAAAAAACACTCACCAAAAGCAACACACGATATATGCGGAAAACCCGATATCGGAAAAAAAAAAAAAAAACAATGGATTCTGGAACCCAGTCCAGAGAAATCTCCCTATTCGTAACCATACTTTTACTACAGTCATGGAGATGATTTCTTTCAAAGTTGATGATGTTTTTCCTCAACATTTATTGTTTTAGAATATGGATTTAAAATAAATGTTAACTACTTATAATGTCTTAAATAAACTAGTGAGTTTAAGAATTGAAACAAAAGTAACAATTTTCGAAATGCACCCACATACATCTACATAAATCATTCATTCAGAATGGTTAGTCAATCTAAATGCACCTCCATATATAAAATTATTGTTAACTTTAATTATTGAACTAGTAGGTCTTTTCTTGACATCGCAAGTTGTTTCTCGACATCGCGACTTAATTAGGTTAATACTTTTCGACATCGTAAGTTGTTTCTTAACATCGCGAATGATGTTGTGCAAAAATATACACAAAATCCCGAGCTTGCGAGTGTTATGTATTGAAGTCTCGAGTCATATCTCGAGCTTGCGAGAGATAAAATGAATGACACTTTGGTCTACAAAAAATAAAGTCTACGTATAAGATGCTTCTGAGCATTGCATGTATTTGATGATGCTTTTGAAAATATAAGAATATTTGAAGATGCTTTTGGTAAAAATCCCTGAGTTAAGTAGACTGCCCTTCAAAGCTATATAAAATTTTATAAGTAAATGTAGTTGTCATATATTCATAACATTGTGTAGGATCTAAATATTCCATATCTGAATTTCTCTTGGCACCAAAAATAAGTTTTTGACCAAAGTCTCGGATAATAGATATCAATTTCCAACTTTTGTCTGGAGTCCCATAATTGCCCTGACACGTCGTGGGTTTCTATAGTTGTCATACTAAAACCGTTTAGTAAAGATTTAAACCCATGACATTTATAAAAATGTCACTCCTTACTACTTGCATTAATGATATTATATATACAAAATCTTACTTAGTAATATATAAACTAAATACATATGCGGCGGGGCAGGTTAGACACACGGAAAACCCAAGCCCGCCATGAACCCGACTCAAGTTAGTGCATGGAAAACCATGTTTGACCCAAACCCTACTAACAACTAACAAGTTACCCAACCAGCCACTGTTAGGAGGGCCGGGCCGGTCCATTTAAACTCGATCCATTGCGATCCCTATACCCTACCGTTCATTCTCATTTGAATCTTTCTTATCGCACACGAACTACAAAGGCAGTGAAGTGAAGACACACCACATCAAAGCAGAGGAGAAAGAAAATCTCTGCCGAAATCTCTCTCAGGACTCCCTTTCACTGATCTAAATCTCAGCTTCAAAACCATAACCCTACTCAGATTTCTTCCCATTTCAATGGGAACCCTCCAAAAATTCCCTCCAAAATGTCGCTTCCCTCCACCCGTTCTCATCAATTCAATCCCTTCCCACTCCACACCAAAAACCCTCTTCTTTCCCACCAATTTCAGGCGTTTCTGCACATCCTCTGTCAATTTGGGAAGTACCCATTGCAAGAAGAAGTCTGGGGTTAGGGCTAGTGTTGGGGTTAGGGTTTCTGGCTCTCAGCTCAAGGAGAACTGGTTGGACTCTCTGTCTTGCCCTTTTATGGAGAAGGGGAGCCATCTAGGCTTCGATGTCGAGGAGGTGGACAGCACAGCTGCAAGTGAATGTGTGATCGGAATCGATCCAGATATCTCGGGGGCGTTGGCGGTCTTGAAAGGCGATGGCGTGGGTTTTTCTGCTCAGGTTGTGAGTCTTGTGCCTCATTACTTTGGAAACGTATATCATGCCCATATGAAATTGTTATAGTGCTCTGTCTGATTAATGAAGAAACTTATATAATGCCTGTGTGGAATTGTTGTTGTATACTGAATTAATCCCATGAGGGCCATTGGTCTTGGGACTTAAATGATCAACAACTCAAATGGGGCATATCTGGGCTCCCATTCCTCTCTCCACACTTCTTATAGCCATGAATTGGCAGTGGACTCAATTTGATACTTACTTGGACTGGATCCACTATTGGGTTGAGGTTTGAAATTTTAGATAGATTTATCACCCTTCATTTTGAAGACTTAATATCTAGACCTTTTGAAATTTAATCAAGCTGAAATTTGGTCCATCCCTTGTCCGGTGGTCGTCAACATTATCGTCGCCATCATTTTCATCATTTTTACCATCAGAGTTTTACCCATCAAGGGGTTGGCTTACACATTACGCCCCTTCCATGCAAAGACATTTTCATTTCCCCATCCTACTCCCTTGAATGATCACCGAGATGGGCCCCATGTGTTGTGCATTGTTGCTTACAATAACTGTGTTATAGAGATCTATGTACATTCATGTATAATGTATGCGTGTGTTGTTGATCACAATAATTGTCATGCTGGAGATCATTGCTCACATACTTACATGCATACCCGAACACAAACATAATATGCATGTGTCCGTGCGTATATGTGAGCGAGAGCGTGTGTTTCTGTATGCCCTGCATGTATGTGCATATGTGCATGTTGCCAGGGGCGGACCCATGTTTTATCACCTGGGTGCAGGTGCACCCGGTAGATTTTTAAAAACCTTTAGAGCGATATGGGTCATGTAGCCCATGCCCCAGTTAAAAGTCCATCTTGCACCCCATATTTAAGGCCCGTAGCTAAAATGCACCCACCCGTCTCAAAAATTGGAATCCTTCTTTGTTTCCCCAAATCGAAAACCATTGTCCCTCTCATATGTCCATTGAAGACTCTTTATCGAAACAGCAAATCAACAGCATTTCTTCATCCCTTCCCCCTTCCTCTCTCTTGTCCCTCTCATATGTTCTCTCTCTCTCTCTCTCTCTCTCTCTCTCTCTCTCTCTCTCTCGCTCTCACACACACACACACACACACTGGCAGAAACCCCCACAACTATACCAGCAAAAAAAAAAAAAAAAACAATGATAATGCTTATTAGTCTCTCCAGCACTAGTAGAAGCCCCCACAACTAAACCAGCAAAACAATATATGATAATGCTTATTAGCCACCTTTTACGTAAGGACTGATCTTTTTTTTTTTTTTTTTTTATCTCCTCTAGTTCTTTATAATCTTCTATGTATATGGTCTCTAATTGATCTAAATATTGCACCATTTTGGAGGAGAAGAGATTTTTATTTTTCTTACAATTTAAGATATTAATTAAGCTCTTTGCATCACCCATTCAATGAGAAATATATTTTACATTTGCACATTCCAAAATCAAACCTTCTTTGTGCGTCACAATCACCTTAACTCTAGGCCAATGAACTGTACTCTACTTTATTTTTGCCAATCCAAATAAGCCCACTTCACTCCTCACATGAAATTTATATAACTTTACTCCACTCCTCGTTTATCCAAACAGGCCCGAGGGATTGAGGATAATTGTTGCAATGATGATATATATTCAGTTGCTTCATTCAATCCAAATTAGTCAATTGAGTAGATGGGCCAACTAAGAATCTAAGATTTTGATTCTTTTCGATTTTGAGGGCAATTGTAAAAACTTTGTTGTAGAGTGAAGATATGACTTTTCATGAGAGAATGTTAGTTGATACACTTAAATCTTTTGTAATCATTCAAATGCAATACATTTTCTCTTTTGCCATTATTAATGTGAAGAAATTATAGCAAAATAATGATTTTGGCCTTTTCAATTGACCATCGTCCGCACCCTTCAAATGTAAATCCTGGGTCTGCCACTGCATGTTGCGTGTGCATGCATATGCGCGTCTTGATTGTGTTGGTGCTCGGTGTAGAGAATCTGACGTTTTAACATTCCCAACCATTCATCTGCTGCCTTGCTCCGCCACAATTGGGTGGTGCTGGTAATAAATACTTCACTAGACTGTTTTCTTCTACATCATTAGTTACCTTGCAAGTGGATGGCTGGAAACAGAATGTAGCCAACAGCCAACAGTCCATATACAATGATAAGAAGTTCACTGATTGGATGGTTGCAATTGTTTTACGGAGGTTGTGTATTAATGTTGTCCTTTCAGATGAACTATTTCGGGCTCCGAAAAATATGAGCCCTATAGGGAACGCTGCCCTGGTTAAAACAGATTTTGTGGGGGGGCGGGGGGGGGGGGGGGGGGGTTTGAACAGTACCTCTTGATTATCCCATTTTGCTTATTTTTTGTTTACGCTACATCAATATGCATGTGACTTTTGCTATTGTGATGTTCTGGAACTCGAGTTCTCTTTTATTTGTAATCCTCAGGTTTTTTGTTTTTTTTTTTTAATACTTTAAGAGCATTTGTTTGATGAACACAAGGAACTTGGGTTTTTATTTAACATGTAATTCAATTTTAAATTTTTTTTTCTCCTATCATAAATAAGAAAGAGAACTTGGTTAGTCATGTCTACAAATTGTACACAACAATTGGAGGAAAAGATGAACCAACATGAAGTGCACATCCTAGTCATTCCTTACAAGTTATAGAATCCGTCATGTGATTGAAAAAAGTAAGAACAGAAGAAATGATGCCATGACTCTCATTAAAATATGACTAAATCCCTTTGACATCTTTTAGTCTGGTTCCATTGGTCAATTTTCTTTACAATTCCTTATGTAATGGAGAACACAGTGTAATGCCCTTAGTATCTTGGTGTTTTGGGGAGTTGGGTTGGACATTTTAAGGAAATATCTGCTTATTGGCTGTGTTTATAGGGAGGGCTGATTTATGTCTATGTCCATAAAGGTGATGCATTCTTATAAATTTAAGGAAATATATAAGCCATCTTGATTCACCCATGCCATCAGAAACATCTTCAAATTTAGTCATCACCTCTTAAAAGTGAAGGAAGTGCATATCATGGGATCACTTGTTTGACCTGCTTATGGGCATCGATATTAGGTTGAAGCTTTGACAAATGATCTCCCATCTGTTGATCCATCTCGCAAGGATTAAGAAGGATATGCTTTCTAAGTATGTTGTTGGTTGGCCAACTCCGTGGGCTTTGATATTAGGGAATCCTACATATTCATGGAGATGACAAACTAATCTATGATAGTGTATGACCTCACACAGTAAGAACATGATCATGGTGGTTGGGCATTCTATCTTCATCTGAGAACATGCAAAATGAGCAAGGGAAACTGGTCTCTCATTGAAGTATATCCTACTCTCCAAGGAAGTAGGAGGAACTACATTTGCACAAGCCATTTCTGTTCGCCAGAAGCCAGAACGTCAATGTGAATGGAGAGATTTATGAAGAGTTAGGTGTGTTGAGACCGGAGTTTGACAATGATAAGTTTCAGACTCTTACAGGGCATACACTCCTTTCGCTTGAGACGACACATTATCTTTTGCAAAGAGATGAAGGTCATAGGCATTGACTTGGGATCAATTATTTTGCACTTGCCTCACGAAATGTTGGACGATGCAAAGAAAGGAAAGTGGTAAGTTCAGTGGGAGCCTTGATGGCTTTCGTAATCGTGGCAATGGTACGATAACTAACAATAATACCATTGGTAATTGAGGATGTGGTGGTCAACCTCGTTGTGCAGTAATTTTTGGTGCATATATCATACCAACGAGGTGTTATGATTTACTTAAGGTCTTCCAGCTGCTTGTCTGGCACATCCTGTGACCATACTTCTACCACCTGAGTTGTCATATGATCCTGACCAAAACTCAATTTGTGAGTAGCTTTATAGAGGTCTATAACGCTGCCAACTTCCAAAACTCAGAGAGACAGGAATTCTGATGGAGTTGATATGTGAGTGGTTTTGAAGAAGTGTACACTGCTTCCAACTTCCAAAACTCAGAGCAATGAGGATTTCTGATGGAGGGGGAGGGAGGACCAAGGGTCAATTACAAAGCTGAAATTTAAAATCTTTCACCAGTTCGTGGTGTCATCACCAATCGAATCACACAAAATCAAAAGGAAATCACCAAATTAATGTATTCAGTATAGGAAAATCAAAGAGATTACACAATATATTAGAGACATTGATCTCCCCTTTCCTTTTTGCCTTTTGTACATTGGACATCCATAATCTAAGACAAACATAAAAGCTTCTGATTCTAACTTCTATCACAGCTAAGACTCTTCAACACTCAGAATAATTGGAAGTTTAATGAAAAAAAAAAAAAAGAAAACTTGGATGTGTGGGGACTGAATGCATGTAAATAAGTCATTTAAAGTGAAGTAGTTGGGCCATCCCTTCTACCATTCTAGTCACCCTAGGCCCTCCCTTTGAGCTTTCTGTTATATGCAATTGACCTTTACGCTTTGCCAATATCAAATTCCTCGGCAAACTTGAGTTGAAATCTTCCGAGTCATCTTCCTCTGGTACGAACCATTCTGTTCTTACTTCTTAGACCTCATGTTATATTCCCTCATGGCCTCCCCATATCATTCCTCATATTTTCTGTGTCACCATAGGGTTCCAGTGGGACACTGATTTAGGTGCATACTACAGAAATGAGCTGCATGTCCCATCTGTTTACGTCCTTATATTTTTTACTGGAGGTAGTTGCATGGGAATTGTAGGTTGCTTTCTCCATTCAGTGAAAGAGATTGGTCCATCTCCCCAATGGCCTCCTCATACCTTGTCTTTTTTTTTTTTTTAAATCAGAGAGGTAAATTGAATTGAAGTTAAAAGAGAAGGACAAACGTAATGCAACTGATGCCAAAACTAGGAGGGGAAGAACATAGGTACTTGTTGATTTTTTACTTTATGTTTCCTTTAAATGGTTATTGCTTGGTGACCTATGGTTTATTGTTTCTTTGAGAAATGTCTTGGCTGGTTAGTCTTGCCAATTGACACTAATTTTCTTCATGATGTAGGTGTTTGATACTCCTCACTTGCAAGTATTGGTTGGCAAGAGAGTTAGAAAACGCCTCGATGCAAGGTCTATTGTTCAGTTGCTTCGCAGTTTTGCAGTACCAGAAGGTATTTAGCATTTCTTTTGTACATCTAAAGTTTTACCTGTATTGTTATTATTGTTTTGTGTCTACAGTTTTGGGCATTGGGTTAAAACAGCCCTCCTTTGTATTCACACTTAAAGGGTATTAGCAATTGGATGTACATTCGCAATTGTTTGCATGTTTCATTTTAATTTTACATTATGAATATGTTAGATTCCTTCTCATGTCTTCATTTTATCTACTGCAACATGGGACTAGTGCATGCCAATCCTGAAAGATCCCAATTGTGACTTCAACTGCTGATGCTGTCTAGAACTCTAACATCAGTGCCTGGATCTTGATCCATTTTTTGTGTGATAATACTCTCCATTTGATTGCTCTGGTCTTTTGTCATGGCTTAATACTGATTGGACCTGATCATGCATAACTAGTTATCATCTTTTCCATGATGAATTGACATGATTCTTGTGCTTCATGAATCATGGGAAATTATTATTATTATCCCGAGCACTAAAAATGCACTTCTTATTTATATTAGTCCATACAAAGTGGTTTTAGTGATGAAATGGCATCTGCAGGATATCCGATTATCTTAGATCTCGAAACACCTCATACCTATGCCACATGGATTCTTCTTGACAAAATAATTATCTTGTCTATGGATTTCGACATGGATTAGCAGAACGATTTGCATTAGACACAGACAAATTTTCTTAGCTGTGTTTAGTTTGGAAATTTTAAAAGGTGTGTGGTTCCATTTCATCTGTTTTCTGTGTTTGCTTTGAAGAAGTCCTTAAAGAGAACTCAGAATTCCTTAAATCCAGCAATGCAGGTTGGAAAACAATGCAGATGGAATGTAGGAAATCAAGAAAACAGGGTGAAGAAAGGGGTGGAGACTGGAGTGAGTACCTGCAATGGTGATGTATGTCAAGGTTAAATAAACAGTCACCCTTGATTACCCAATGATTGCCCTGGTCCAATTGGATCAACTATCCAAAGATTCTAAAGTAATTTCCTTAGACGACTTAAGTAATAACCATGTTTAATTTATAGAAATAATCAAATATGCTACCCAAGTGAACCTACCTCAAGTAACAATCAAATATCCATCTAACATCAGTTTACACCAATGGCTGGATTCACATGTAGCAATACCTTCTAGATCACAAAATTATCATAGTTTGTAACTACAGAGTTGCAATGCTATTGTGGGTACCCATCCAAAAATGGGATCTCTTCCTGATAATCTTGATACACATCGAACTTGATTGTGTCATATACACCATTATTTAAATGTGTCAAAGATCCAATCACCGACAACACCGCCATCTTCATAGATATCAGATTTCAATATTTCATGCTCATTTCTAGATTTTCATCGTTAAATGGTCCATCAACAATGTTGTTGCTAAAATCCAATCTTTGATCAAATCCATGATCATCGACTGATAGAACAGTCACTTCACCATCGCAATCTTCATCGGAGTTATCACTGAAAATGGAGCCCTTGCAATCATCATTATAATCACCATCATATGATCAATCACTATAATCCGGTTCATTGGTGTAACCTTTATTATAATATAGATCTCAGGGTTTGACTTTTTCAATAGCTGAGTTGAAGTCTCTACTTGTCACAATTTTGGGTCTCAAGGTCACAAGGATTTAGTTGGTTCCCCTCATCATTCTTTTTACGCTATGCCTATGAACATGTCCTTTACGGGGAGGCATATTGTTAAAGAATGGAAACAAATAATCAATCTAACAGGAGCCTTTGGCTCTGATACTAAAATCAACTCTACACGAACCAACAAACAAAGAAGCAAAACACGGAGTAATGTAGAGGATTGTTTACCCCAAATTGCTAATCCACCACTTCATAGCCCTTCAATCTTTGGAAGAAACACTTAAACCAATGGTGAAGAAAGAGAGAGAATTGCAAAGTCATGCATTTTGTTTGAGAGAAACTATCAAATCCAACGTTGGGTTGGACGTCGTGCTTGTTTTGCATTTATAATTTCCCCACATAAAAACAAAGCCATAATCTACTTCCACCCTCGGCCATCCATCCCATCTTACTAATAAAGAAAGAGTATATAAAAGACTTTAACTTATAAGAAGGAACAGAAATAGAAAGTCTCTAAAAATGTTCAAATTTGAATTGGATGCCCCATGTGGTTGGAAATTTGATCTCACTTGCTTCCTTTTCCTTGCCTTCTTTATTTTAGAAAGTTTCCCAACTCTAAGCTCTTTCTTTTTAAAGTTTTCATTTATCATCTTGCTTGCATAGGAAGCCATTGGGAGTGGCACATCATATGGGGCTCCATGTTCTGTGCTTGTAGAACTAGTCACTGGAGTGTGAACTTTCCAGCTCTAAATGAACTTTTAAGGGATTTATTTGGCTCCATGTCCATCATAGGTCTGGTTAGGAGTTAATTGGGCTTAATTAGATTGTCTAAATGAACTTTTAAGGGATTTATTTGGCTCCCCACTAATATCAGCATATTTGTTTTCCAATTTGGGACCCATCTTATGTCAATCCAAGCCCAATCTGGGGAGGCCCATTTAGGCCCAGTCATTGTATTGTAGAATTAGTCAAAGGATAAGATAATACTTAGTTGGTTAGCTACAGTGTAGGATCTGAGAGGGCATTCAGCCCCTATATATGCAACACACAGTCGTCCCTAAAAGGGGTACTGAATTTCACCATTTTCGTGTATTGTGCTTCAAATATATTACACTGACATGGTATCAGAGCCAAATCGATCAACTGTGATCATCTCATTAGTCATCTTCCAAGCCTTGGAAGCCAATCTGTGATCATCTGCGATCATCTTCTTCAGTCGGATCCTCTCTGATCATCCCTGATCATCTCAGATTAGGCGTGCCCCACCTGTGATCATCAGCATCACCATCTCAGCGGCTTCTTCCCTCTTGGTTGCCTGAATATTCTCCTGTTTATGAAGATTTTTCCAACATTTATTGCTCATCAGAGGTAGGTCTTCTACCTATTTTTGTGAAACTTCAGTTTTTTACACTTGTTTCCATCTCGGCCGTCCAAAATCCTAGATCTGGATTTGTTTTGATCGAGACCACTTCCAATAGTTGCGTGATTATCCTGTTCACCCATCCCCACTCTCTGATCTATCAAGAGATCACCAGGTGGGGCCCAGGTACTGATCCTCTCCCCTGGCGACCTGGACGGTTTCTGGGTGCTGTGTTCTGAATTTTTTACGGACGTCCTGATTCTCTTCTGCTGCTATTTGCTGTCTTTACTGCTGCCTGATCTGTTTATTTACTGCTGGTTACTACTAGTTACTGCTAGTGAGTGCAGTAATTCATCATTATGCTAGTTACTGCTGCGATCTGATTTCAATCTGCTGCTCGTTACTGTTATTACTGCTGTTGATCTAGTTCCTGCTTTCTGGATTGTTTACGTGTTCTGGGTACTGCTTCTGGCTATTACTGCTTTCTGGATTGATTGATTTCAGTTACTGTTAGTTACTGGTATTGCTGGTATTCCTTCATTGCTTGTATTACTCCGGATTGGGGTTCTTACTAGTCTGCTAGACATGGATAAATCTGAAATTGCCCTGGTTAAGTTTGATGGGAAAAATTATACCTCATGGGCCTTTCAATTTCAAATTTACTTAGAAGGAAAGGAACTCCGGGCACACATTGATGGATCTGAACCTAAACCCGAGGAAGATGACAAGAAGATTTTAGCTTGGAAGACTAAAGATGCTAAATAAAAACCTGGTTGCTGGGCTTTGTTGACCCACATTTTATCCTCAACCTCAGACCTTGCAAAACTGCCCGTGAAATGTGGGACTATCTTAAGAAGATCTATCAACAAGGCAATGCTGCCCGCCAATTTCAATTGGAACTTGACATTTCTCAATTTACTCAAGGCACCCAAGTCTATTCAAGAGTATTATAATGGTTTTCGCAGACTGTGGTCAGAATATGATGAGATTAAGTTTGCCACGGTGTCTGAAGCTCTCCTTCCTGAACTACTTTCCTTACAGCAAAGTAGCCATTGGGATCAATTTCTCATGAAACTTCGTCTGGAGTTTGAGACAGTTAGATCTAACTTGATGAGCAGGGCTTCTCTTCCCAGCCTGGATGACTGTCTTCAGGAGCTTCTGCTAGAAGAACAACGTCTGGTTACTAAAACTACTCTGGAACAACAAAGATCTGTTGAGGCTCCGCTTGCCTATGTTGCTACAACCAGACCACCTCCCCGGGACATTAGTAAAATTCAGTGTCATAACTGTAAGAAATATGGTCACTATGCAAATCAATGCAAGGCAAAAATCTGCAGATATTGTAAGGCCACTGGTCATGTTATTGAAGAATGTCGGAAGAAGGCTCGCATTTCTATTTCCCGCGACTATGTGCAGTCAGCCCCAGTTCCTAGTGCTTACACAGCATCTGACTTCAGTGGTTCTCTGCAATATGATTTTTCATCACAGCATGGTTCCTCCTCCCAATCTGCGTTACCAGCTTCTCTGACCCCTGAGATGGTCAATCAAATGATCATCAATGCCTTAGCATCCATGAACATTGCAGGTACTGATTCATCTCTTTCCAATACATGGTACTTAGATTTTGGAGCAAGTAACCATATGACCTCTTCACCCATAAAATTACAAAATGTTGTACCTTACACTGGTCATCTTACTGTCCAAACTGCAAATGGAGATCATCTTCCCATCACCTCTGTTGGTGATACCCCTGGCCCCCTACTATTAACCAATGTTTTAGTTTCTCCTCAACTTGCTACCAATTTGGTTTCTGTGGGCCAACTTGTTGAAAATAACTACAATGTCTCCTTTTCTTCTTCTGGTTGTGTTGTGCAGGTTTAGGAGTCGGGGCAGTGATCGCAAGGGGGCCTAAGCGTGGAAGACTTTTTCCCTTACCAGTGTCTTCCTTTCTTCAGAATAACACCTGTTTTTTCATTCAGAATAATTCTCGATTGTGGCATAATAGACTTGGTCATCCAAATGCCTCTACAATGTCTACTTTATTTCAATCCGGATTATTAACTAAACCTATTGACTCTGCTTCTTTTGATTGTGATGCTTGTAAATTAGGGAAGAGTAAAACTTTACCTTTTCCACACTCTCAAACACGGAGCACTGCATGTTTTGACTTGATTCACAGTGATGTTTGGGGCATTGCTCTGACTGCCCTGTGGCAAAAATGATATATGTTCGGCTACTTCTCGCCATTGCTGCATCTAAATCCTGGCCATTATACCAAATGGATGTCAAAAATGCATTTATCCATGGGGATCTGAAAGAAGAAGTCTATATGCGCATACTACAAGGCGTCTCCTCTCCCTCAAAGAGGACTGTCTGTCGCTTGCGAAAGTCGCTTTATGGTCTAAAGCAAGCTCCTCGGGCATGGTTCGAAACCTTTAAGGATCGCTTATGTAAGACTGGTTTTACTCAGAGCCCTTATGATCCATCTCTCTTTCTATGCCACACATTTACTGGTGTTACGGTGCTTCTCGTATATGTGGACGATATCATTATCATTGGCACGGATGATGGCATGATCAGATCTCTCCAAGCTTCTCTTTGGGACTCCTTCCATATGAAGGATTTAGGCCCCTTGCATTATTTTTTGGGCTTAGAGGTGCATCAATCTTCCAAAGGTATATTTGTTAATCAACACAAATATACATCAGATCTTATTGAGCTGGCTGACCTACATGACTCTTCACCTGTTGATACGCCTGTTGAGGTCAATCTCAAGTTGAGTAAAGATGATGGCGATCTTCTAACTGATCCTCATACCTACCGGCGCCTGGTGGGAAGTCTTGTCTACCTCATCATCACAAGACCTGACATATCTTATGCTGTTAATCTTGTGAGTCAGTTCATGACAGCTCCTCGCCACCTTCATTTGACATCTGTGAAGCGCATTATCCGCTATCTGCTCAAAACTGTCCCTCGTGGTTTATATTATCCAAAGGATAATCCTCTTCATCTGACCGCTTATGCGGATGCTGACTGGGCAGGCTGTCAAGACACGCCGTTCTACTACTGGTTGGTGCATGTACCTTGGCAACTCTCTTATTTCTTGGAAATGCAAGAAACAAGAACGTGTGTCCAGATCTTCCACGGAAGCTGAATATAGGGCGATGTCTTCTGCTTGTTCTGAGATCTAATGGCTACGGGGACTTCTTTCGGAACTCGGGTTCGCTCAAACCTCTCCTACTGCTTTGCATGCCGACAATACTGGGGCTATCCAAATCACTGAAAATCCCGTCTTCTATGAACGCACCAAACATATCGAAGTTGACTGCCATTTTATTCGAGATGAATATACGCGTGATGTCATTAGTCTACCTCATTTTCCTACAGAGTTTCAGTTTGCAGATATCTTCACGAAGGGACTTCCTAGGCCTCGACATCAATTTCTTGTCTCCAAATTGCTGCTTTATGACTCCCCGGCATCAATTTGAGGGGGGGTGTCAATCCAAGCCCAATCTGGGGAGGCCCATTTAGGCCCAGTCATTGTATTGTAGAATTAGTCAAAGGATAAGATAATACTTAGTGGGTTAGCTACAGTGTAGGATCTGAGAGGGCATTCAGCCCCTATATATGTAACAGTTAGCTACAGTGTAGGATCTGAGAGGGTATTCAGCCCCTATATATGTAACACACAGTCGTCCCTAAAAGGGGTACTGAATTTCACCATTTTCGTGTATTGTGCTTCAAATATATTACACTGACATCTTAAGCCCATGTTGAGTAGGCCCCAATTGGAATGGATCAAAAGGCCATTTGATCGATCAATTAGATTTAAATAATCAAGGGCCTGATCAATCACATAATTAATGAAATCTATGCCTTCTGCTCTTCTGTCATATGTTTGCATGTTCCACTCCACTTTAGTTTGACGTTGCTTTCTCAAGATTCAATCGACTTATTTTGGTTTTTTGGAGTTTTTCATTTCAATGATAATACCACCATAATTTTTACACAATTGCTCAAAATGGGCTATCATAAGATTGAACTGGTTCGTTTTTTCCCCTTGATATTTCCCTTCTTGAAGAAGGTGATAGCTTTTTATTGCTGGAGGAAGTCTTTGTTAAATCTTGTGATATTTCTACTTTAGCATTTGAATGTGTGGTGCACCAATATAAAAATATCGAAATATTCCAAAACAAATCCTATCAGGAGTTTTTTGATTCACCCTTTATTTTCTCCATTCATCATTTCGGTTGGTATTTTCATCCATTGAAACATTTTTACGAATGAATTTTCTCTTTGCCATTTTTTGTTAACACTTTCCGTTTTTTAATGAAGACTTTCTTTCTTTCAGGAACTATTGCATATATCGAGCAATCGCGTCCTTTTCCAAAAGATGGAAAACAGGTTTGAAGTGCATCCCCAAACATTAAAATTTTTTCTATCTGATATTGTTAGTGCACGTATTTATTAATTCTTAGATTAGATCTTGTATTATATTTTTTTTGTGACCTTTTTTCTCCTTTCACAAATTAGGGGTGGTGGAGTGGAGGATTTAGCTATGGGTTATGGATTGGGATTCTAGTTGCCTCTGGATTTTCTGTTGTTCCTGTCTCATCTCTCCTTTGGAAGAATCAGTTTGAACTATGTGGGAGCTCTTCAAATAAGGTTTGTGAATGCCCCTATAAATTCATGGTGATCATGATTCTGGGTCAGCCTTAGTGCTAGTTTACCAACATATCTTTAACTGTGTACTAAATTTCTAAAATTTATTGTCAACTTGGAACCCAGGGATCAAATGAATTCCAAGTAGTCATCTGGAAAACTTACCCCAACATTGGGACAAGGCTTTGATGATGATGATCTGGCAAACTTAGATTTGACCAAGTCAATGAAAATGAGAGGAACTTTTGTGCTATGGTATATGATGTGAAGATCTACACCTCCGATGGTGAGATCGAGTCCTAAGACTCAAGCCCTAAGATCACTTAGGAACGACAGACCAAGATAACTCATGAAGAATCTGAATTGTATTAAAATTATGGCATGAACATAACAATAAAGAGCTTCCCTATATATAGAGTAGCATTGATCCTAAATAAGCAATAAAGGAAATAGCTAATCCTAATTAGCATATAAATTAGAAAGGAAATCTTCCTAAATAATTAAGCAACCTACTAATCTAGAAAATATTTAAACTAATGATAGGGATCTCAATTTAGAGATCAGGTGGACCCCATCAAGCGGGTCCATCGGCCTGCATCAACTATAAATGCAACCTTTATGTAACTTACATTACATTTTCAAAAGGTTTTTGCCATTTCCATGTAATTTAATGAGTTACATTGATACATGCCTTTTCTAATCAAGGATAAGAAAAAGCAGTTGTGGTGGGCGATCCACCCCTAAAAAGATGTGTAAAATATTAAAAAATCTAAAGATATAAAAAAATCTAGAATATTGAAAAATGTTAGATTCTGATATTTCTTTATATTTTCAACTAAAGTAAATGTATGTATTCGACTTTTCATTTCATACAGGTCTTATGTCAATATATAATTTTAGAAGAACAATAGTAATGTATTTGTTCACCCATATTCATGTATGTTATAGAGGATTTTACAAAAGAAAAAAAAAAGAAAAGAAAAGAAAAGAAAACACAAACAAATTAGATGCACCTTAGACCAAAAAGGTCATTTTAGTTTCCCTCACACCATACTGGTCTTCCCTTCAAGAAATCCTTTTTTTTTTTTTTTTATATCTTTTTTTTCGAGGGTCGATACTGACCCTCTGCAGGCCAAAAAAAAACACCCTCATCTTCTTCCCCCTCTCTTCCCCAAACCCAACCAAATGGGGATAATGAACAAGAACCAGCACCACATAGCTGGCTCGGGGATTACCATCGAGAATAGTTTCCACCAAAGATCCCCGTCTTACTCATGCTCCTTCCTAGATTGAGTTACTTGCTGAAAGATGAAAAGGGTATTCTCAGCCCATTGACAGACCCAGTTATATGATGCAGATGTACTCATGTTTTGAGCATTCAATACCAATACCTGCCAAAAAAAAAAAAAAAAAAAAAAAAAAGACACAATGCCTGCTTTCAGCACCCACCAATGGGAATTGAGACCGTCACTCAGAATTACAAATTCACAATTTCAACCAGCTGTTGCAGGGTTTTGAGCTATGACATGGTTTGATTTGTACCAGATTAGAATAACAATGACAGCTATGGTCTCTGGTTTTACAGAACACAATTCTAATAAAGCAGAATGAAGTGGGATTGGCTGATGATAGGTGCAGGCGAGGATTGTAATTAGAAACTTTCTTATGTAGAGCATGATTTCTCTTGGAGGGGATTCTGACGATTGAGTCACTGATCTCGCATTGTCGCTTCCTCATATTGGCAACTGCTGCTGTAACCTATCGCTGAATCATCTTCAACCTCTGCCAATGCAAAGTTTGCAGCAGAAGCAATTGGGCCATAACCCAATTGCTCAGGTTGGACGGGACCCTGACATCGTCAAGTGAGTCTTGGGTGCTGGAGGTGGACGAGTCATCACTGTAACTGATAACCTACTACAGATTTGACCGTCGCTGGGTTCTTCCATCTGTTCTGGCGCTGTTCTTTTTCTTCTTGGCTCTTCTTGATGGCGAAATGTAGTTTGTAATCCTTCTGGCGAAACAATTACAGATGAATCCGGAGATGTTCTGATCTCAACTAGGATCTTGCCCAACCACTTTGATTCCCAAGTGTTCTGAGAATACCATTTTCATCTAACCCACCCCATTGGGTTGGGTTTAAGGAAGAGAGGAGGAAGAAGATGAGGGAAAACTTGGCCAGTCAACCCTCACCTGTTTAGGGGAGGGTCAATATCGACCCTAAAAAGACCCTGTGCTGGGTTGATACTTGATATCGACCTTGCCCTGTTTTAGGGAGGGTCGATATCAACCCTGACAGAATAGGTAAAAAAAAAGGAATTTTGGGCGGGAAGGCCGGTTTGGTGTGAGGGAACATTACGTGACCTTTTTGGTCTACTTTCCATCTTAAGTGTAATTTTTTTTTTTTTTGTTTTTGGTGAAATCCTTTATGTTATATAGAGACCTAATAACTGTTAATAGTCAAATAGTATTATTGAGCATGTAGTAATTGTTGGAGAATGTGATTGGGCTTTCATGTAATTTCAGAAATGCATGGGACTATTTTTTATAGGGTAATCCATGTGTTTTTTTTTTTAATTATTATTTTGAATATATAGTGAACTATATATTGCAGTGGTTGTCCAGCCCTAGAAGGGATGACCATTGTGGTGTCCTAGATTTCTAAAAATCTTTTGTTTTGACATGGTATCCGAGCTAAGTTTCTGCTAGAGGACTTCCAGACCAATTTAGTGCCTGGTTCATATCTAAAGGAAGAAGCAAAATTTTGAGGTTTAAAAGAGAAGCTGAATCTGGATTCTGGAGAAGGTGTTTCGGATGTCTCTGAAGAGACCTGGAGAAGGTGTTTGACTGGTCAAGAAACAATTTCACTTTATATTTTCTTTTGATTTCTACATCAATTTCTGTTGGTTCTTACATAAGAAGTAAAAGCCACATAAGTAGCTGTGTGAAGGTTTTTGGTGTGTTTGGAGTAAACCTTAGGGGTTAGGGCTGATGCTAGAAAGTGTAGGGCCGACGTAAGCACCGGATGGTCAAGTGTGACCTGTTAGAAGGGTGCTTAGATGAGGTGAAGATCTGTTCATGGTTCTACAGATCTAATTTATGTTTCTACAGTTGATTTGCATGTGCAAGTTCCAGTTTTTATGGTGAAAGTGTGATGGGAATAGTCCTCTTGGGTATTTGAGTGTTGTGTAAACACTTCCTGATCCGTAAGTGTTTCTTTAAGTCAGAATATGTAAGTACTATCACCTAAGGTGTTGGGTGTGTGGTTTAAAGGACTGTTTCCCACAATAAGAAGTATGTGTGCTTAGGGTGTGACATGGAGTCCGAGCAAGGGAGGGAGAGTTCTATCAGTTCTCCACTGCAATGTAATGTAATACTAGAATACTTGAGTTGACAAAAGAAATTACAGCGTTTAAACCAGGGTGAGCTTTCTTTAGTTATTTAGTATGTGAAGTTTAGAGCTGCCGTGACTCGTGAATCACTGAGTTGGCTCTGTATTAGAGCCTTGAACCCTATTGTTCACAGAAGCAAGTTAAACAAATAGAAGATCAGCTTATATTTGAAGTTTGAACTTTTGTAAGGTGTAAATCTAGAGTATGTGATTGTATTTGCACAGGTGACTATCCAGGAACCTTCTACCTCCTTGGATCTACGGTGGATTTGGATCAAACTTGTTCCAGTGGAAAAGAAGGATTAGGGATATTACTCAGATCTGTGATCTGATTATTGTTCAGATCCATAAGTGGGGCCCACGTTGAGGATTTTGTGTAAAAAACGTGGTCATCTGGGGCCTTTTTTTGGTCTCTTTTGGTTCTCCTTCACTGATCTGCATATCTGATCATCGGGTCTTTACATCATTGCTTCTGTTCTTTGAAAACAGCTTCATATTTGTCATTAGAAATCACCACTTTGACTGGTTTGAGAGGTTTTTGCTCACATATTTGCTGGGTTTTTTGATTCCGTATATTTTTGCCACTATCATATTAAAAATAGAGAAACCGGAGGTTAATTTGATTCGATTTAATGGTAAAAATTATCTAGCATGGGCTTTTCAATTTCAATTATATCTCGAGGCCAAGGAATTATGGGGATTTGTTTCTGGTTATGATCCAAAGCCTACGGAAGATGAAAAGATTTCTACTTGGAATACAAATTATGCACAAAAAAAAAAAAAAAAAAAAAAAAAAAAAAAAAACCATGGATTCTTGGGTCTGTACCTCATATAATTCTGAACCTCAAACCCTATAAGACTTCCAAGGAAATATGGGGTTACTTAAAGACGGTTTATCATCAAGATAACTCTGTACGACAATCTCAACTTGAGTGTGAAATTGCATAATGCAGTCAAGGCTTTCAAGGTGTTGCATACTGTTGCATACTCTGCCAAAGGAAACACTTAATCTTCTTCAACTATTCAGTCTTCTCTGACTACTCAAACTCGGGATGTGAGCAAAGTCCAATGCGACAGTTGCAAAAATTATGGACACCTCGCGACACAATGCAACCCGAAATTCTGCAATTACTACAAAAATAAGGGACACATCATTATTGAATGCCGCCACCGTCCACAACCTCAGACTCCCAATTCCTATGTTGTCAAGATAGACTCTTCTACACTTGATGCTACATCCACATTTGTGCCTTCACAGCCTGAGTCTTCTTCAACTCCTCGCACTCCTGAATTAGTTCAACAAATGATTGTCAATGTATTTTCTGCACTTGGCATCTCAGGTAAATCTCAAACCCCTTCTTCTATTTGGTATTTTGATTCCAGTGTGTCAAATCACATGACACACTCCAGTGCACAACTCTCTATCTTGACAAAATATACTGGCAATAATTGAGTTCAAACAACCGATGGCGGACAACTATCACCACCATTGGAGATATTTCTAGTATAGTGCTCTTAAAAAATGTTTATCACTACCCCAATTTAACTTCAAATCTTCTTTCAATTGGATAGGTTGTTGAAAACAACTGTAATGTTTCCTATAATTTCTCTTGCTGTGTTGTGTAGGACCAGATGTCAGGAAAGGAGATCATGAGGGGGCCTAAATATGGACGCTTATTTCCTCTTGATTTTTCTATTGTAATTAGGAATAAATCAGCAAATGATATGTTTTGTTTTATGCTCAAAATAATTGCCAATTGTGCCATAGTAGGCTTGAACATCCTAATTTCAAAACTATGTCTCATATGGTTAATTCTGGATTGTTGATGGGCTTTTTTAAGTTCGTTTCTTTTGATTGTGCTACATGTAAGATGGGAAAAAAGTAAGAATCTTCCTTTTTTTTACCTCTACTTCTAATACCAATCAACGTTTTGATCTAGTTCATAGTGATGTTTGGGGTATTGCTCCTAATCTTTCTCATGCTCATTATAAATATTTTGTGACATTTATTGACGATTACAGTGGATTTACATGGGTATATTTTTTGCATTCTTAAGCTGATGTCTTTAATGTTTTCAAGATGTTTTTAACATATGTTGAGAATCAATTTTCCACATGCATTAAAATTTTACGTTCTAATTTGAGAGGTGAACATGTTATAGAGTTTCAAACCGTTTTACAACATAAATGAATAATTTCTCAAAAATCTTGTCCTTATACTCCTTAGCAAAATGGAGTCGTATAAAGGAAAAATAGGCCTCTCATTGATATTACTTGATCTTTTCTTATTGAATCATATGTTGGTACAAGTTTTTGGACAGAAACCCCTTAGCACTTGTCACAACCCCACTTAACTCAGCATGAAATTGTCCGCTTTGCGCGAGAACTTCCTAGGAGGTCATCCATCCTAGTACTGCTCCCGTCCGAGCACGCTTAACTTCGGAGTTCTTACGGTTTCCGGGGCCGCACGGTTTTAAAAGGCCTCATGCTAAGTTAATACGGGGTTTGACTTATAAGCCCAGGGTTAGGACTTGGATATTTCCAATGCGGGCTAACGGAGACTCACCGTTTAAAGCTCGTGGTTGACATGCTACGCCCCGTGGTTAAGAGTGCGGCCCGGACCAAGTTCTCACATTCTCCCCCACTGGAAATAGAGCCGTCCTCGGCTCTGATACCAACTGTCACATCCCCGCCCAACTCAGCATGAAATTGTCCACTTTGGCCCACGTGCACGCGCGAGGACTTCTCAGGAGGTCACCCATCCTAGTACTGCTCCCGCTCGAGCACGCTTAACTTCGGAGTTCTTAGGGTTTCCGGGGCCGCACGCTTTTAAAAGGCGTCATGCTAAGTTAATACGGGGTTTGACTTATAAGCCTAGGGTCAGGACTTGGATATTTCCAATGCGGGCTAACGGAGACTCACTGTTTGAAGCCCGTGGTTGACATGCTATGCCCCGTGGTTAAGAGTGCGGCGCGGACCAAGTTCTCACATTCTCCCCCACTGGAAATAGAGCCGTCCTCGGCTCTGATACCAACTGTCACAGCTCCGCCCAACTCAGTATGAAATTGTCCGCTTTGGCCCATGTGCACACGCGAGGACTTCTCAGGAGGTCACCCATCTTAGTACTGCTCCCGCTCGAGCACGCTTAACTTCGGAGTTCTTAGGGCTTCCGGGGCCGCACGGTTTTAAAAGGCCTCATTCTAAGTTAATACAGGGTTTGACTTATAGGCTCAGTGTCAGGACTTGGATATTTCCAATGCGGGCTAATGGAGACTCACCGTTTGAAGTCCGTAGTTGACATGCTACGCCCCGTGGTTAAGGGTGCCGCCCGGACCAAGTTCTCACAGTACTGTTGTCCATCTTATAAATCGATTGTCCTCTTTATCTTTAGAAAATGAGTCCTTTTTATTGATTATACAAAAATACACCATCTTATGATGATTTTCATGTTTTTGGATCGGTGTATTTTGTTCATTTATCTTCTTCTGAGCACACAACTTATTGTACAATCTGCCAAATGTGCATGTCTAGGATATGCTAATAATCAAAAGTGGTTTCTTTGTTATGATCCTCAAATACGGTGCATTCGTACCTCCTGTGCTGTCCCTTTTTTGAAAATCAATATTTTTCCTGCAACATCTTGATCCTCTAGAGTCCCAATATATTGTTTCCTTACCTGGCTTTTCTAAGAAAACACTATTTGCTAAATTTGATCTAATTCCGTGTATTATAGGCGGAGTAATGATGCAACCACAGATAGTCCCTTTAACGATCCACCTACTGCGTTTGGTCCAATTGGAAACCCTCTCTTGCACCGTTCATCTCGAATTTTAGTGCCTCCAAATTGTTATGGGTTTACCCCCACACTTCCTTGATGGCCACCATGTTTCTACATCTATCCCGAACTCATATTCTCAGCTTGTGCGGCATGAATGTTGGAAGAATGCCATGCGGGATGAGTTGGATGCTCTTGAGCAAAATCATATATGGGATGTGGTTCCGTGTCCTTCCTCTGTTAAGCCAATATGTTGCAAATGAATCTATTCTATCAAGCTTAAACTAGATGGAACTTTAGATCGATATAAGGCACGCCTTGTCCTTGGTAATCGATAAGAATATGATATTGATTATGATGAGACCGTTGCTCCTGTAGCAAATATGGCAACGGTTAGGATTGTTCTTGCCATTTTTGCAGCCTAGTCTTGGCCTCTCTACCAGATGGATGTCAAGAAAGCATTTCTTCATGTCACAGGTGTCGTTGCCAAACTACGCCGTTCTCTTTAAGGCCTCAAACAGGCATGGTTTGAAAAGTTCCAAAATGCTCTTAGCCACTTGAGTTCCATCCTGGTCCATATGATCCTTCCATGTTTCTTCATCATGTCTCACCAGGGATTAATGTTCTTCTTGTTGTGTGGATGACATCATCATTACTGGTACTAATGTAGCTATGATTAAACAACTTCAAACCTCTCTTCATGAATCATCCCACATGAAAGATCTTGGCCCTCTGACCTATTTTTTAGGTCTCGAAGTTAATCAATCTGATAAAGGCATAGTGCTCCATCACCATAAATATCCTCTTGAATTAATTGAAATGTTTGGATTCAAGGTTTTACTCCTGTTGATACTCTGATAGAAGTCAATGTTAAACTTCTGCAAGCCAGTTGGGATCATCTCGCTGGTCCTACGCTCTATCGTTGCGGCATCGCCTAGTTGGCAGCTTGGTCCATTTGACGATAACTCGTCCTGATATTTCTTATGCAGTTAATTTAGTCAGTCAATTCATGACTGATTCTAGACACCTTCATTTGGCTGCTATTTGACGAATTATTAAATATCTCATTCGGACACCAACTCATGGATTATTTTATCCGGCCAATAAAATATCCCTTACACTCAAAGTATATTCACATGCTGATTGGGTTGGCTGTCCGGACACTCATCTATGTACAACAGGATGGTGCATCATGTATATGGGTGATAGCTTGATTTCTTGGAAATGTAATAAACAAGTAAGGTCTCCAAATCCTTTACCAAAGCTGAGTATCGTGCCATGTCTGCTACTTGTTCAGAGATTCTTTGGCTTTGCGGTTTGCTTTCAGATCTAGGATTTCCTGTTGATAGTGCCACGCCTCTCTATGTGGACAACACTAGTGCAATTCGTATTATTGCCAATCGAGTTTTTCATGAACGCGCCAAATACATTGAGGTTGACCATCATTTTATACGGGATGAATACAAGCGTTAAGTGATTAGCCTTCCTCACATTTCTTCTGATCTTCAGATTGCTGATATCTCACTAAGGGTCTTATGCGACCTCGCCATCATTGGTTAGCAAATTGATGCTTATGGATTCCCTTGCATGAATTTTTTTTTATTTTTTATTTTTATTTTTTGTGTGTGTGTGTGTTGGGGGGGGGGGGGGGGGGGGGGGGCGGAAATCCCCTTGTTCTTACATGGTATACCAAAGATCAAGGCGCAGGAACACTGAGTAAGCCACGTTATGGTTAGATGATTCATACCCGGGTTTTGATCGCGAAGAAGTTGCACATCCACCATTGTTTCATCACCGTGAGGGCATCAGGCGGCTGGATTTCGCAGGATTTCGTTCCTAAAGAAAAGAAGGCCCCATGTGCGCAATCATCTTGAAGTCCCCACATTGGGAGGTGCCACATGGGAGGAAATAAAAGAGTTTTATAGTTTAAAGGGGCCCAAGTTAATTAAAAGAGTCTTAGTAGAATAAAGGGGCCCATGTTTTTTTTTAAGAAAGACAAACATAAGTAATGAAGAAAAGGGGGGCCCACAACTTAAGTGAAAAAGGGTTTTATTCTTGGGATGCGTGCATACACCCCTTATGCACGAATCCCAAGGCATCTTGCGCAAGTCCCTCTTATTTTCCTTTTGTTTCTTTTAAGTGTGATGATGTCATCATCTCTTTAGGGTATTTTAAAGACTGCCATTGTATTCCTCTGGGATGTTATGTTTTTAATGATATTGAATGAAAAGGAGACTTCTTCTACCTTGAATCTCTAGAGTTTCCCTTCTCTTGAGAATCTCTGTAAGGCCTCCGGATCGGAGTTTGGTGAGAGCCCAATAAAGGTATCTTCTATCTCTTTCACTTTTCCATTTCCAAGAGCTTTATTGACCTTTGTCATCTAAACCTAGACCAGATTTAGAACCTCCTTCTCATCAAAGATCCTCAAACTTCAGATCTGAAACTTGCTGTTATAAACCCTTTTTTTTTTTAGATCTGAAACTTATCAGATCTGAACTGTCATTGGATCTGAACCTTTTGTAGATCTGACCTTTATTAGATCTGAACTTTATTGCAATAAACCTCTCATTCAAACCATTGGATATACATCATTAGCCCTAAGCAACCCGGAAGTTCTATCTTCCATTAAGATCCTACCTTTTGCTAGAAGGGATTTATTGCGGGATCTGTGAGATCACTTTGGACCTCAGATTTATTATTTACTTGTTATTCAATGTTCTCTATTTTAATTGGCAGGCCTAATACAAGGTTTGGTCAAACACACTTCTACAGTTTTTTCCTTTTTTTAAAAATTTCTTTCATTAACATTAGATTGTAAATTGATTGTAATTAGATTGCTAGCCAGAATTGTAGCCTTTGAGAAGGCAACAATACTCTATATAATGAGAGAAAAATCTCCAAAGGGAGGAGACTTATTTCAATCCAAAATTTCTCGTCTGCATGGTACGAATGATAATAATACAGATAGTGGGGGTTCAGGCTTGGTTGTGGTGATGGTTGCGGTGGACGCATTGAAGTTGGATGACCTCGTGGACATTCTGGGTAGACCTATAAGCTTTATTGATGCAGTCACGGGAACCAAAGGAACCTGAAAACAGTATTCAAACTATTATGTTACTATTGTGACAACAGGTCTGTGGATCTATGTGGGACTGCTCTTCGCTCTTTCCGTGACAGAACAGGGAATGAAGTGGTCGACCCACTCTAGATCTCCAGTTCCTTGCAACACCACATCATAATGGAGAATAAAGGAGGTTAGGAGCAATATGAAGAAGAGACAATAAGAAAGCTACAAAAGATTCAAAACAAGATTGCTGAACCTTTTTTACCCTTTTGTTTCTCCCTCAAAATAACCCCCTATCTGCCTTAGACTCTCAACCGACTAAATATAAAAATAGAAGAAGAAGAATAAGAACATCGTTGTAAAAATATGGTTAGGGCCCTATTTCTTCTTCTCTTTCCATTGTTAGCACTAGATAAAAAGGGCGAAAGGACATATTTAATGTAGTTGGGATCCTTTTGAGAATTCATGCATTGAAGGTGTGGAACACACAGTGGGTCCACCCTTTGAATATCCGAGTCATCTAAAATCCATAGGGGACTCCATCTATTAAAAACCTTAAACAATCTAAAGTTAAATGTCACTCATTTATGGGCTGGGCCCTAGAATTTTACTATAATAGGAAATGGGCCTGAGAAAAATTTCACTTTGATAGCAAATAGGGCCCTAGTAAAATTTCCTAAGCCCTAGTAAAATTTCACTCTAATAGGAAAGAAGGCCCTAGACAAATTTCTAGTATTTTTTTTTTCATTGCAGTACTTGTATATATATTTTTTCATTTTTCAGTGGCATCTTTTCTGAAATGGAACACTGGAATATTCCACCATAGGTACAAACCAGAGCGGAATCAATAACTATGATTACAAGTGATCTTGGCCCAAAGAAAAACTAACAAAATAAGAGCTAAATTTTTTGCCTATATTCTTATCTTAAAGGAGGTTATATTGAAATTATTAAAGATATGTATGAAGGAGTAGTAACGAGTGTGAGTACTACTTGTGGAGAGGGAGTTCCCAGTGACCATAGGTTTGCATCAGGAGTCAACCGTAAGCACTTTTCTCTTTGCACCGATTATGGATGTGATTATGGATAAGTTAATTGCTCATATTCAAGAAGATAAATGTTTTTTGCAGATATAGTGCTGGTTGATGAATCAAGAGATGGTGTGAATGTAAAGCTCAAGACATGACGGGAGACTTTGAATCCAAAGGCTTTAAAATAACATGTATAAAGACGGAATATTTGGATTGTAACTTTTGCGGGCATATAGAAAGAGTTGAAACTACTATGAGAATTGAAACAATGAGATACCACAAAGTGATTCTTTCTGTTACCTAGGCTCTAATTAGTAAGGAGGGGGAGATTGATGAAGATGTCGAACATAGGGTAAAAGCGGAATGGTTGAAGTTGAGACTTGCTTTTGGAGTGCTTTGTGACCGACGAATTCCAACAAGACTGAAGGGAGAATTTTACAGGAGAACGATTAGACCATCTATGACCTATGGAGCAGAATGTTGGCCAATTAAGAAGTAATATATGCAAAAAATGGATGTAGAAGAGATAAGAATGTTGTGGTGGATGTATAGTAAAACTAGGAAGGATAAAATTAGAAATGAGCGCTTTCGAGAGAAATTAGGGGTAGCAATAATAAGGGATAAAATTAAAGAAACCCGTTTGAGGTTATTTGGGCAAGTCCAACATAGGTTGGCAACGGCGCCGGTAAGGAAAAAGTTTGGCTAAGTAGGTTGATGGCTCACCAAGGGGAAGGGGTAGTTCAAAGAGGGCGTGGATGGAGGTAGTAAAAATAGATATGAAGAAGTGTAACTTATCTGAGGATTTGGCTCAAGATAGATCTGAATGGAGAAACATAATTCGTGTAGTCGAGCCCAACATAGTTGGGACAAGGCTTTGATGATGATGATAATCATTCTTATCTTAAAGGAAAGTCCTCAAGCTACATGTGACATTATTAGTTTTCTTGGAGCTATAAGTCAAAAAAATCTTTTCACTATCTTTTCCTTACAAACAAATATATGAAAGATAGGTTTTTGGCTTTGAAAGGGCTCATTTGATAAATATTAGAGTGTATCAGTTGACACGTCCGATAGATGGGCATATTTGGTAAATATGCTTTGTTACGCTTGTGAACAATGATAAATTACGAAAAGTGTCATGGTCTTTGTTAGTGCCATAGTCAAATCTGCACTTCCCTGGATTATTAATTCATTGTTTGAGTCCAAGACCTTGTATTTGGATTACAGTGTTACAAAATTCTGTTCGTTTGCCGAAATTCTTGAATAATTTCGGTTCATTTGCTCTACCAAAACGAACAGGACCCGTGTAATTATTCGTCCTAGAATTTGTCCGATTCGTTCCGAATTTCATGATTTCAACCAATTCCTCCAATTCATCCAATTTGTCCAATTATTCGTCCCAGCATGTAGGTTGCCTTTAAAATTGAAAAAATGAAATCTGAAGGTGCTAAACATATTGTTTTAACTATGTTTGGGCATGTCCAACGTAAGCCGACATCGATGCCGGTAAGGAAAAGTTTGGTTATGAAGGTTGATGGCCCATCAATGGGAAGGGGTAGGCAAAAAGGGATGTGGATGGAGGTTGTAAAAATAGATATGAAGAAGTATAACTTATCTGAGGATTTGACTCAAAATAGATCGGAATGGATAAATAAAATTCGTATAGCCGACCTCAACATAGTTGGTACATGGCTTTGATGATGATGATGATGATGATACCTTTTTGGCCTTTTGGCTTAGAGAAATTAGTGGGCTTGACTGTGGAGCCCCCCATCTATTAAAATCTAAATAACTATATGGGCCCTATTGCCCTAATCAAATTTTATTCCAATAAAAAACATTTTATTTAGAAGAAGCTAGCCAAGTTTCAGTGTAATATGAATAGCCCATCAAATATAAATCGACTTATTGCATTGATTACAATAAATTAAATGTATCATATGTTATTTTTTTGTTTTAATATATATAATATTTTTTTCCGAAATATTTCACCAAAATTTCCAAATCACCCGAAACATTTCATTTGGAGGCCAAACCGAAATGGCGCCCGAACCTAATTTCGTAACATTGCTTTCGAAGCTTCTACAAGTTTAACTGCAGAAGTTAGAGTCTTGGAATGGCCTGTTCATCAAGTTAGATTTCCAACTTGTGCCAACCTATTCAAGTAATATGGACCTTAGGTAAATCAAGAAATGCCCATTAGAATCCTTAACCCAAGTAGTAAAATTAATAGGATTCAATTGGCTAAATTGACCAACTCAGTTGTTCAGTTGCAGGCCTCATAGTTAGCTGTAACAAGGGTACGGCTAACCGTAAGGTCCCAGGAGCTCACCGTAACAGTTACTTTTCTAGAATGCTATTTTTTAGCATTTTTGTACTACGGTTACCTATGGCTAACTGTATTCCACCCATGGCTAACCGTAAGGTCCCCAGAAGCCAACCATATATTCTCTACGGTCGCTTTTCCAGAATGCTATTTTCAGCATTTTTGAACTACAGTTACCTCAAGGCTAACCATCCAGCTAATCGTCGTGCAAATGAGTTACATTGACTTTTGGTCAAACTAGTCGTTGGAAAGTTTACGGCTAGCCATACCCGGTTCATGCTTAATTGTAGACTAGCTGTTACGAGCAAAACTATATATCCTCAACTTATTTCAAAGGCTATAATTAATGTGATTTTGAGAGCCCTCTTAAGCCACAAACTAACACCCAATTAAACTCAATTAGAAACCTCAAAATTCATATTCCTTTCTCTCTAAGGACTTAATAGTTAGATCTAAGAGCATTCAGAGCTCAAGAGAATGATTAGTGGAATTAGAATCCAGTGTTTTGAAATTCAATTGCTCCCTATAGGCGAACTCTCGTTGGACCTTCAACTTCAAGACCATTTTCCACATACTCTAAGATCCTCATGGGTATATCATTGAGCTTTCAAAGCTCATTAAAGAGTGATTTGTGGAAAGATCCATTTCTAGGGATTAACTTAACCTCATAGGTGCATCTTAGCTACCCTAGACCCAAAACCTTCCCTTCTACTTGGTTGAGCACTCATTGCCTCATTGGAGCTTCTTCATCACCAAGTAGCATTGCGGAGGCTAAAGCTTGGAGTGTTGGACCCGAGCTTCAAAGAATGCAATCAAGGCATATTTATCTTCGTGAGGCAAGTGTTCTTGTTTTTATTTTATTCTTATATTATTGTAAAGTGAATTAGACCTATGTGATTGAACCACTTTAAAAAAAAAAAATAGAGTGGTGGAGTAGACCTTAGTGATCGAACCACCGTATCAAAAAATTTATAGTAGGTTCCTTTTATGGTGTTCCTTTTAGCTTTTCCCTTTTTGTGTGGTGTTTATACCCTTTGGGGAGTCCTTCCCTCTTGCTTTCAGTATAATCCTTTTGTACTGCTTAAGCTTTCTATCAATACAAATTACCATTCAAATTTATTTATTTTTATTTTTATAGTAGGTGGAGTAGACCTTTGCGATCAAACCACTGTAGCAAAAAATCTTGGTGTAAAGGTTTTTGAGGTGCACCTATTGAAAACCTCTCATAGTGAAAGCCAAGAGACCATTGGTGTGTGGTGCTCTTGGGAGTGGGCGTAGGTCAAGGACCGAACCACTATAAATTGTCGTGTGCCTTCATTTCTACGGTGCTTTATTGTTTTACATTTATGCTATGAGATACACGTGCTTGATAGTGTTATTTTATTAGGATTGACGTACAACTCCACGTGCTTAATTGCATTGTGAACGTATTAGGATAATTCTTGGTTTTTGAGCTTTCTAATGTTGCATATTCAGTACCTTGCATTTAGCACATTTGATCACTTAATTGTTTCCACACATAGTTGTATTTTGTTTTGGGACTCGTAATTTTTAGTTAGTAATAAGTTTCAATGAGTCTTATTCACTCCCCTTCTAGGGCTTGCATTGGTCTCTAGCTTGCACTTTCAGTCTTGACTGATATGGCTGATTATCGGCCGATATGATTTGTATTTGCCTATATTTTGATTCATTTTTCTAATATCAATTGTTTTTATTCAATAGTTGACTCCAATCTTCAATTTACCAAACTCAACATCTAGTTGAGTCAAGTTTGTTCTCCTTTTAAATTGTGTGCTATAGTGTTTAGTCATATTATGCGTGCATAAAATCCATTAATTGAAAATTATAAGCCAACAACAATAGATTACGCCTTCCGTCCCCATACATGTGCGTCATGTTTAATGATCCAAAAGATTGAATAAGACGGATCCACTAAGAGATGGAGGATGCCCAAAAAATATTGTAGGCCAAGGAAAAAAAAAGAAAAAAAGTATTATATGTCATTAGAACAAATGCATTTTTTTCCTTATGTTTATTTTTTGACCACTATTGTGTACATGTTCATCCATCTATTTTTAAATCAAAGGTTTACAAGCGAGGTTTTAAATCCCAGTGCTAGTCTCCTTGCTGGGCAGGATTGGAACAAATTGATACCGTCTTTCTGATTGTAAAAGGTCTCAAGAAAAAAACAAAAAAAAAAAAAAAAAGAAGAAAAACTTCAGAAGATAAAGAAAAATATAAAAATAATGAAAAGCAAGTAAAAATATGCAATTTAAGCTATTGAAGTGACATCTCAACTTTAGAAATGTTGGTCTTGTTGAACGCTAAGTCATCGACGCAATGCTTACGGCGTCATGTAACTAATTAGTAAACTCTTAAATATAAAATTAACAATACATCACAAAGATTCATGAGTAAACAATTTGCAAATGACTTTATTCAGGAATCTTTATGATGTGTGATTATTTTAGGCTCTTTAAGTGTCTAATAATTAGTTACATGAAGATATCAGCATTACGTCAGCGTCTCTGCATTCAACTTGACTAAACATCTCGGTAATTAAGATAAAATACCACTTAAATAGCTTTATTTGCACATGTTTACTTGTTTTCCATTATTTCTTTTTTTCTTTTTTGCGAATTTTTTGAGACATTATATCCATGATGTCACTGACTCAGACTTGGTCTCAACCAGCAGTTAGACCAGTTCCATGTTTTAAAATACTGCTTTTGAATGACTTGAATGTAGACATGTATTCCACACTGGCACATGTGGCTGAGTATTAATGCCATGTGAAAACCTGTGCGTTGATTTAGCAGATCTTAGTGAGAAGTCAAACACGACTCACTTCTCATTTCTCGAGAAGGAAGCCCAAAACTAAGATTTAAGGGTGCGTTTGTGCAGTGAGGATTTTGCTCTCCGCGGATTTCCAGTTTCGCAATAGTGGCACATAGGAAATCAAAATCTTCCATGCAAATGAAAATCAGTTTTTTTTTTTTTTTTTTGAACTTTTTCCACGAAGAAAATGTGTAAGCACCAAATGACCGAAAAAGGAGATACACCGACCGAAAAAGGGGATACACGGAAAATCAGAACATTTTCCTCTCTATCATGGATTCCTCTCGTTGCACAAATGCACCCTAGATGTTCTATTTCACAGCGAAATGAATCGTGACAGTAGTTTCATAAGGAATAGATACATTGTAATTGATGAACTCAATGGAGTGAGTTTCTTTTTAATTGATGATTGTTGGTCATTTTAAAAAATGATATCTTAGGGACTGTTTGTTTGCATTAGAATACATATGAATTGAATACATAGGGTGGTAAAACATGAGGATTAAAGTTAAATTTCCAAAAGCGAACATCAAATGACATTTTCTTTGCTATTTGGTAATTTACTTGTATAGTGAAGTGAAGTGAAGTGTCAAATCAAGAGAGAAGAAAAGAAGGGGGGGTCAAAAGTTAAAGTGCTAAATGAAAATAAGCATCTCTTCTTTTTACCAAAAAGACAAAAAGCTATTCTCTCATGACACTGACTGACAAAGAGCTACAACTCAGGGAACAGTAGCTTCACTTCACTTCAACATACAAGTAATTTTACCTAACACCCTAGGGAAATAGAATCAAAAGAATACACTATTTGATACTTAATTTTGGAGATTTTCATTCGGTCTTCATATTTGACCACCCTATGTTTTCAATTCCTACATATTTTAATGCAAACTAACTGGGTCTTGAAGTTTTGGTGAAACTTTTGGTGAAACTAACCTGGACTACATGGAATTTGGCAGGATGATAGCAGAAGAGCTGCCTCTGCATTATTTCCATCTTTGAGTTCCCTATTGAAGAGGAAGAAAGATCATGGTATTATTTTAATTCTTGCTCATAGAACAATTAGCTATTCACTGTGTTATTCTGTTCATGTCAAAGCAACATCATTGTATTGAAACTATAATTCATATGTATTATCTTGAAGTTGGCATTCTGCTAACCATGTTGCGTGATCATGTTACTCAGCTGTTTTTCTCTTTTTTGCTACTTAAGGTGGAGCCTCCCTTCGACCATATGCATGTAATCTTGCAATGTTACAAATATGAGTGAAGTTTTTTGATAATGTGATATCTACTTTAAAAAGTATTTTATTGATATTATCATGTAAAAAATTTCACCAGAACTGGAAACATTATGAGAAAATCATAACATAATCAAAATAAAAAGGAAGAAAAATTGGGAAAACTGGTGATTTTTACAGTAGTTTATATTTATTATTTATTTATTCAGTTTTAAATTTAAAAATTACTTCTTCTCCCTTACAATTTTCGATAGTATCCTAGCCCAAAATTTGAACATATTCTGACATTTTCCCTAGACAATTTCCTGACAATGATATTTATGATGGGATGTTGTAGGCCTATGGGTTATGGACCATTGTTTGAGATGCCACACAGTGCTTGCTTCCTTTAGAATGTCAATCATTAAACATTCTTCGTTCTTACTGTATGGTTTTAGGCTGCTAATTCGGTGGCTAAGAGCATGCAAAGAGTTTGGTTTTTGTATTTGTACTATGGCAATCCATGATTTTAGTAGGCAAACGTATTGTCCTGTTCTACTGTCCTTGCCAAATGTACAGCTGAACAGGCATTTCAGGCTATTTTTTTTTTCCATTGTTACTATTGAAGAAATATTCCTCTTCGAGCTATTTCCACGATGTGTTCATGTCATCTTATTGTATTAATTAGTGAAAATGCTTGTGTGGCAGCTAGGCTTCTTTCTCCAATCCTTTAATTTCTTGGTTGACTCGTGAACACTTGCAGGTAGAGCTGAGGCTCTTCTAATTGCAGCTTATGGGAAAGGCTTTAAGCGGCCATCAGAATCATTTGTAGAATGCGATGCCAAAGAAGGTAAATGCTAGCAAGGGTTCGGCACACTGCTGATTTGTTAAAAATGGGAGTTTTTTTTGTCGATGCATTTTTCTTGTAAGGAAAATCCAGAGATGCAAAGTGCCTTATTGGCGAAGTGGGTAATGAATGAAGCAGCTGAAACCGATCAGCCCATATGAAATCTTGATACTACTCGGGTGCATTTGGATGCAGCCCCCAAATTTAAATTTCTTCTTGGGGGGAATTTGTGGGAGAGGCCACTGGCGGCACTCCATTTGGGATGTTGCGGAAAATGTATACTTCATCTCTGCACCGTTTGGATTCTTGGAACCCTTGTTTCCCTACATTTAGGTTCCATCTCTAGTTACCTGAAACTCTGTTTACCTGTAATTGGCGATTCGGCAGAATTGCTGACTTAAAAGGGTAATAATACAGGTTATCTGAGGCATCAACCTTTATATATGTGTAAACTAAGCTACTTGTACTCAGTTGTGAATATCCTATGAGGGCCCCAGGCTTTTCTCTTTCCTGGTGGGAGTATTCTGATGTACCCTTTTGTAACTTCCAACATTTAATTTTATCAATTGAAATCACATTTATATTATCTTCCCATTTGAATATCGTACAGAAAACATTGCAGTAATGGTTTTGAAACTTAGAATGATGTTACAGTTTTCCATGTTGTGTACTTTTCTGGTAATCGAGGATTGTGCTGTGAATGTATCATTTTTGGGACTGCGTGGTTGCAGGTTGAGTCCACTTACTTTTCAATGAAAACTTCGAAGGAAAAAGGGATGAGGACATCAAAATTTTCTCCTACAAGTCTGATTGTACACTGTTCATATGCGGTCCAGCCTGTGGGGCCCATTTAGATGCATGTATGTCAAATGAGGGAGGATAGATGGAAAGGTGTCCTTATGGATATGGTCCATAGGGGTCAGCCAAAAATCAGCTACAGGCTTGAATTGTGTTTTAACCATAGGAATTTTTTTTTATTTTTTTGAGATTGAGATTCAATCCAGTGGTGAAGGTTTGATGAGTATAAAATTGGGCCTCAGGCGTCATCATGGGATGACAAGATTGTGAAAGGGGCTGTATGGATCAATGGTGTGCCCAAGTGGGCCCCACAGAGCCAGACAGAACGTGCTGCCTGCTCGTGTGAGAATATTTTCTGTAACAGTAGGGACTGATATGAGAGTTTTTTGAAACCATGGTTTCATCTGCCTTCTTTCATGACTACGATCATTCGATGATTCGATCGTCATCCATGTGTCCATTCTTTATTATTGTTCTGTAACTCAAGAGTGTCTGACTGACTATTTAAGATTTAAGGATCTTCTAACTTAAAACTCATTTTTGAAACATCTAGTGCGAAACCCATCTTGTCAAATACTGGATTTGCAAAAACCAATATTGCAACAGTTGAGAACAAGATTTACGTGCCATTGTTAGTATTACCCATTTCTTGGTGATCAATAAACCTAACAAATTAAAGTCATGGAGGCTTGTTAACTATTTAAACTAGCATGAAAGAGCATGCCAACATGAATTGAGAAGCACTCTTAATCAAGTAATCAGGATCTAGACCGGAAAAGGGCTTTGTTGTTTTAAGTTGTAGGGGGCTGATTGTTGGTCTTGTTTTGTGATGCCTTTTTTATTTTTTTTATTTTTTTTCCTTGTTTGGATTCTGCTTATCTTCTTTTATTGTCTTTTGCTTCTGTTTGAATGAAAAACTCCTTTATACAAATAAATAAATAAAATAAAAATGAGAAGCGTGTCAAACAGGTGCGGACCTACATTATACGATGTGTGCGGCCACCCCAGGTAACTTCTTGAACTTTGTTAAAGGGCCATGCAAACCGTTGAAACCCAAGTCCACACCACCCCGTGACTTGTGTCGGCCTAGCCTATTATTGAGAACTCCATTTGATTTCACTCGAACCCCCATCTCAAATCAGCAAAAGCTCTCCATAGTAAAGGCACCAAGGCTTGTTTCCGATTATGGCAGCAACATCATCGTTGACTCTCTCTCTCTCTCTCTCTCTCTCTCTCTTTCTCTCTCTCTCTCTGCAATAGAGATCTCCAAATCTACATCCTACAACGCAGAAATCTCTCTCTCTCTCTCTCTCTCTGAGTCTTTGCTGTGATTACTACATGAGATGTGCCGTGAGTTCTTATTGTGAATTCTATGTTCGAGTTTTGCCTCTTGATTCCTTCATGGTCCAGGTGTAATAAAGTAGTTGGACATGTGGGTCTAGTCTTACCCAAGGTTAGAAAGCTCGTGACTCGACCAATGCAACAGGAAAAAAAGAAAGAAATGAAAAAAAAAAGGGTATTGTCAAACTGTAAAAACGGAGACTTTGGAGAGTTATGTTTTTCATAAATAATTAAAAAAATATTTAAAAATGAATCTATTAATTATAAAATATAAATATATATTTATTTTCCTACATTCATGATAATTAGTTCAAATTACTAAAGTTATATATGTAAGAAAGATAAATTAGGTGAAAAATGTCCAGCAAAAGTTTCGTATCACCTAAATGAAAATCCTGAGTCTACCACTAGTGCCAAAGAATGAGACGTGCCAAAGTCACCATATGATCAAAGACAATGAAAATAGATAGCAACTATTATAAAGGACATAAAAATCAAAGAAAGGATTGTAGCACTCCTTAGTGAGACTACTAGTAACATTGGATCAGATTGATTTAAGTTACACTACAGACCTCGCTAGCTTGTATCAGTATGGTCACCTTTTTCCCCTCATTTGTTCCCTTGTGGTGCATAGAGCTGGCTCAATTGTCGTTCAAATCCAATAATAAATGGCATAGCAGCTTGGTTGATAATACTATCTTTGTCTTCAAGGCTTCAACAGAAGGATAAGACAAAATCATTGCTTTGTTAATTTGTGCGGAACTTCCAAAAAAAAAAAAAATATATATATATATATATATGTTTTTTTTTTTTTTTTTTTGTCAGACGTGCATCTAATGAAGGCCATTTCAAACGATCACATATCGGCCACAGTTAATTTATATGATACAGTTCAAAAATATGGATTCCATATCGATTTCAGCTAAGCAAATAAGAAGCAATCATCTTTGCAACGAGGATAAGTTGCCTCGAAGAAGATCAAGCATCACCTTGAAGATCTGATACGGTCTAGTTCAAGTATGAATAAGGGTATGTCTAGAGAAATTCCCTGGTTTATTTTTCTTCTATCCTTACTCTTAAGATCCAGCCATGATAACTACGACATTGAGATCATTACAAAACTAACATTTGAAAGAATCTATTTGAACTTAGGTCACTCTAAATTTTGTTGCTAAGTGGTGCAGCCAGATCCTCGATCGAAATTAGATCAATCTCTAATGGGATTCATCGACTGCAATGATGGATTCTGAAAACTAGAACACACTCACAATAATGAGAAACAACATAATGAAGAGAAAACTTAGAGAAAATCCTTGATTAATTAATAATAAGCATATGCACAATGGTAGATGAGGCATATGCAATTACAATGGACTCATCTATATATAGAGGAATTGAATTGTTCCTCTCTTACTTGGACTCTAAGACTTTCCTAAACATGAGAGAAGACTAAATCAAAAGAGGAAATTAGCAATTAGCAATCCTAGTAACATAAGAATTAGATACATATCATAAAGTTTGTTCCATATTTATATATAGATGATCACAATCTCTTGGATTATGAATTCAAATGTTCAGCTTCTATCGTGGAGATCACATGAAAAACTATAGATCCATCCACTAGTTCCGTCCTTTCACCTTTATCGAATCACACAACGTTATATAAATAGAACCTTTGTATCAGCTGAGAAATAAATTTGTCTATCCTGTTACATTAATTATCTTGTCCCCTTGACTTACTATTATTTATTGCCTCAATTTCCATTGAAATTTAAATATTTAAAAAGCCTGGGATTTGAGAGCTACACCCCCACTGAAGTGAATGACTCTACCAATAGACATAGAGTTGGAACACATTGATCAATTGGATCTCCCATTGTGGTCAACACATTTTATAATCGATTCGATCAATTCAATTGCCGGTCAAGCATGCATCAGGCAATTAATAATACATGCATGTATTATAAATTATTTTTATTTCTACGGAGACATATTAGTTTTATCATAATTTACTACTAACCAGAGACCACATGTCTCAAATGACATTGGATTGTGCTCACATTCTTTTGATTAAATTCTCGACCCTTTGATTTGCTTGTCAAATATTTAATGGATCAATTATTATACTCCCACTGCACAGGGTAATAATGCCTAATTAACTTTAAATGGTACAACAATGATTTTCAAGGGTTTATCAAGAGAAAAACACATGTTGGATCTAATCACAACAAATTAGCACACAAATCCAGTCATATGGCAAACATTCGATATCTCCACACGAATGGGTTCTTCTTGCTGAAGGTATCGTTTTTGGCGAGATCATACAGTGCAGATTTTGTACAAGACATATCCAACATTAAAGGAAAAAAAAAGGTTAAGATACCACATACAGTATTTGCTAACCAATAACTGTTTGTTTGGATTGTCAATATCCCACTGCATCTGTATAGATCTCGCAGTCGAAGGTGCAAACGGATTGCCCCTTGAAAACAAGATGACCCTGATATCAGGCGATGAAGTTCAAACATAAAAAAAGAAATAGCTGCAACTAACCGTCATCACAGTCCAAAAAACTTTCTGACCATTGGTGCAGTAGTTCTCGTCGCTATGAATCCATGGAACCAAGCTGCTTGTGGATCCGACGAATGTGCGAGATATCTTTAGTCAAAGTTTCTACAGTTGACTGGGTCGTACTGACATCATTGATGACGTCACCGTTACTGCACTCAAACCGATGCACAACTGCACTCAAAGCCTTCATTTACTATACATGAAAAGATTAGGCTGTCAACTCAAGAATACACAAATTTAAAATTTCCCTATTCTTTAAAAAAATAGAAAAAAAAAAAAAAAAAAAAAAAAAAACATCTTCAGTCCACTGAACGGTAAAAGAAAAAAAAAAAAAAAAAAAAAAACAGCCTCTCTTCTATATACTAAAAAGTAAAAATAGTTTCTTTATCAAGCTGGCAAAGACTAAAGATTATCGTAATCCCCTTCATCTCACTTCATTCTACATGTTTAATTACGAAAATTGTTCCAAACTTTTGAAATTCAAAGTCAAAAAGTAGCATAGTAATGAAAATTAGACCTGAGAAAGGATTATTTTCTGCATTCATTCATTTGAAAGCACATGGCTCCTTAAATGGGGAACATTACAAGGAGAAAGTGTTACTAAATTTCAGCCACACCACCTAATTCCTAGCATTCTTGACTGCATGAATCTTTCTTTGTCACCACTACCCACCACTACCAAGCCACAAACTATATCCATCAAGAAGACGAAGATAACCACCCACTTAAACACCAGCAAGGCAGCAACAACTACACTAACTGTAACCAACGTACACATTTTCGCACTAATTTCTGGGCAGAAACTAAGATTAATTCGCAGATGAAGGCCTACTTAAAACATGAGTAAATAGTAAAGACGGTTTGAATAAAGGCGAGACCAAGGAGGATGCTTGCAGCAATAACTTTGGCCTTTGTCCATGGATTGCTCCAATAGTCTCGGACAAAGATCGCTTTCCAGTGTCTAGGCTCGCTTTTGCAATATTTCTCCACAGCCTTATATATTCTCATCACTTTTGTAGGTTGATAATCCAAACCTCCGGTGGTCAATTGGTTGAAGATGGTGGCAATCTCTTCATCGCTGCCGAATGCACGTATGATAATGCCCTCCTTCCGGAGTAGTGTGACATCCTCAGAAGTGTCTATGATGTAATCCATGAACTTAGCATATCCCGTGAACAAAGGTTCCATATAAGGGTCGAGCCTCTCCAAGGCAATAAGATTTTTAAACAGAGAAATATTTGAAGTGTTTATGCACAGAGGTGCGATTTCCATGGTTCCATTATTGAATTCTACATCCATAACTTTATTACTGTTCATCACCTGGAACTTGATTCCCCGTTCTTTAAGGGATGTTGCACCAGAAATGGGACGTTTTGCTGATGCTGTCGATGTGCAAGTGCTACTAACCTCGTCATAGAAAAGAAACTTGTGATAAAGATAGAGTAAATGTCGGACATCCCTTGGTGAGATACGAACTGCCGGTTGTGCTTTGTTGTTAACGGTATAGAAAAACTCAAAGGCATTCTCAATGAAAGTTGCAGTGTCATTGTCATCTTTGATCAACAAGTGGTAAACATACTCGACAAGGAAGAGAGGAAGCTGATTTTCTAACAAGAGCATATCATTATGTATTAGATCCCACATCCAGATTTTATCATCCGGAATGGGGAATGCAGATGCAATCATAAAATTGATGATGGAACAACTGTCGAGTAGCATCATCTCCAACAAGTCTCTGCTGTTCAGCAAGTTGATGTCATCAGAATAGCAGCTTCTAACTCTGTTCTCCATGGGCGCAATTTTATCGAGGCAATCACTTAGGCTGCATTTCCTCTTGATGAGGATTTGTTGCAGATTCTCCCACTTGAGCTTCTCCATGGGCTGGAGCCTATGATTTCCACGGTGGTAAGGACCAAATGAGATGACTTTGGGTTCATAGGCATCATCGTCACCTCTGCGAAGTGCTTCGGGGACTCTTGGGATGTTCACGATGGGCTCTACTTCTCTCGATTGATAAATACTAGGACCATGACCATCACTTCCACTGCCAATCTCGATTGCTACATCCCTTTCTCTTTTGCTGGCAGAAGCCTTATCGGCCTTACTCATCATATTTCCATTCTTCCAATAGTCTCCCGTCCTGGTGGTAGATACCTCATTTCCATTGCCCATCATGACCATGTCCTCATATTCCCCTCCTTGCTTGGCAGTAGGAGACTGATTTCCACCAATCATTTTAGCCTCCATCACCTCACTCTATGATAGATTCTCTTGTTTTGTGATCAACTAATGAAACCAAAACCCAAGCAGCTGGTGCTTGGTAGTGAGACTCACTGGAATTTGTAGGGCAGGAGACCCTTGTTGGACGATCCTTAATTTCCTCACCAAACATTTGGCCAACTGCCCCCTGATAATTAATTATTCCTTCATTTCCTCACCCACCACATGCTCAACAAGTCCGGATCCTCCGTCCCACACTATTACACGGGTACCATGCAATGAACCAATCAAGAAGAAGCGGGACAGGGTGCTTATGCCCCACCGTCATGAGAGAAGATTGTCATCGCCGTGTTCGTACGGAGGATGTTTTACATCTTGCCCATTTCTCTGAAGAGATGGAGAAGAGGGAAAAATAAAGGGTCTCTTTTATAAATTCAAATAATTGGGTGAAACCATCCTATGTCTTGATTGTGATATCGCACATGGGATGTCAGATACCACAAACAAATATGGACAGTTTTGTCTTTTGCAACTTGCCTTGAGGAATGAAGTAAACGGGTTGATTTCTATCCTGGTCTACTGAGGATTCGAAAAAGGAACTGGATTCTTAATTTTGGGACTGCAACTAGTTATGCATATGAGATAGACTTGGTTCCAACTCTCGGTAGATAATAATATGAAAAAAAAAGAAAAAAAAGAAAAAAAAGAGTCACTTTGTTTTATGAGTGATTTTCGAAAATTAAAATAACATGTCAGGTCTCGAGTCCATGGATTAATATCAAGGTAGATTTGGACTTGGACCCATTTAGGTCACGGGTCCATAAAAAGGCTTATGAGAGCCTAAATAAGGACCCAAATCCAATATTTAATGGGCTGAAACCTCGAAATCGGAGAATCAGAGACCCATTCATATCCCTAGCCTTGAGGGTGAGGAACATGAGACACTATAGTGGCACACAACTGCCTAGGGATTGTTCTCTGGTTACTTTTAGGCTTGTCAAAGCGTTGGCCCGAGTAGGGTTCGAATTGTCCTTATGTTATAGCCTATGTGGGCAAAAGCCTTCAGAGGGCCTGTATTACCTGGATGCTTACCCTACCTTTCAAGATCAGAGCCCGGCCAGGGCAGCACATGGCTTGGCCCTTTTTTTTTTTTCCCCCTACTTTTTACTATGTATCGAGTATTAATTGTGGTTTTCTTGTACAACCTCCCTTGTGAAGGGAACGCTAAGAAGTTTTGAGAACAAAGTTGTATCTAAAAGCCTTTTTTTTATCGGGCAAAGTCATACATGCTTAAGTAACTTGGGGATTCTAGACATATAATTTTCTTTATTTTGCCAAATAAAGAAAATGGTTAATGAGTTTGTTTTATCTCACACTTTTTACATGAATCTTATTTACCCAAATCATTATAGCAAAGTCTTGTCTTTGAGAAACTTAAACCATTTATACTCGCCTACCTTTTTACATGTACCTATAAAATCACAATTAATTAGTTTAGACTTTAAAAAACAGGTAGTTATAATCATCTACTTAAAAGGATATTCAGATCACTCCATATCCTCAAAGTTCCATACAAATACAAACTAATTTGATGAATCGATTAGCATCTTATAAGAGCACACCCCCTTTTACATTGGCAAAAATATATAAAAAGCCTAAATAAGAAGCAATAAAACTAGAATAAAGGGATTGGAAACAACTGTGCAACTAATTGCTAGCTTATGCATTAAGTATGATACATGCATAAATAATTAAATAGAATGACCCAAGTATGTGTGTATATGAGTTTTTAAGGTATTTTATAATGTATGTGTGAGGTATGAAATTGTCTTCTAATCCCTATTTTATTAATGCTAAATGACTGTTACAAGGGGATTTTAGAAGATATTTACATATATAAAAGTATATATGATATAAAATAAAGAAAAGGAGGGTCAGGGTCAGGCCAGGTTGGGCCTAAAACCATCCAAATCCGACCCTTAAATTTCAGAAAAAAAAAATAAAATCCAAGCCCCGCCCTAGGGCTTCTTTTATAATCAGAAGCCCTCATTTGAAAGGCTATTTGAGGGCCGGGCCAGGCCCACTCACCCATTTATCGTGAGAAAAAAAAAAAAAAAAAACCGCCGTGAGATTGCCACCATCAAGTTGGTAAAATTTTTGTGATCAATACCTTTTGCATGTAATGACTTCTTCCAGCAAGATAAACTATTGCTGTCAAAAGATCAAGTAATGCAGACTCACATCCGTAGAATGCATGTGACCCAGCAAGGACAAGAGCTGAAAATCTGTTTTCACCAAAAGTGGAGGCATGTCCATGCCATCTATAACATTCCATCTCCAAAAACACCTACCTGCGATGCTTCGGTTGTTCAAAGAGATTGATTGGGATTATATAAAAATCTTGCAACTACTGTGTCCATCAGAAATGCAATGGTATTACCAAAATATACCTGATATCAACACAGTATGATGGAGTCCATTTTCATTTTCAGGCCAGAGTCCAACCCGAACCAGAAATTGCCCAACCGAATTTAAGTTATGATCAGGGCAGTTCAGTCATGTTGCTTGCATCAAGTATATATAGGCCCAATAACTAAATGGGCCGGCCATTGACAAGCTTTCTGTTGTGTGGTTCAATAGTTAGTTACCATGTCGGAGAAGATCATTGCATCATGGAGAAATCAGAGGGATCATAGGGGTTACTGATTCATCAAGCCAAACGGTAGTTAGTCCTGCATGTGGTCAATTGAATGACCAAGTTGGGAATGACCACCCTTTTTCCAGGGGTCATTAGTTTTACTTGGCAGCTTAGACTCTACTATTTCTATGGTCAGGATCCTTACGTCACATCTCCAAATTCCAATGCCTTCTTGGATGCAACTCCAACGGACCCCCGCATTGGACGCAATGCCCAAAAAATAGGATTTTTTTATATTTTAGGGATTTATAAGAAAAAAAATTAAGCATAAACCCTGAGGTATTTTGTAGGTCCATGGACATCTAAAGTCCAAACCATTGGAATCCTTAAAACCCAAAGCACTTGAACATGTTTACCTTGTGATATGCCGGTGAAATTTTTTACTTCAATCATATTGTGCACATGGTGCGATATATTTATCAAATCTAGTTGGATGTATATAATGGGGCCATAATAGTCCAATGGATCTGAGACTCGTGCCGTTGGTGTGGCCACTAGGCCTCGACATGATTCTATGCCTGGCACATCATCAGACCTAAGTTTAGGTCCAGGTCCATCTGCACTGGTGCAAGGCTTGAGCTAGACATGACCCAGATTTAGACCAATGATTTAGACCAATTGACATGCCCTCTATCAATTGGCGTCCGACCAATTTAAATCCACTTGGAGTTGGACCACCTCTCAAATCCAGACTGTTCAAAAGTACTATCTATCCTATTGTAATGGTCCTGGGAAATTTTCTAACTAATTAAATTGGATCCATCACCAGCTTGATCACATGTGAATGCCAATACTCAGGGAGGTTGACAACGAATTCCTGAGTGGTGGCCCCTCACTGATGGTTTTATAAAGGTGGCCCCAAGTGAATCATTCCCAGCTGGAATGCAATATGGCCCATCTTGATCATGTCAGTGAACAATGGAATGTTGTCTAATATAAGCAGATTGGAAAACAGTAATTTAACTACAAAATAGCTAAGGGACAGAAGTTCATGAAGATCAAATCCATATATGCAGATTTGATTCATACCAAGGAAATTCTTGGATAGTCTCAAGAGGACAAAGAATAAAAAAAAAAAAAAAAAAAATGAAAAAAAACATGTAAGTAGGAAGAGACGGAGAGAAGAGAGAACACTCCCCTCCTCCCCACTATGATTAGGCCTTCCTATCATGAGTACATTTCACATTTATGCGTTTCAAGTGGGGCCCACCAGTCGTCTCTGACCACAACTCACTCCATACACAATCACATACAATGTCCTGGGTTATACATAGGGGTGTTCATCGTCTGGGCCAGGCCAACTAAAGTTTGTCCATGCCCGGCTGGCCTATGAGCATGTTGAGCCTAATATTGATGCCTCAATCCATCCATGGACCTACAATTGAGAAGGCCCAGCACCTTGCAAATAACATATACCCTTTATGAAAGGGTAAATATATCAAGCCCAGGACTTTGAGGCTACACAGGCCTCATCAATGCACACTTAAAACTATTGAGACAGAAAATTAGTCCCGAGTCAAGTCATGGCCCTAAAATCACAACCCAAATACAGTCCAATGTGGGCAAGCTTAGGTTAAGGTCAGATTGGCCCAGTCTATGAATGCCCAGTATATAAATTATTGACTGGGAGATTAATAGAAAGTCGAAGATTGGACACTTCAAAATTTCCCAAAATATTTTACAAGATATATTGGAAGATATAAATTTTGACACACACACACCAACATATGCTGATGGCCCTAAATCATAGTTGTTAATATTGTGTCGGACCTCATTTCGCTCAGGTCTATAAAATGAAAAGTTTCGGCCGATTCGGAACTTCGGTGAAACTTTTCGGAATTACATTTCGGGGAAAATATAACATAATATATATACATATATAGGAAAAAAATAAAAAGAAATAAAAAATGTGTAAAAAAAAGTAAAAAAAAATAATTAGTTATGTAAAATTTCATTTCAACCGAAAAGTCACGTATCGGCCGAAATCCGGAATTTCAGCCGAAATTAGCCGAAATCTTGAATTTTGGCCGATATTGACCGAAATTCAAACCGAAAAGTTTGGGACAAAATTTCGTTTCGGCCACTTGACCGAAACGAAAAATTTCGGCCGAAACCAAACGAAATTAATAACTATGCCCTGAATGGCTTTATGGCTGTGGGTGAGGATGATACGCATTTCCTTGGTGAATAATGATTCAGTGTTTCTCCCTTGAAGTAGTAGATGTAGCAAAATGAAAGGTCTGGATCTTTCTATTAATCTTTGTTAATAGACGCTCCTTTTTAGCCAAAAAAAAATAAAAATGTAAATAATTAAATGAAAGCTTTGGACAATCGCTTCTGTAAGCAAAGTAGTAGCAAAATTTTCAAGAGGAAAGCAGTAGAAAATGGTGGCCACAACTTCCATTCTTTTTACCATATATGGTCCTTTCTTTTTAGGCACCCACTGAGGTCCCCCAATGCCTCCATTTTTCATTTTTTCTTTTCTTTGTGACCCATGGCATCCCTCGTCAACCCAGCCTTCAAACCTTTGGCCTCCACCCGAGGGTCACCTGATTCTAACAAGGACGGACTATTCCCCTGGGTACATGCCTCCTTTTTTTAATCTTTCTTCCATTGGCTTTAGAGAATGGCTTACTCAAAGTTATCAACCTGACACACTTCTATCCACAGAGAAATCGTATAGGAATTTCTAATCTATGAAAATTGTTCAATTACCCCTCTTCCTCAAAAAGGATAATGATACACTTGGGCATTTTGTCTTTCTTTTAGTAGTTTTGTGCATTGGTTAATGGAGCATGTGATGCGCTTCTAACCATATCAATGCATAGGTTTCAGATGGGCCAAACCACTATACATGGTCAGCTTGGCCTCCTTTCAATAATTTGAGCATAAATCTGGTTTCCAGTAAAGAAAATCGTTTGGCCTGGAGTTATTCCTGCCATAAGGCACACGGTACTCCAGACCAGCTCTATGAATTCAAAAGAAACAGACCTATCAGCAGCCCATGTGCAAACCTGTTAAAGCAGCGGCTAATGCACCTGTAGGAGTGTGTTTTCCTGATGGATAGTAAAATCATCACAACAAAAAACTGGGCCTCTTAAAACATTCCACAGACAAAATATTGAAGAAATGGGAGGATTGCCTTAAAAACAAAACTTAGTCAAACATTAATTAATCTGTTGGAAGTTCTAGCCCAAACCATGATGCAAGAGTACAAATCTCAACATGTATCGAACCTGACTAGATGATGGGTCCTAAATGATAGCCTTAAATCTAGACTTGATCACTGTCAAAACACATCCAAAATTGGGGCTCATAATTGATGTTTTTCTTCCCTTCTTTCACCATGTCCTTAAGGTGGTCAGCTAAATAGGGTCCATTGCAATTCTTGGTTTATATCTTGCGCCTAAAAGGCGAGAAAATGAGTATGGACCTGAATGTTCCCAAACCTGACAAGATTATATATAGGCTTAAAACTGTGGACCTAATTGAGCCTAATAATCTTGCCTGATATCAAGACATGTCCATTGTTCAGGCTGCAGGATCCCTTGAGTAGTCATGAACAGTGTCATCTCCATCTCTACCATCATTTGAGTCTTGTTTCATTTACGGGTTCAAATTGATATATATTGGGTAAGCAAAGTTTTCTCTAAATTCTTGGTAAAACTAAGATGGTCAATCACTGTATTATGGATTCATCATCATGTTTAACTTGGTAAAAATAAAAGAGGAACTTCTTGTGGTCTAGCTTCATCATGTCTAGTGTTATAAGAAAGTTCATTAGAAGAAGCTCATGGATATGAAGAGTTAAATTAGAACATGAAGAAGACCATCCGAGATGAATCAACAGGCTTCCCTTCGGACAGCTCCCATTGTCAATCTAAGCTGCGAAAGGTCATTCATACAGATTTTAACTTGATCCCTTTTAAATGTTACATAGTGCTGAAAATTCAGAAATTGGAAATTATCCTCACTCTTCTCTAGTTTCAAAAGAGTTGACAATTCTATATCTTTATTCTCTAAGGACTTGAGCAAACAATCAAGCAATGGAAAATCATGAAACCACATCTTTTGCTAAATACTATCAGAAAGCATACCTTCTGATCTGAATGCTTAAATGCACACTCATTTTCATGCGATGCCACCAGTCAAATAAAATAATACACTAAGAAGTTCAGACCACATTTGAAGTGTTACAATCCTTTTCGCCATACATATGGAACATGTTGAATTTTGTGCCAATCCTTCCCCACATTTTCTCGAACACGGTCCATCAGGTTGCCAGACATTCCCCCCAGATGCAATTCTCGAAGGGTCGTTAGATAAATCAAACCCGTAGGAAGCATCTCCAATTTTCCGCAACCATCAATCACTAAGCTAGCAAGAGTCCTCATTGCTCCTTTCTCTATTGTCCACTCTGTTAACCCATCCAATTTTGAAAGCTTCAGGGATTCCAGCCGCGGAAACCCTTGTGCAGAACATAACATTGTGTCCCCATCATATGAACATTGTAATAATTCAAGAATGCAGAGGTTTGGAAGCTTTTCCAGCCTCTCCATGGGATCTTGCTGTAATTGTGAGAACCTCAGTGTTAGTTTGGTGAGGTTTGGTGGGTACTCATTTGGATTTGATGGTTGTAAAGTATTCAATCGTCCAGATAAATTGAGCTTATAAAGATATGGATGATCAAAAAATGGCCTCAAATTTGGCAATGGGTCATCTTGAAATTCCACAATCTTCAAAGACCTGAGGTTGCTCAATTTCTCTATCGATTCGGGCAACGCCTTCTGGAATTTGCTAGGAAATCCAAATATGGACAGTTTTCTAAGAGCCTTCAGCTTGGACAGCCCATTCTCTATCCATTTTCCAGAATGTAGCCCTAGTGTTTGGAGCTTTTCTAGTGAGTCAAGTCTATAGTACGTACGCATTTTGATGAAATCAGAATATAAATGTCTCAATTTGCACATATAGGAAATCCCACTGGTCATGTACTTGATATGGTTGCCATTTAGGTTTAAAGTTTGCAAATTTGTGAGCTTTCCCATTGTCGATGGAAGACTCTTTATGCCACTATTCTCCAGATTCAAATACCTTAAATGGACCAGCTCTCCAATTTCCTTTGGCAAATGAATGGATCTTGTACTATAATCTTTCACACCACTTAGATCCAAAACCCTCAACAATGTGGCACTTCCATTGAGTAATCTGACTACTACCTTCTGGTCAAGCTTAGAGAAACACAATAAACTACGCAGACACGGTGTAGGTTGATTGAGATAGCTACATTCACTTTTACCTTCACTGTAGAGGATTGCAAGTCGACGGAGATTAAGTGAGGGCGGTGTATGTCTGCTCCCATCAATCATGAAGAACAAGTCCTGCTCGGCTTTTGAAACCAGGAGGTTTCTTATAAGATCATGGATGCGACATGTCTTTGGCCCTCCATCGTGCCTCCTTTTCACCACTTGAATCAAGCTCCTTTGAATCAATTCCTCTAAGCAATCTTCAGCAACTTCTTCCATTGTCAGTTGGCCTCTCTGTTGGATGAATCCCTCTGCAACCCACAATTTTATCAATGTCATTACAGAGATCTCATGGTATTTTGGGAAAAGGCCTAGATAAAGAAGGCATGGTTTAAGGTTGTATGGTAGATCATTGTAGCTCAAACCCAAAATATCTAAGCAGCAATTAGAACCTTGAGCCAGTTGCCAAACCACATTCTCAAGCACCTTTAACCATGAGCGACTATCGCAATCTTTAATTGACAGAAGGCCACCTAAAACAACAATGGCAAGTGGTAGGCCACCACATCTTGCGACAATAGCTTGCCCGATTTGCACCAATTCTGATGGACATGTAGCAGCTTCAAAACTCCCTTCAATTAGGGCCTTCTGTGCAAAAAGCTTCCAACTCTCCTCTTCATTCAGAAGATGCAGCTCAATGGGAGTGCTTCTTCTATCAGCATCCAAAGCTAACTTCTTGTCGCGGGTGGTGAGCAATACTCGGCTACCATTCATTGTATCTGGAATGACAATTTTTAAACCATTCCACACTTGGACTTCCCATATATCATCTAGAACTATCAAGTATCTCCTTTCCCTCAAAAATCCGGAGAGCACCTCCACCAAATCATCCATATCCATCTTCTCCAACTCTTCTTTTCTAAGCCCCATAACCATCTTAGCAATCTTCTCCAAGAGGTCTTTCAGCTTATATTCTTGAGACACACAGACCCAAGCACGATAGCTGAAGCATTTCTGAACGTCGTCATTGTTGTAGACTTTTTGAGCAAGGGTAGTCTTGCCCAACCCTCCCATGCCAACTACAGAAATCACACAGCGTCTTGATTCCCCGCCAATTAACCTCTGTAGCAAGATATTTTCTTCTTTGCGGAAGCCTACAATATCTGTTTCTTTGAGATGAGGATAAGACCGCCTTTGTTCCCGCAACTTTTCACTAGAGGATATTGGATGAATCGCGGCTTCCTCCATGAGTTGAATGCCATAAGTTGACCTACAGACACAGAGGATAGCATATTTATACAAAACACGACTTTTAAAGGATGAGTGAAAAAGTAAAACATATAAGGCTCATCCGAAAAGAAAAGAATATGATACGGGTGGCATTCAACTTAGATCCAACCCAGGTTCAAATATTCATCCAACAGGTATGGCTTGGGCTCTTAAAGTAGTACTATCAAAGGGTCGAACTTTAGTTACTTGATTCGCAATTTGACTAATTTGAATTCGAGTTTGCAGTTCGAAGTTTGACACTTTGTCTTATTCGAAAATTTGATAGGGTAGTTTTACTTAGGGCTTGTGATCTTAAAGCTGCACCATCAAAGGGCTGAGCCAAGGTATGCCCGACGTTGTCCAAGCCCTACATTTAACATATGAGGGCCTTTACTACCTTACGCCATTACGTGGCTCTTGCAGCAGTCCAAGATAGGGCCAACACAGAGCCTAGGGCTTGAATAGAGAAAAAAGGCCTCATTTCATAGGCAAGTTGAAGGTCGACTCGCTGAAACATCGAGATGTTGTTTCGTCATATCAAATAACGCCAACTGTATAAAATCTCATGCTAACTAATTCACACTCCTTGGAATGTAAAAAGAAAAGGAAAGATTTTATACAGTTGGCATGATTTGATAGGATGAAACAATACCTTTCTGTTTTAGCGAAACAAGGGATCTGGACTCGCTAAATCCAGGGCAATCCTATAGGCTGTGAGATCATATACTAGTCCTCATTCATTTGATTATATATTTTAGGAAAATCTTCAAAAAAGTATAAAACATCTGGCTCATTTTCATACAAGTACATGAAGATTTAAAATTTTTAAAAAGTATAAACGATTTCCACGATTCTTTCAATCAGGAACAATATACTAGGGTTGACTTTATAACACATCTGAACCATGCACACACATGGAACCCCCTTAAGTACACTAAACCCATTGAATTTTCGTATATCCAAATCGATTGGACCGTTGGATTGAGGGTCAAATTGTTTCCTTTAATATAAAGTCATTAAATTTTGTGGGCCACGGATGAAGGGGTTAGAGGCATGAGATTGATATCAAATTTGATATATGGTCTCATCCAATGTGTCTCTTCTCATCCCTCGCAAGTCCCATGATTAGTGGGTCCCTTGGTGGGCCCCGTTAAGTTTTTCCCTCATCATATGAGGGAAGGATGCATATGAATATCCCATATATATATATATATATATATATATATATATATGAGATCCGTTACAAAAACTCCCCAGGCGTTCTGTTGTGAAAAACACCCCTCTTCTAATTGGTGTATGCGTTCATCTGGCAATTCAAGAGGGGATAAAATGCCCCTTTTGAACCGGGGAGTTTTTGATAATTCAGATATATATATATATATATATATATATATATATATATGAACCCACAAACCAATATCAATGATGATGATGATCAAACTGACCTGCTGTTGCGGATGTCACATAGCTTCTGCTTAATCCGTTCAATCTCCATTCCTACCTCATGCCGAGCTCTCATGTTGTTTATGTAATGAATGTGCGGATGATTCCTGTCTACTTTGAAGACGAAAGTGTCAATGACGTCCTCCGCGTCATAAGCAGCATCTCTTACCTCTTTCACCCAATTCTTCACCCTTTCATCATCTCCTTGTTTCTCATCTGCATCTTTCAAGAAGGACCGCATCCTCGTCAGTTCTTCCCCGACCCACTTCACCTGCTCACTAACTTCACACAGAAAAACAGCCTCCTCAATCAGCAGGCTGCACAGCTTCTCGACAACCAAGGAAATCGAAGCATATGCATCCATGTCTTCTCGTCTTGTTGCTTCTTCTCAAATGATAGAAAATGCAAGCGGAAGTAGTTGATATATATGAAAGTATTATGTGGTCGCAGCAAGTGTGGTAAACTTTGTACATAAATTAATCGAACCCTTGTGTTCTTTTGGTGGAATGAGTTGGTGGGATCGATGCAGCCCCCTTTAAAGATGTAAGATACCGTGTATGTAAGGAGGGTTTGTCCATTTGCAATCTGGAAAAAATCTCAGTTGATTAATCGCCCGCCTGCCTGGATTGCTCAGTCCAAGTCATCGTTTTGTGTAGGTGAAAATGACATGACTTCGATAGTCGTCTCTTTCACAGGAATCTTAAGACTGAGTCATCGCTGTTACTTGTTACTTGTTAGGTCACAATGACCTAATAAAATTTTGGATTTTTGAGATATTATTCCTCTTTAAATTTGATTTTACTAATTTTACTGTTGAAATTTAGATAATGTTGTCACCAGAGTCTCTTGACTCTTGTGTTTTTTCTTTCTTTCCTTTATAATCCAGCCACGAGGGTGGGACCCAAGAGAGAGCCACATGCGGTAAGATAGCCTGGTTTGGGTCGAGTTGAGGTCTGATCCAAGGCCTTAGGTGGGATCGGATTAGATTTAGGTTTGGGCATGGTTTGATGGATCGGGTTTGGTTTGGGCCAAATTGGGTTTAGGTCAGGCCCAAGTTTAGGTTGAGGTTGGTTTGAATGGGTCTGGTGGGTCAGGCCCATGACTTTAGGTGTGGGTCCAGGCTTGATGGGACTCGGGTCAGATTAATTCGGGCCCAAAAAGTGGGTCGCAATCGTGTTTCGTCTGGCCATCATCTTGGGCACCCAAGCTTTACAAATTTTGATCCGCCCGTCGGATTTTGACGTTCTATGTTTGGACGGAAAGTTCTCGATGGATAGATTACAACAAACCAACGTTTGGGGGTGATCAGGGGCCTAAAAATGGAAGATGATTTTTCCAGTGGGTATTCTGGGGTATGAGACGTACTGCTATCATTTGAATTCCATTTTTCACCCCGGTGATCAACTAGGACCCTAAAATGCCCTTGGTTAGTCTCATGTGCACTCAGACCTGCAAAGCTACTATTTTTTCGTTATCTGCCCATTTATTTATCTACTAAACCCATTTTGCTAACCCTAAGATTTATTATTGATTAATTGCCATTCATTAATTATTCATTTTTCATTCTTTCTTTCCTTATCATTTTGTATCATTCCCACTACTCAATAGGGTCCTTTGATGGATTATGAGAAGTCTGGTGGTGACTTATGGGGTTCATTTTTGGATTTTTTCTGAGACAGGTGCATTTTTAGTTAATTTAATACTGAATTAAATAGGGATTTTGATTCATAGCCTGATTTGAACATCACTAGGTATGGTAAGCTATTTTAACCCACATAGGGTGCAAAAATGAGGTGTCTACATTTGCTAGTAACTATACATTGTCAAATACCATTTATACTTTATTTAAGAAGACTTTGCTATATTTTCTTTTTGTTCGAGGAAATGTTTACAACCCATAGCCGTTTCGATTCATATGAAACATGATTGGAGCCACGTTATACTGATTTACTGTTGAAAAATTTTAATTAGCTCTAATCTCACGCATACTCCCCTTCTTACCGATTGGGGGCATGACAAATAAAGTCCTTCTTCTAAAAATGAAATATGTGTTGTGTTAATTAATATGGCTCAATAGAAATTAGTAAGTCTTGGTTAACCGGGCTCCTAGATTGCCCAAGTTGTACTGTGATTAGAAGTAGGGTTTGGGTGTAATAGGGTTTGGGGCTGATATTATAAATAGAGACTCAGGGTCTCTAGGATGTATAACCTCTTTTGATTACATAGTGATTCTCCCGTTTTCCCGTGGACGTAGGCCAAAAGCCGAACCACGTAAATCTCTTGTCTTCTTGTGCGTGATTGATCTCTTCTCGTAAGCCCTAGATCACAACAAACTGGTATCAGAGCGATTTGGCGTGATCGGAAGAATTCCGGCGGATCGGATTTCGGAGGGTTGGTTGATCGGAGAATAAGCGGAACGATTTGAGAAGGGTTCTTTGTTTTTCCGGTTGAGCCCCAATTGCACAGGACAGCAGAGGGTTCATCGGAGATCTGCGTCATTGCGTGTCACCGGAGGAGGAAAACAAAGATCGCCGCCGCCGCGTGTCGCCCGAAGAAGAGGACAAGTGAAATCGAAGCAGGAGAAGGGGAGATCGCTCCCGCCGCCGCCGCGTGTCGCGTGTGGCCGGAATATTCGTCGCCCGCCGCTGCTAGTCACCGTAGTCCTTCCTGCCGTCATCCCGTGGCCGGAGAGAGGAAGGACGTTTCTCTGTGAAGTGGGTTTCTGTTGCAGAAACAAGAACAGAGGAGAAGAAGAGGTGGGCTTGGGCTCGGGTTGAGTGCAAGTCAGGTCAGCCCGACCCGTTTACTGAAGAAACCCAGTAGCCAACCAGTCCAGGTTGGGCCTATTCCAGGTCAGCCCGACCCGGGTGCAGCAAAGCCCAGTAGCAGAAAAGCGCTGACGTCAGCGCTGACGTCAGGCTGACACGTCTGATCCGTGCGGTCAAGCTTGATTTGACCGGATTGACGGTTGAAGATTGTTTTCGCGATATCTTGACGATCCGGAGTCCAATCTGAGATCCGTTTGAACCTGCGGACTCGTCTTGAGGAGATCTATGCAGGTGTAGTGAAAGATTTGCGGAATGGCTGCTAAATTTGAGATTGAAAAATTCAACGGAAACAATGACTTCGATCTATGGCGTTTGAAGATGCATGCATTGCTGGTTCAGAATGGATTGCAGAAAGCTTTGAAAGGGAAGAATGCTTTGTCTGACAAACTGTCAGATGATGAAAAGGATGAGTTGCTGGAGAAGGCGTACGGTCAGATTCTGTTGTTTCTGAGCAATAGTGTACTGCGAAAGGTTGCCCAGGAGAAAACTGCTGCTGGCATATGGCAGAAGCTGGAGAACTTGTACATCACGAAGTCTCTCACGAATCGCTTGTACCTGAAAAAGCGATTGTTCACCTTACAAATGCAGGAAGGTACATCTGTTCAAACCCACCTTGATTTTTTTATGAAAGCTGTTATGGATCTTGAAAACATTGATGTTCAAATTGATGATGAGGACCAAGCCATCATGTTGCTATGCTCTTTGCCACCCTCGTATGAGAACTTTGTTGATACCATGATGTATGGTAGAGAAACTCTTTTCTAAAGAAGATGTTGAGTCAGCCTTAAACTCTAAGGAGTTGAAGAAAAAGGTTGTCACTGAAAACACTGACAGTTCTGGTGAGGGTTTGGTAGCACGTGGCAGAACAAAGAAGAAAGAGCAGAATAGAAGAGGCCAATCTAGGTCCAAATCAAAAACTAGAAAATTAAAGTGCTTCAAATGTCACAAGGAAGGGCACTTTAGAAAAGATTGTCCAGAGCGTAAAGGGAAGGAGAAAACTGATTCTGGAGAACTTGCCGGAGTTGCAACCGAAGTTGCAGAGAATAATTCTGATGGTGCAGAAGTTCTTTCGGTTACTGTTGGTATCTCAGCTACTGAGTGGATTCTTGATTCAGGATGTTCCTATCATATGTGTCCTTACAAAGATTGGGTTACCAATTATCAATCTATTAATGGTGGTAAAGTGCTTATGGGAAATAATGCAGCCTGTAAGGTTGTTGGGATAGGTGCAAGTAAAATTAAGATGTATGACGGTATTGTGAGAACTTTGTCAGATGTTAGGCATATTCCAGAGTTGAAGAAAAATCTGATTTCCTTGGGAACGCTTGACTCCAACGGTTGTACCTACAAAGCTGGAGGTGGAGTTATGAGAATTTTGAAGGGTGCTCTTGTAGTGATGAAGGGACAGAAGCAAAATGGCCTTTACTTTCTTCAGGGTAGTACAATTACAGGTGCTGCAGCTGTATCGTCCTCAGATTCAGATTCAGATACTACCAAGTTATGGCATATGCGACTTGGGCATATGAGTGAGAGGGGTATGGATGAGTTGATTAAACAGGGTTTGCTGTGTGGTCAGAAAACTGGAAAGCTAGACTTCTGTGAGCACTGTGTCTTCGGAAAGCAGTGTAGGGTCAAGTTCAGGACAACTGTTCATCGGACCAAAGGTACTTTGGATTACATCCACTCAGATCTTTGGGGTCCCTCTCGTGTTTCTTCTCTTGGTGGTGGTTTATACATGTTGACCTTTATTGATGACTATTCTCGGAAGGTCTGGGTGTATATCTTAAAGCACAAACATGAAGCTTTTGCACAGTTCAAGCAATGGAAGGCTAAGATTGAGAAGCAAACTGGAAAACAAATCAAGCGCTCGAGAACTGACAATGGCTTGGAATTCTGTAATAGTGCTTTTAATGAGTTCTGCAAGAATGAAGGGATTGTGAGACATCGCACAGTCAGAAATACACCGCAACAGAACGGAGTTGCAGAACGGATGAACAAGACTATTCTAGAAAAGACCCGGTGCATTCTCTCCAATGCAGGGTTACCTAGGAAGTTCTGGGCGGAAGCTGTTAACACAGCTTGTTATCTGATTAACCGGTCTCCATCAACAGCTATAGAATGTAAAACTCCTATAGAGGTATGGTCTGGATCTCCTGCTGATTACACCAATTTGCGGATATTTGGTTGTCCTGCCTATGCTCATGTGAATGATGGAAAGCTTGAACCAAGGGCAAGAAAGTGCATATTTCTAGGATATGCAGATGGTGTGGAGGGATATAGGCTGTGGTGCCTAGATGGGAAATCTCCCAAATGCATTATAAGCAGAGATGTGACCTTTGATGAGTCTGCTATGTTCAAATCGAAGGAGTGTCATGATGCTGGAAATTCAAATGATGTCAGTAAAAAGGTGGAGGGTAAAGACGGTGTCAGTAAACAGGTAGAGCTTGAGAAGGAAGTTTCAGAAAACTTGCAGGATAAGGTGCAAGCAAATGTCCTAGTTCGACAAGATGTAGAGGAGATGCAAAGTTCAAACGAGGAAACTGCAGTTCCAAATGATTACAAGCTTACTAGGGACAGAGAAAAGAGGCAGATTAAGTAACCTCAGAGATATAGGTATGAAGATATTGTTGCCTACGCTCTTAATACAGCTGAGAGTATTGAGTCAGAGCCGGTTACATATTGGGATGCCGTCACTAGCAAAGAATCAGCAAGATGGGCTGTAGCCATGGGTGAGGAGATTGAATCTCTTCACAAGAATCAAACTTGGGAGCTGGTGAAACCTCCGAAAGGCCAAAAGATTGTTGGTTGCAAATGGATCTTTAAGAAAAAGGAAGTCCAGGGGTGGAAGATGCTAGGTTCAAAGCACGACTAGTTGCAAAAGGCTATACTCAGAGGGAGGGTGTTGACTTCAATGAAGTGTTCTCTCCTGTGGTGAAGCATAGTTCTATCCGGGTGCTACTTGCTATGGTTGCTAAATTGAATTTAGAGCTGGAGCAGCTTGATGTAAAGACTGCATTTTTACATGGCGAGCTAGATGAACAGATTTATATGCATCAACCAGAGGGGTTTGAAATTCATGGAAAGGAAGACCACGTATGTTTGCTAAAGAAATCGTTGTATGGCCTGAAGCAGTCTCCTAGGCAGTGGTACAAGCGTTTTGACACCTTTATGGTTGGAAACGGTTATTGCAGAAGTGCATATGACAATTGTGTCTATCACAAGAAGCACTCAAATGGCTCGTATGTCTATTTGCTGTTATATGTTGATGACATGTTGATTGCTGCAAAGGACATGTCTGAGATCAACAGGTTAAAGGCTCAGTTAAATGGTGAATTTGAGATGAAGGATTTAGGTGCTGCAAAGAAAATTCTTGGAATGAAGATTCGAAGGGACCGGAAAGCGGGCAAATTATATTTGTCACAAAAGGGGTACCTTGAGAAGGTTCTAGAGCACTTTGGTATGCAAAGTTCAAAACCTGTAAACACTCCATTGGCAGCCCATTTCAAACTTTCCGCTGTTTTGTCACCACAAACTGAGGAAGAGGTGGAGTACATGTCTCGTGTTTCTTATGCTAGTGCAGTTGGGAGTATCATGTATGCCATGGTTTGCACGAGGCCAAACATCTCTCATGCGGTTAGTGTAGTTAGCAAATACATGGATAACCCCGGGAAGGCCCATTGGCAGGCAGTGAAATGGATACTCCGTTACTTGAGAGGTACTACTGATGTTGGGATAGTATATGACAGAAGCAACAACACTTCAGGAAGTGCTATTGGATATGTTGATTCAGATTTTGCTGGAGATTTAGACAGAAGAAGGTCCTTGACAGGTTATGTCTTCACTTTTGCTAGCGGTGCCATTAGTTGGAAGGCAGCATTGCAATCCAAAGCTGTCTTGTCTACCACTGAAGCAGAATATATGGCAGCTACAGAGGCAGTGAAGGAAGCTATTTGGCTGACAGGCTTGGTTGGAGATCTAGGATTGGAACAGAAGCTGACAACTGTTTTCTATGATAGTCAGAGTGCGATCGATCTGACACACAATCCTAAGTATCATGAAAAGACCAAACACATTGATGTTAGGGCACACTTCATTCGAGATGTCATCGCCAAGGGTGCTATTGCAATAGCTAAGATTGCTACGGCGGAGAATCCAGCAGACATGATGACCAAGACTATTCCAGCAGTCAAGTTCAAGCATTGCTTGGACTTGATCAATGTGATCAGTACTTGAGTGCCCTCATGGGCAGGTGGAGACGGTGAGACATATTTTGTGCATGAGGATCAGCTTCAATGTTCGCCAAGGTGGAGATTTGTTAATTAATATGGCTCAATAGAAATTAGTAAGTCTTGGTTAACCGGGCTCCTAGATTGCCCAAGTTGTACTGTGATTAGAAGTAGGGTTTAGGTGTAATAGGGTTTGGGGCCTGATATTATAAATAGAGACTCAGGGTCTCTAGGATGTATAACCTCTTCTGATTGCATAGTGATTCTCCCGTTTTCCCGTGGACGTAGGCCAAAAGCCGAGCCACGTAAATCTCTTGTCTTCTTGTGCGTGATTGATCTCTTCTCGTAAACCCTAGATCACAACATGTTGGCTGATGGGTGTTAGTTGTTTTGTGTTTGGGTGCTATGTCAGGTGCAACTCATATATCCAACAGGTAATGGAGCTTTTCACTAGCTAGTACATACAAATGAAAAGTCACACACAAAACTCTGTTTTTGTAACAGTCTGCCTTCCATTCACTCATTAGTTCTTCGTATGGCTTTTCACTTGGACAGAGTAATAACTTCTCCTGACACTTGTCCCTTGTAGACTTGGACTAAAGGAGAAAAAGTTGCGAGCATTCTCAACTTACACAACGTGTACACACGGACACAGGTTCTTACATGACTTACTTAATAGACAACAAACTAATGACTCGTTCAAACAACTAAGGTACTCATTAAAGAACCGTTACAGCAGAACTCATTTGAATTATTTTTAACATTCCCCCTTAATTCAAATGCATACAACACCAAGCATATCACGCACCTTGTATAAACGATTTCTTGGAAGCGCTTTTGTAAAAATGTCTGCACCTTGATTTTCAGTGTTGCAGTATTCTACCTTGAATTTTTCGGGAGCCACAATTTCCCTGATGAAAGGATGACGAGTCTCAATATCTTTCGTCCTTTCATGAAAAAATGGATTTTTTAGTCATTGCAATGGTGGATTTGTTTTCACAATACATGATTGTACTACCTTCATCTTGCCTCTCCATTAAATCAGACAAAATCCTCCTAAGCCACACAGTAAGACAAGCAGCACTTGTGGTAGCCATATATTCTGCTTCAGAGCAAGAAAGCACAAGTGATTGTTGCTTCTTTGTAGCCCGAGATATCAATCCAGATCCAAGTTTGTGTGCAAAGCCTGTTGTATTTTTTGCTATCATCTGCATAACCTGTCTAATCACTGTCAGTATAAGAAATAAGTTTACAATTATTCATTTTCCTATACCTTATTCCAAAATTCAATGTTCCATGAATGTATCGCAGAACTCTTCTCGCAGCTCCCATGTGATTTCTACTTGGATTGTGCATGAATTTAGATGTCAAACTCACAGCGAACATTATAACAGGCCATGAATGAGTGAGATAAATCAACCCATCAACAATACTTTTAAATTCCTATTCATCTGCATTCTCAACACTGTCGTCTAATATAGGCATCTTGTTTGTATTCATTGGTGTCATTGTTGGGTTACAGTTAGACATGTGAAACCACTTAAGCAAACCACAAGCATACTTTCTCTTGACAGTATCTTGAAAAATTTCCATCCCCAAAAAATAGTGTTGTAGGCCTAAGTCAGTCATTTCAAATTTTGACATCATGTTTTCCTTGAACTCCTTTACAAATTTTAGAGAATTACCCGTATATATCATATCATCCACATAAAAGCACACAACCACCATTTCACCATTTTCTTTAGCTTTTACATAAAGAGTTGGTTCACTTTCACTTCTCGGAAAACCATTATAAAAATAGTATTTGTCAGTCGTGCTGTACCAAGCCCTTGGAGCTTGTTTGAGACCGTACAATGCTTCTACCTTGTACACTTTGTTTTCCAACTCTTTAATTTCAAACTCATGAGGTTGTTCAACATATACTTCCTTTCGTAATTCTTCATTTAAAAAAGCAGATTTGACATCAAACTGAAAGATTTTCCAATTTTTTTGAGCAGCCATAGCCAAAATAGTTCTAATTGTGTCAACTCTTACAACAAGGGAAAGCGTTTCAAAGAAATCAATTCCTAGAGTCTGGGCATACCCTTTCACAACCAGTCGGGCTTTGAGCTTTCACAAAGACCACTCGGAGTTAAATTTGGATTTATAAATCCATTTAATTAAGTCTAATGGCCTCTTTTCCAGGTTTTGCAAATTTGGATTTGACATCACGACTGATAATTAAATCCATAGTTGCAGGATTATACAGTGTATACCCTTTCATTTCATCACTATAGCTTACAAAAATACAAGTAATGCTCTTATTATCTAATTTATGTCATTTCTCAAAAGGAATATGAGCATAACCTGTGTAACCCAATACTTTTAAATGACTTACATTGGGCTTTCTTCCAAACCAAGCTTCATAGGGGTTTTGTGACAACTTGGTCCGGGCGGCACCCTTAACCACGGGGCGTAGTGTGTCAATCACGGGCTTCAAACGGTGAGTCTCCGTTAGCCCGCATTGGAAATATCCAAGTCCTGACCCTGGGCTTATAAGTCAAACTCTGTACTAACTTAGCATGAGGCCTTTTAAAACCGTGCGGCCCTGGAAACCGTAAGAACTCCGAAGTTAAGCGTGCTCGGGCGGGAGCAGTACTAGGATGGGTGACCTCCTGGGAAGTCCTCGCGCGTGCACGTGGGGCCAAAGCGGACATTTTCATGCTGAGTTGGGCGGGGCTGTGACAGTTGGTATCAGAGCCGAAGACGGCTCTATTTCCAGTGGGGGAGAATGTGACAACTTGGTCCGGGCGGCACCCTTAACCACGGGGTGTAGCGTGTCAACCACGGGCTTCAAACGGTGAGTCTCCGTTAGCCCGCATTGAAAATATCCAAGTCCTGACCCTGGGCTTATAAGTCAAACTCCGTACTAACTTAGCATGAGGCCTTTTAAAACCGTGCGGCCCCGGAAACCTTAAGAACTCTGAAGTTAAGCGTGCTCGGGCGGGAGCAGTACTAGGATGGGTGACCTCCTGGGAAGTCCTCGCGCGTGCACGTGGGCCAAAGCGGACAATTTCATGCTGAGTTGGGCGGGGCTGTGACAGGTTTTTCCATTGACTGCCTTCATAGGAGAATGGTTAAACAAGTAAATCGAAGTAGACAAAGCTTCAGCCCAAAAGAATTTTGCTCGTCCTTTTTCCTTCAACATGCATCTCGCATATTCGGCAATGCTCTAATTTTTCCTCTCTACAATGCCATTTTGTTGCGGCGTAAAATATGCTTTGAGTTCTCTACGTATCCTTATATCTTTACGTAGCATGAAATAACTCTGTTAAAGTGAATTCACCACCCCGATCAGTGCGTAATGTTTTAATTAAATACCCACTTTGTTTTTCAACATAAGCCCAAAAATGTAGAAATGTTGAAAATGCTTTAGATTCTTGTTTAAGAAAGTAGCCTTAACTCATTCTAGTGAAATTATCCACAAATATTAAGAAATATTTACAATCACCAATCGAAGGAGTACGCATGGGCCCACATATATCTGCATGCACAAGCATTAATGACTCATTTTCCCTCAAAGACTTTCCTACTTGAAAAGGAGCCCTATGCTGTTTTCCAAAAACACATGATTCACAAGTTTCTCCAATCTTATGCACTATAGGCAAGCCAACTACCATTGTATGTTTATGCAGTAAATTCAAGCTACCAAAATTAAGATCCCCATAACATTTATGCCAAAGTAACGAAACATCACAAGCTTCAACATTGAATGCATTCATACCATGCTCAAAGAATTTAATATATATAGGAAACATTTTGTTTGGTTTCATTTTCACCGTCATCAACATTTCCTTATTTTTCATGTTAAATATTTTGTATTTATCTTAAAAAAAAAAGGCAAAATATCCCTTTTCCATCAACTGTCCCAAACTTATTAAATTCTGAGCTAAACCGGGTACATACATAACATTGTGTATGTTAGGCCAAAAGACAAACATGACAGAAACTTTGTCGGGCCGAAACAGTGAGGCATCTCGCTATAGTGAGGGTGCAGCTTGCTATAGCAAGCTAGGCGCTGAAGTATGGTCCGATCCAAACTCTATGATAGTGTTTGAGGATGAGTGCTATTTTAAGTGGGATTATAACCGGGAGTCTTATGCACGAACTTATGGCTATAAATAATTGGGTGATCTCTCAACCCAAATACACAAAACAAGAAGTTAATTTTCTCTCTTGATCTGAGCTTAGAATACCCTAAGGGAGATTGCCTTTTTTCTCTAGAGCCATTGAGAGATTGTTCTGAATGGTTGCTTTAGAAGGTTTTGTTGCTTCTACTCTCTTGTAGAAGATCAATCATCTTGGTTGATAAGGTGTGAGGAGATCAAGTAAGGAGAATGGTGCACGGTGGAAGTCATGTTAGTGCATTCTATGCAAGAACAAAAATGGTCCTTAGGTCAAGGTACAAACTGAGGTAAAGGAGCCTGTGAGTATATCTTGTAACCGTTCGTGAAATCTTGATTTCTAGATCGTGATTTTTCTCACTGAAAAGAGTTTCCACGTTATATTTGTGTCTGCCTTCTTGTGGTGATTGCTTAGTAGATTTATTTGCTAGTTCTATCTTGTTTGATTGGTTACATCCATTGCACTGATTTGATAAATTAGAACTAGAATCCATTCTAGTGGATCCTGCAAAATCTTCAATGTATAAATTTGTTACCTGCCTTGGTGCTTACTGAAACAATTCCCTTAATATCATGTCCCCAAAATAAGAATTGGGGAAAAACATGAAAAATAAATTAAATTCAAATTTCCTATGTTTAATACAACACAAGCTTCCAAAAGTTGACCCACATAAAATTCCAAAGTGTGGTGAGTCAAAATAAATTCCATTAAATTAAGCGGAAGCTTTAATCAATTGGTATTCAATGTTCATAAATAAAACCCAACATGAAAATCAAATAAACATTAATAGTTAAAGTTGCAGAATTAATTAAACAATTACTAAATGAAGTTTATCATAAAAGAACGTTCATCTAAAGAATTTCTATGATGACATCTCCTCTCATGCTGGCTCAGACGGCTCCAAAGCCATCTCCGGCATCCCACTTTGGTTCGTCAATTGGCTCAAATGTTTGAAATGTTTGATCATCCTCCGTTTCCTCGGTAAAGTAGGGCTCGGTACCTATGCACCAAATATTACAAAGTAAATAGCAAGAACATGATCATAATTCGAAATTAAAATACGATGAAGTTGAGTATAGACAAGTGAGATCATAATGAAGCAACGATAAAGATAGTGACAATAATGAACGTATGACATAAAACCAAATGACACAAAGGGAGCAATATATAATTCACACGGTGACAAGTGTCCTTGTTGTGGGTGGTTAGCCCTAAATAAATTGGAAAAGCCCGTCCATAAAGTCGGTGGTCATAAACCGATCAAAATATTAGGATAACCTGTCCATAGTCAAAGCGGATTATAAATGATCCGGTCACATCAGTGATCAACCGTCCATATATCGATCTGCAGTCGTCCGTAAATAACCCACATAAACATAAACATATATGCATAATAAACTCGAATAATAATGCTCCGACACAAGAGTCCTAGGTCAAAATGAAGTGCTTGCCATTCCATATTCCATATCATAGTCAAGTCAACATACATAAATTGCCAAGTCACTTCATAGTCTATAACACTTAATAGGGTATGCATCTACCAGAGTACATAACCTAAACCAAGATATGCATGCGAAGGTCAAAACATGGATGCTAATTAATCCTAAGGTTAGATATATATTCATATATCCATCAACACACAATGATAAACGATAGTGAGCTAGGGACGTTACATCTCTCAACATTCATGGTACATAGATCCAATGAAGGATTCCCAATAAAGACGTATTGGCCCTTTCTCACTAGAGTTCATTAAAATCATGCCAGGTATTTGAATCATACGTCAATAAGATACTGTAAGCCCAAAGACGGTTCTTATATCAAGTCCGGGTAGATATTTAGGGTCATTAGATCCACATGAAGTCCCATACACGATGCCACAAATCCTCAAAACGATACAGAGCCAAATCAGCGAAAAAGGATCATAAATTGCCCAAGTGCACTGAATGTTCAAACGTACGAAGGAAATGTTTGAACGTTCGATGCCTCGGGTGTTTGGTTCAGGAGTGAGAAAAAGTCAAACGTTCGAATGTTCATTAGGCACATTCGAACGCTTGATGCTTCTACCCCTTTGGCCTAGACGAGCCTAGACTCGAACGTTCAAACGTTCATTGGTAACGTTCGAACGTTTAACATTCAGTTCGTTGGCCAGTTCATGCAATCATAGAAATTTGGGGTTTTTTCCTTTTCCATCCATTTTTCTCCCTGTACCAAAGGAGAGCCCCATCCATCCAAAATCCATAAAATCATATTCCATTAGAAGGGAAATGGAATCCACATTCCCATTCCTAAATCACCCGATATCCATTTAAAATCCCTAATTACCATTGTCATTTAGAAAAAGGCAATTAAACAAACCTATATGCGTATTAAGAGGAATCAAAGATCGAACACATATTCAATAACAATCATGATAATGTGCTTGCCTTTCACCGGGGTTTAAAGAAAAAACAACAGATCCTAACCAATACCAAATCCGAGATCACCATGGCGCTCGATCACAATCCTAACACCAATCTGACATAGAAGATGGAATATAAATGCTTAGATGAACAGATCTATTGTATTCATACCCAAAACCTAACATTGAAAAGAAAACGAAGATAACCTAAGAGTATAAATCTACTCCTAATGGTTTGAGGAGAGGGTTACCTGAGATAAGAAAGTTGAACCAAGAATGATGTTATCCTCTGATCTTGATTCTAATGATTGGATCCTAAAGCTGCAATGGCTTGGGAAGTTGAAAGAGGAAGAAGACAAAAAATAACCGAGAGGAGTTACAGAGATAAGTGGGGAGGGATAAGACGTGTAGTTCTTAAAAGAAGGAATTAGCTTAAAAGAATATTCTTGGGCTTAAGTTATTGGGTCAAATTGCGGGTCAAGTCATCTATTCAATAGCCCAACTCGCCAATCTAAGAATCTAATCTAACGTGAGCCTCACTTAATCCTAACCACTTAAATAACTAAAATACATTAAAATAAAATAATAGTAATATTCTAATTAAAATATAATAAAAATATTATAAGCGGGACGGGATCTTACACTTAACTTGCACTTGAGCATGATTGTCACTTCCCATCTTGACTTGTCACTTGACATTTTCATCCAATTCAACAAAAATGGTTTTATCACCTGTCATATGATTGCTGCAGCCACTATCCAAATACCAAACATTTTCAACAAAACCTTCAATGGTAGGTAGACATGAAATAAACAAATTTTCTTCTTTTTCATCATTTTTCTTTTCTTCATGAAAGTTTGCTTGATCTTTTGTCTTATACTAACAATCTTTTTCAACATGGCCAAATTTCTTACAATTTGAGCTTGAGCATTGAGGTACATTAGAATCTTTATTTTTGTACCAACAATCTCTTTCAATATGACCTTTCCTTTTGCAATGATAACATTAAGGGGAATCAAGATTACCTTTGTTAAAATTTCTTTGACTTCCACCGTTGTTATTCCTTTGAAATTTCTTTGACTTCCACTGTTGTTATTCCTTCCTCATCCACGAAAGACTTGTTTTTGACGTCTTAAGCCATGTTGTTTTTCCCTTGACCTTTTCTTCAAATCAAGTGTTGATCGAAATACTTGCTCAACTGGTTTTTCTGCAGATCTGTTCAACCTCTCCTCATGTGTTTGGAGAGAACTGTTAGGATTTTTGTATTGCTAATTTGATGGAAAGCTCGATCTCTTTCAGTCATTTGATCACACACACGTTCAGCTTAGTCTGGACCTTGAAACCCGGATCTCAGACTTGAAAAAGCTATTGTTTTTCAAAGACTTCATCCTGCATGTTTTTAGAACTCAAATTGTGTTTTCGAAAACCTAAAGTTCTTCGTGCATGTTTGTGAAAAATCGAGTTTGGATTCGAGGTTCTTGTTTTGCATACAAACTCCTTTTTTAGAATCCTTTTTATATGCATAAGTCATATTGGCTAAGAGTTCATTTTTCAATAAAACAAATTTTCAAAATTTCATCTGAACTCAACTCAGGCCTGTGTAGCCGGTCGACCGCACCTCCCACCCGGTCGACCGCACACACTGAAAACAGGGTCTTAAAAATCTGTCCATTTTCTGTCAGATCCTGTGTGGCCGGTCGACCGCGCAGTTGGGCCGGTCGACCGGGCTTATAGCCGTTGGGCCATATGACCGTTGGACCCGGTCGACCGCGTGGGCTTGAGGTCGACCGGGCCAACTAGCCGTTGGGCTGTTTTTTGTATAAAACTCCTTTCTTTTCCCTTCTTTCTAATGGCTGTTGGGTTGCATTTTTTGAACCATTTGGAAGCCTAAAGAAGAGGAACAAGCTAGGATTGCTAGAGGCTATTTGGAAATCAAATGTTTGAGATTTAAAGAGGTATAACTTTTAAGTTAACTTTGATTTTCATTCCATTTAAAGTCATGCATGTTCAAATCTTTGTAATTTCATATTTGCATGATTTCTAGCCTTAGTTGAGATGTTTTGCAAACACAATATAACCTTGGAATTTTAGTTAGGTTTGCAAACTTCCTCATCCCAATTACATGTGTTTTTAGACCTTAAAACTTCATACAACTTGTGTAACATATCTTTCCAAGTTGTTTGAATTCTACATGTGATTGGTTTATAACTTCAATCATCATTTTCAGTGCTTAGATTTTCAAATGCATTAAGCATTCATTTGTGAGCTTCTTTTTAGAAAATGATTGAAGTAAACATTCATACACTTTGAGCACACACCTTTGCTATTAGTTTGTGTATGTTTTGTTCTTGATTTAATCTTTCATATCAGCCTATTTAAGAGGCAAATGTATTGAGCTTAAATTGTATCTCTTTGAGTGTTTGTATAGACACTTCTTTGAGAAGAAATCATTCATTGTAGAGGTTATTGCTTAGCCTTTGAAAAGCATCTTGTAAAGGTTATTGCTTAGCCTTTTGGAAAAGCATAAATAGTGGAAATCCGGTGGGGTGTTGGAACACAAACCGGTAGTGGATGTAGGCATTGAGGCCGAACCACTATAAATCATTGTGTTTGGTTGTATGCTTGTGGTGATCTCTCTTGTTAGCTTCCGCATCTTGTTTGGTAAATCATCATTTGTGACTAGTTGTTTTCATTAAAGTTAAAATTGGTCATAATTAGTCATAAAGTGTAGATCACCCTATTCACCCCCCCCCCCCCTCTAGGGTTAGGATCCCGGACTTTCAAGAACCCATTAAATGATTCAAAGACAAAGTGGTTAAATCCTTTGATTCTTCAATTGCAGCAGCGACATTATCAAATTTGGGAGTGAGACTTCTTAACACTTTTCAACAATTTCTTGATCACTTAGGTCCTTACCAAGAGACCCAATTTGATTCACAAAGGTTGTAACCATTGTGAAAAAAATCCTAAATGGATGTAGAGCTCTTCATCAATAAAGTCTCAAACTCACATTGGAGTGTTTGTAATTTCAAGGTAACTACTTTAGTTGACCCTTGAAATTCATCTTGAAGCAATTCCCATGCTTCCTTAGATGATGCAGCACCCATAATTCTTAGAAATACACTTTCTTCCAGAGCTTGCTGGATGTAAAACATGGCTTTAGAGTTTTTTTCCTACATTCTTTCAATTCATTTTTCTGTGCTACACTTAGTTTTTCCACGTACATCATATTCAGTGATGCCATTCTTAACCAAATCCCATAAATCATGAGAGAAATAAAGTTTTGATTTTGATACTCCAAAAATGGTAGGTTCCACCTTTGAAAATGGGAACAATTTGTTGAGTTATACTTACAGCATTACTGATATAAACCATCTTTTTCTGTTGGTGCAGACTTGATGATGAATTTGCAGATGAACTATTCCTTGAACTGCAGGCCTCTGATACCACTGAATGTTGATTGGTGGGTGTTAGCTGTTTGGTGATTGGGTGCTATATCATGTGCAGTTCAAATATCCAGCAAGTAATGGAGCTTTTCACTAGTACATACGAATGAAAGTCACACACAGAACTTTTTTTTTGTAATAGTCTGCCTTCCATTCATCCATTAACGCTTTATATGGACATTTTACATGTACATCTTCACCGTGTTTAAACCAACCACCTTGAATGCCTTTGCAAGATGAATCTACTACAAAAGAGTAGAAGAAAGAACTCCAAAGACTGTGAACTTCAGCACAGCAACTTGATGAAGCTTTGGAGAATAAAAGATCTCTCAAACTAATCTTTAGGTTTTGGATGGAGAAGAGTGCCCTATAATTGAAAGAGAAAGGCTTTATATAAGCTTTGATTTGTGCCTAGACTTGTAGAGCAAGTAGGGCTCGATTTTGTATTATGAGAGAAATTAGGAAGTGGTTTCCGAGTCAGGATTCTAATTTCACACATTGTCTACTCAGGATGGGGTCCGCTCAGCGGATGGGTTTCTGTCTCTAGAAAACTTGCTCCTCGCGTAACAGGGTCGAGCGCAGGAAAGATGAGCCTGAACGCTTGACATTCTGTGTGGGTCTGCTTGAGCGGGGGATGTGCGTTCGCTCGAGCACCCATAGTAAGCATATGATTTTTTGATTTTTCTGCTTTAGGGCACATTTGGTAACGCTAGAGGATTCCTTTCTTTAGATAAATCCTTTGTGCCATGGATTTATACTTTCTTTAGAAAGGATTTATGAGAGTGAGGATTCATCGCATTCCATGTTTGGCTAGCACAGAGGAATCATAAATGATTCCTTCAAACACACGTTTGGTAAGCGAGAGGAATCCACGAAAAAAGAAAAAAATGATAAACAAGTATTGATTATCTCCATCTCAAATTCATTATTAATTACCATGCATCATATGTTATATCCCAAATCACTATCTCTAACTTAACCCCACCCCTATCCTAAACAATGAAAAATATAAACTTTTCGAGCTTGAAAAAATAATTTTTTTAAACGTTGACATAGTCTCCCTTTGATAGGAGGGCATTTCTATTTTTTTCCCAACCTATTAGGCACCTGTTAAATTAATATTCATATAAATACTCCAAGCCACAACCAACTAGTATTTATCTCACTAAATAGAGGATTCTTCTCACTAGATAAATACTCTTGCCTCGACAAAGTTTTCTACATCATCTCCCCCCTAGGACCCAAACAGCAAGGTGTAGGTCTCAGTTTATTTATTTATTTATTTTATTAGGATTACTGTTAGAGAGAGAGAGAGAGGAACAAAAAATTAACATAAAATAATATGAATGTATCACATTTGAATTGAATCTTGAAATAGAGCACATTTCAAAAAGGATTAGACAATACTCGGGCCATATTATTGTCATGAAACTAAAATAATGAAAATGTATTTCATTTCGGTTGAATCTTGAAAGAGAACATATTTTAAACGAGGATTACACAATGCTTGGTCCAACATTTGTCATTTTCATTCCGGCGAGCACACAGATGGTCCCTATCTTAGAGGTTCAAACCATTCTGCAAGCTATGTATGGGACATGACACAGAGCAGTTGTGAGTTTTATAAGCTTGTAGGCATTCAATATCAGTATTTTATGCGGAAGACAAGGAACTTACCTTCTGCCATGGTGATTAGATTGTTTCCTTATCTGGCTTTTAAAGATCACTGAAGGTTTCAACTTGTTAAAAGGGAAAAACCCAGCCTTCTAATCTATGCAAGATTTCTTCATGTATGATGTTGATGGAATCACAAGCCTTCTTCCTTGCTAGATTAGGGATCCTCTCTTAAAGAGTACTAACACTCTCTTCTCATCAAAGAGAAAATCACCGCAACAGAGAAAATGGGCAGTTGTTCCCATTATAACTTATCTTGATAACTGCAGATAGGTTAGGGAAGTTCCATAACTATTAATGGGCTTAATGGGCTAGTGGCAATATTGGGCCACATTAACTTGGCCCATATGTCTCTAAAGGAAACATGTCTTACATTCTCCCACTTGGCCCAAATTGACACAAACATTAAAGTCAATTTTGTCCCTCTCCAATGTTATCAAGAAACTGTATGTCCAAGTAAAGAGTTTCAATGTACGAATCATGGCTGTAAATAATCTTTTAATTGAATATCACCTTCCCTGTATTACAATATCATTGATTCCCTCTAAATGAACACTTTATCAGACATTACTCTTTATGAATGGGCCATCAAAGTCCATTCCGGGTCCTACTTTATTGTCCCAAAACACAATCTGTCATTCATTTGACCTTTATGTATATAAATTATAAGATGACAGACATACAAGGAAACTTCAAAATGTAATTGCAATTACAAAACTAAATGGTGTTTTAAACGTACAGAACAAATTTAGCACTTCATAAGTCAATGAGTCCCATATGCTCCACATGTTCTTTGTACAAATTGGGCGGTAGCCCTTTTGTCAAAGGATCTGTAATCATCAACTCAGTACTTATCTTTTCAACAGTCACCTGATGTTCCCGAACACGTTCTCTAACAACGAGATACTTGATATCAATGTGTTTGTTTGCACTCCCACTCTTGTTGTTTTTAGAGAAGAAAACTGCAGCGAAATTATCACAATAAACTCTTAATAGCTTAGAAATAGAGTCCACAACTCTAAGCCTTGTGATAAAATTCCTCAACCATAGAGCCTGTGAAGTAGCTTCAGAGCATGCTATAAACTCTGCTTCCATAGTAGAAGAAACGGTCAATGTCTGTTTCACACTTCTCCACGAAATAGCACCTTCTACAAGAATAAATACATATCCTTACGTAGATTTTCTAGAGTCAAGGCATCTTGCAAAGTCTGAATCTGAATACCCGACCACTTCTAGATGATCTATCCGTTTGTATGTAAGCATATAATCTTTGGTGCCTTGCAGGTATCACATCACTTTCTTTGCAGCTCTCCAATGATCTTTGCCTGGATTACTTTGATATCTGCCTAACATTCCAACTGCAAATCCAATGTCTGGTCCTGTGCAGACCTGAGCATACATCAAATTTCCAATTGCAGATTCATAAGGAATGTTTTTCATTTGTTCCAGTTCTAAATTATTTCTCGGACACTGGTCTTGACAGAACTTATCACCCTTAACAATAGGTGCTACACTAGGTGAACAGTTTTTCATTCGAAATCTCTCTAAAACTTTATTGATATAGGCCTTTTGAGACAATCGTAATATCCCAATGGATCTATCTCTATGAATCTCTATGCCAATGACATAAGAGGCTTCACCCATATCCTTCATATCAAAGTTCTTCTTCAGAAACTGTTTAACCTCATGTAACAAGCCCAAGTCACTACTAGCAAGAAGAATATCATCCACATATAAGACTAAGAAAATAAATTTGCTCCCACTAACTTTAAGGTATATGCATTGATCAACGATGTTCTCCGTAAAACCGAATGAAGAAATGACACCGTGAAATTTGAAATACCATTGACATGAGGCCTGTTTTAGTCCATTTATGGATTTTCCAAGTCTACAAACCAAGTGACCATTTTCTGGTGAAGAAAATCCTTCAGGTTGACTCATGTACACTTCTTCCTCAAGTTCCCCATTAAGGAAGGTTGTTTTCACATCCATTTGATGTAACTCTAAATCAAAATGAGCTACTAATGCCATGATATCCGAAATGAGTCCTTTTTAGAAACTGTAGAGAATGTCTCATCGTAGTCAATACCTTCCTTTTGAGTGAATCTTTTGGCTACGAGTCTGGCTTTAAACCGTTCTAAATTGCCAGTGGAATTTCTTTTAGTTTTATTTACCCACTCGTAGCCAATGGCTTGGCTCCTTCAGGTAACTCAACTAAATCCCAAACATGATTCTTAGCCATAGAATTCATCTCATCTAGCATGGCATCATACCACAAATTGGAGTTCCTATCACTCATGGCTTGTGAAAACAAAATTGGGTCTTCCTCAATTCCAATGTCACAGTCAGATTCTTCTAGGTACACAACATAATCAGAAGAAATTGTTGGTTTCTCTATGCTTGTGGATCTTCTAAATCCCATCCCTTCATCCACATTTTGTGGTGTTTGGATAGGTGGTTCAATGACAACTTGATCCTCATGGGGTTATGTGTCTCTTGAATTTGGTGTTCTTCCATAATGACACTTTGTGGATTGTCTTGAAGTACAACTAATCATTCTATATTTACGGGTGCAACAATTGGAACCCGCATTTCCTCAAAAATTGAATTTTGACGAACCCGCACTTCCTTAAATATTAAATTTCGAGGTTGTTCACTCCCACTAATGTCACTGTCCTCAAGAAACCTAGCATTTCTTGCTTCAACAGTATTCAGTGTGTGAGAAGGCCAATAAAATCTAATTCCCATGGACCTTTCTGCATAACCAATGAAATAACCACTGATTGTTTTCAAGTCCAACTTTTTCTCTTGTGGATTATACACCCTGACCTCAACTGGAGAACCCCATATGTGCATATGTCCTAAACTTGGTTTCCAACCATTCCATAACTCAAAGGGCGTTTTAGGAATTGCTTTGGTAGGAACCCTATTTAAGATGTACACAGCGGTCTTTAAGGCCTCACTCCATAGAGATGTTGGGAGAGATGAGTTACTAATCATACTTCTCACCATGTCCATGAGCGTACAATTCCTCCTTTCAGCTACACCATTTTGTTGTGGTGAGCCTGGGATCGTATATTGAGCAATAATGCCTTGTTCCTTGAGAAAATTCGCAAATGGACCTGGTTTTTGTCCTTCACTAGTGTACCTTTCATAGTATTCTCCACTTCTATCTGATCTCACAATTTTGATCATTTTCCCAGTTTGTTTCTACTTCTGCTTTATAAGTTTTAAAGGCATCTAATGCCTCACTTTTCTCAAATCGCAGATAGAGATACATAAATCGTGTGTGATCATCAATGAATGTGATGAAGTATTTCTAACCATTTAGATATGGAGTTGAAAAATATCCGCATATGTCAGTATGCACGATTTCTAATATTTATTAACTCCTCCTTGCACCTTTCTTGGTTTTGTTGGTTTGCTTACCCTTTATGCAATCCACACAAATACCATAATCAGAAAAATCAAGAGTCTCAAGGACTCCATCATTTACCATTCTTTTGATTCTCTCTATGGAGATGTGTCCTAATTTCCTCTGCCAAAGCATGGAGGATTTTTCATCCATAAATTTACGCTTAGTGCCAACACTTTTATGTATGGTTAAAAGGCTATGATCAAATGTGGGATGTAATGAAAGTCTATATAAACCATCAACAAGAGTTCCATCACCATCACCAACAACAACTGAGTCTTTAATCAAACTAAAAGTAGAACCAACAAAGTTGAAATTTAAAACCATAATGAATAAGTCTGGAAACAGAAATGAGATTTTTAGAGAAAGATGGAATATAAAAGGTTCTTTATAGTTCAAGAACAAAGCCTGATTTCAAGACAAGTCTAAAGGTCCCAACTGAGTCGACTTGCGAGCTTATCTTGTTTCCTGAATAGATAAGGCTCTCACTTTGCGTTGGTTTCCTTGGGTTGGTTAAACCTTGCATGGTACTGGCAATATGGATTGTAGAACCAGAGTCAATCCACCAAGCGTTATGAAAAACATCAGCCATATTAGATTCATAACACACTAAGGAAATGGGATTACCTTTCTTTTCGAGCCATGCTTTATATTTGAGGCATTCTTTCTTAATGTGCCCTTTCTTCTTGCAGAAGAAGCATTTGACGTTTTCCTTATTGTCAACTTGACTTGTTGACACCTTTCTTTTCTTCTTCTTATGATGAGCACCTATCCCCTTTTTCGCTTGTTCCTTTTCATGAGAAACCAGATGGGCAATTTCTAGTTTTTCTTGCTTTAATCTCCCTTAACCTCTTGAACACACATGGTCAGTCGTTGAACACACATGTGTATGATAGGAAATCTTAAACGGCCCATATTCCGTAGGTAGAGAGTTAAGCACTAGATGGACAAGAAATGACTCTGAAAATGTTACTTCCAAGGATTTCAGTTGAGCCGCAATATCCCTCATTTCCATAATGTGTTCGCGTACACCTTTATTACCGACAAACTTCATGGATGATAATTTGTTCATCAGGGTGCTGGATAATGCCTTTTCAGAAATAACATATTGTTGTTCAATGGCATTCATGAATTCCTTTACCTTAGTGCACTCTAGAATATTCCTTTCCCAACATGGGATTTAATGAGCATTAAACTTAAGCGATTTGATCGCTCCCATCGCTCATATGAGGCCCTTTCACCATTTGAGTTTGTTTCCGTAGGAATAGGCGGTTCATCCATACGAAGTGCTAAATCCAAATCCATACACCCTAATGTAAGGAGAACTTTCTCCTTCCAGTCCGAAAAATTTTCACCAGTTAACATTGGAATACGAGATGACTCATTAGACATAATGACAGATGAAGATGCTGCAAAAGTTAGAATAAATATGCATTTTAAAATGCTATGAATCATACATAACCATAATTTAGATTGTCAACTCATTTGACAATTCTAATAAAAATAAATAAAATCAATGCATCATCATAACCTTCCTGTGGGCCAAAGTTACAACATGCTATATTGATTTGTTCAATTATACCTCACATGAGACTAATAAATTAGAGATATTAATGTGGAAGAATTCCTTTACCTATGGGCATTATGAGTTTTCTCCAATTTAATACATAATTTATTATCTCATTCCAACTAAATCACAAATTATGAGTTCTTCCCTATGGGGCCAAGATATCATAATTCACAACTTAATTGCAAAAAGAAACTTCATGCTATCTCTTGATGTGTTAAAGTGTGTACACAAAATACATTTTGCACATATCACCATATATCAATATGACTTAAAGATGCTATGGCTATTCTATAAGTCAATTAGATATAGGAACCACATAATAACATCAAGACATGATTAAAATTGATATACTAACTAATACTCAATGTTAATATATCAAAAGTAATCACAAATGGTTAAAATATTTGAATAAACATACATAAACAACACTATAAATTCCTGTCACAAAACAGTCCTCAGGTTTTCTGTAATTACAGAAAACATCCTTATAGATAGGCTGGATACTTAGGTAAGTCATAAACTGGTTGGTTCCAGTTTGGGTCAGGCCCAGAACCATCATCTTCTTCTCCTTCTTCCTTATGAGAAAGGGTTTTTGGAACAAATCATGACCCTAGTATAGAGAACTCATGCACTCCGCCCTTACCACTATCATCACCACCAACAAGAGGGGACCCGACGGTGACTGTCCGGCATCCGTCCAGCTGCTGGAAGTCCAGCCGGCGTCTAATTTTCAGGCTAGTTCCTCTAAATTTGTTTTCCCCATAACTTTCGATCCAAAACTCAGTTTTTCACATATAATATATGATTTTGGGGAGAACGAAGTTCTGGATTGATTGGGCATAGTTTCATAGGCATCATAAGAAGTTCCAGCAGAATATTATGACACTTTTCGTTAAAATAAAAAATTAATCTAAAATTCACATGCCTAATAAAATTAAATAATTTACACATGTGCAAACATCCTAGAAAAGCTTGATATGGTTTTATCAAAATCAAATTTCGAAAAAATCAAACCCCAGATCTTAGGCATGTGAACTCAAAAATAGATTAAGATTCCCTCAAAAACTCAAATCCCTAAAATCATAAATAATAAAATCAATCACCACAGTCAAAAGGACTGCTCGGATACCACAATGTAGGCATTCAATATCAGTATTTGATGCATAAGACAAGGAACTTACCTTCTGCCATGGTGATTATATTGTTTCCTTATCTGGCCTTTGAAGATCACTGAAGGTTTCAACTTGTTAAAAGGGAAAAGCCCAGCCTTCTAATCCATGCAAGATTTCTTCATGTATGACGTTGATGGAATCACAAGCCTTCTTCCTTGCTAGATTAGGGACCCTCTCTTAAAGATTGCTAACACTCTCTTTCTATCAAAGAGAGAATCACCGTAATAGAGAAAATGGGCAGTTATTCCCATTATAACTTAACTTGATAACTGCAGATAGGTTAGGGAAGTTCCATAACTATCAATGGGCTTAATGGGCTAGTGGCAATATTGGGCCACATTAACTTGGCCCATATGTCTCCAAATAAGACATGTCTTACAAAGCTTCCTAGGAAAAATTCAAGTCTGATGTCTTCTGTTCGAGATTCCATGCACTTGTATATTTCTTCAGCAAAACAAGTTTCCCATGTATAGGTTTCACCATATATAAGAATCCGTCAAAGAATTGTTTCAGTTGTCTTCTACTACTAGTAATCCAAACAAGAACACTCCTCATCTTTAAAATAGTGGAGCCTAACCCAATCACAAATTACAACTTCACGGTTGCAGACCTTTGGTATCAACTTAGTAAGTAACAGTATGGCAGTCATTACAAACCCAAAGATTCTTTACAATCCTAATAGTTGTCCCAAAACCTGTGGAGGTTTATGACTTCCTTCAGCTAGGGAAAAATCTAACCCTTGCATAGAGACACAAGGCCTTGCCACACCAGCATTGCAAAATCCTATATCATGAAGTAAAGAGACATGTGAAGACAAATATTTAAATACATCATAAGGTATCCATCATAATATACACCGGTAAAAATGTAAGCACTTTTTGTTGGATTTTGGATTTGGTACCCTATATTAGGATCCATTAAATTATAAGGTTTTAGATCTTTTGAGTTAAAAAGTGTCTTATTGTGTTATTTGGGATTGGATTAGGGTCGGGTCTTAATTAATCAAAATTAATTCTGAATTGAAAATTTTTAAGGAGCGAGCAAGCTAGGCTCCAAGGGGTTGGAGCCTATCCTGATAGTTTGGATTTCTCAATTAATTTTAGAGATTCCTCAATCCAATTTTAGCCCAAATTAACTATGCCTTTCTATTTTAGGGTCCTTAACAATTTAATAATTTTAGGTTAATCAATTATTTGGTTTGGATTATTCTGAATTAATCTTAGGGTTTATTCTACTTAGGTGCGAAAATCGAAGACTAGGGGCCTACCTATTATTTTTTGATTTTGAATATCTTTTTTTTTTTTTTTTTTTTTTTTTGCTTCTCTAGGTTACTAAAGAGCAAGGAAAGAGAGGAAACACTTTTTATGTTTGATTCTTTTTTTTTTTTGGGTCTTTTATGATTTTGATGATTCTACGATGCACATGTGTTATAAAAGTGGCAATTCAACATGCAGAAACATAGCAAACAACCAATTATGTCACTGCCATACAATTCAAAAATGAATTAAATGAAGAAGATCATAAATCGCGTGCCGATTTGCTTAAGTCAGCCCAGGCGCTACCATTGTGGAGCCTATGACAATTAAGCATTTTCAGCACAGCGAGATGATTACGTGATATTTTCAGAAATTCCAGCGCAATTTTCGATGTTCGGCAATTGATGCGGATGTCCTAATACAAACTAATAATGATGGGATCAAGTACAGATCAGGAAGAAAAGGATGTAATAACAGAGATTCGATGCCCAAATCCCTGTTTCAGAGGGGATAGGCACCCATAGGGTGGCGCCTAGCCTGCTGCTCCCGGATTCTTTGCGATCTGCAGATCTAAATGATGAGGATGATGAAACAAATGCGAGATCTACTTTGGTTATGCGACCAAAACTATGAAATTAATGCAAATCTACACTACTTGCATGAACCTATCATGATGAAGAACTAATGCTAGATCTACTAAAAAGATGACAAACTTAATGCAGATCTATGATATATGCATGATTCGATGCTTGTTTCTACTCAAGGATGATGATGAACAATGATGGAACGGAAGGAACGGACGAGATACAGGAATACCGATTTCGATCTTGTTCTTCAAGTTCCTAGACTAGAGATTTTGCGAAAATCCATGGTTCTAGATGATCTCTTCCTTCTAGATCTTGAAAATCAGAAGGTCACCTTCTCTCCTTCCTCTTCTTCCCCTATAGATCTAGGGTTCTCTTGATGGTGGCTACTCTCCTTTCTCTTATTACTGTCCTTTTTCTCTCTTTTCGGTAGCTCCCTTTGCAAAGGAGGTTAAGAGGACTTATATATAGGTTTGGGGCATTCTAGGAGGGTTAGGGTTTTAGTTTGCACAAATTTCCAAAAGCTTCATGCATCCCAAGACGGTTTAATTTGGTTTTGGGAGAATTAGGGCTTTTGGGTGACTTGAACGCACCCACAGTGCCGCCCCAAGTGTTATTTTAGGGGTTGGGTGCACTTACAAGTGTACCTATGTGCATTTCATAGAAGTTCGGGGCTCCCACGTGCAAAACATGACTTAGGCATAGCCATAGTGCGCCTAAGTCGTCTTTTGGGGTTTCCGAAGCTTAGGTTTGTAGATACCTCATTTGGCCCCCTATGATAGCCTTGAACACCTGTCATATATAGCGGTGCCCCCACTTCACCCATAATTGAATGATTAATGGCATAATTCATATTAATTAATGACGATGAAGATGCTTGTAGATAATTTTTGACTTAGTTCGATGATCTCTAGAAATTCGTGAGAGAAAAGCCAGACTACGTCAAGACTCTGAGTCGAGCCCACTACTCATTAAGATACATGGACTAATGAGTTCTAAGTCCCGAGATCTTTTCGACGATACGTAGATTGTCCAAATCCGACCGATGGATCAAGAAATATGACTGCCGGAAGACTACCCTAACGGCCCCCATCAGAAACACACCAAGGCACCACCCTAGGTGCACCCGTGTCCCAGACTATGTGTGCGCCCAGGTCTCTAGTTGCCCTAGAAACACACTTGAGTGTGTACTTAGGTGTGTTCCGGTCTACCTTTCGCAGTTTCGGCTCAACCTCAGCTCAAAAACATTCTAAACCCAAACCCTAGATCCATTAGACCCGAAAAGAGGACCTGGGCGTACCTGTGTGTGCGCCCAAGTCACCCAAAACCCTAGATCAGCCTTGGTTTGCGTGAAGCTTCTAGAAATTCTTGCAAACAGCAACCTTAACCCCTTTCCACACCAAAAACCTCTATATAAGGATCTTTTATACCATTTGCAAAAGGAGGCTACTAGAAAGAAAGAAAAAAGAGAAGTAAAGGGAGAGAAGGAGAGTAGCCACCACAGAGAGAGCTTTAGATTTAGAAGAAAGGGGAAGGGGAGCACTCTGGTTTTCAAGATTAGCAATGGAGAAAGCTTCCAAAACCATGGGTTTGCATGAGAGCTTCAATCTAGGGCGTGAAAGACATAATCCAAACCGGTATTTCTAGATCTAGTTCTTTTTAATTAGTATTAAGCATCATTAGTAGTTAGAAACGTGCTTAGGATCATCCATACATTATAAATCTACATTAAAAGTAATACTTCTTAGTAGATCTGATATTTAGTATCCATCCATCATTAGTAACATGCATAGGATCATTCATATGCTGTAGATCTACATCATTTTCATCATCTTGAACTCGTGATTAGAATAGATCTTGCATTCACATCATTTTCATTGGGAAGAATCCGAATCTGTGAAAGAAAAGTGCAGAAAAGCACTTGGGAGCCACTGTGGGTGCGCTCAAGTCTCTGGGTAGGGTTTCAGCCTCGATTTTCGTATCACGTGCAATTCGTTTCTTAGATCCGTAGTCATTCTCATACATAATGATATCAGGACCCTTGGATTTGTGACTTTGCATTCTGAATCACGCAAAAATCATTGAAAAAAAAATGAAAATAGGAAGAAAAGTGCAGAAAAGCACTTGGGCGCCATTGTGGGTGCGCCCAAGTCTCTGGGCAGGGCTTTGGCCTCGATTTTCGTTTTGCGTGCATTTTGTTTTTTAGATCCTAATCCATCCTCATACAAGTTGATATCAAAGCCTTCGGATCTGTAAAAAGCATCGAAGGAATCGGAAGAGGACCAAACATATTGCTAAAAAGGGGAGGAAAAGAAAAGAAGGAAGAACAAAGGTACTTGGGCACCAGTGTGCGTGCGCCCAAGTCGCTGCCAAAGGGATCCGTCCCTCAAATCTTGATCCTCGCGCAATCATTTTCAGATTCGGAAGTTGTGATATTAGTCATTCATATTAGGACCCTAGACTTAGTCACAGAGTGTTGGAAATCACGTAGGGATATCGTTGGAAATCAGAAGTAAGTCACAACCCGCTGGGGAGACACTTGGGCGCCACTGTGTGTGCACCCAAGTATTGCAGAGACACCTGGGCGCCCCTGTAGGTGCGCCCAAGTCCCTGGCTTGCTTTCCGGCCCGCATTTGCTATATTGTGCATCTCATTTAATTTGTTGTTCCATGTTTACGATGACTTTGGTTGACTGCTGAACTTCTGGACTTCGAATTATCAAATCATCAACACTTTAGGTTAGGTTACATTGCACAAAATACTAAAAAGAATCATAAAACTCCTCCCTTCTCATCTTACTCTTTAGTAATTAGAGAAGATAACAAAAAAAAAATATTAAAAGAAATAGAAAAATCCAAAAGAGTAGATATTGGGTAGGCAATCCTAGGTTATTCTATTCGCGCCTAAGCGAATTAATCATCCCTAACAAAACCTTAATCAAAATCCTAATTAATAAATCTTAATCACTTAAAGCCCTAATTAAAATCCTAATCAAGAAACTGAATCAATAAACTCTAATCCATCCAAACCCTAATCATTGAAGTTTGATTAACAATCCCAAATTCAAATCTCAATCCCTAATTTAGACCCTATTCAAAACCTAATTAAAATGATAGATCAATCATGTCCAGAGAATAAAAACAACCCTCAACCAATACTTGAGTCAGATTTCCCGAAACCGACTTAGAAACACCCTAGAATCGAACGAATTAGAAGTCACCCGGTAGGCAGACACTTGGGTGCCACTGTAGGTGCGCCCAAGTCACCCAGAACACCTAGGCGCCACCACTGGTGCACCCAACTCCCTGGTCCAACCGCGGGACACACTTCGGCTGCATTTCGTCTCCTGGACTCAACCATGGTCACACTTAGGGACCAGAGATTCAAAACCAATCCGAGATTCAAGATTTATTAACATAGATCACCTGAAACTCCAAATCTAAGTGAACGAATCCCGAAAATAATCAAAACCTACAAACCAACCACTTAGGCCCCACTATAGGTGCGCCCAAGTCACCCAGAGAGACTTAGGCGCCACTGCAGGTGCGCCCAAGTCCCATTCTAGTCCCGGGATCACCAAACCCCTATTCACTTTAAATCGCAACCCAAATCAGCACCTTAAAACCTTCACAGAACCCATAACAGCACTAAAATTAAAAATCTATTCAACTTAAACTCATCCAGAACCTCGAACTGAAGTCGGACGACCAAAGAGCATCAAATTATCACTTAGGCGCCCATACAGGTAAGCCCAAGTCCCCTGCCTAGCCCTAGTTGTGAATTCTGATTGTGTTTCGAATTTCGGACTTTAGATAATTAAAACAAAATCAACCCAGGATCAAAAACAACATCAGAACAGAAATTCGTCAAGTAGAAACCCCACGAATGTCGAAATAACATTGATGCCATCACCACTAGCCAAACCACACAGTACCTGGTGCTTGGGCGCCTCTGTCTATGTGCCCAAGTCACTAGAGTGATCTAGGCGCCACTGTGTGCGCGCCCAAGTCCTTTACCAACCTCGTTTCGCCGATTTCGACATCATTTCACCTTTCAAATCAAAACCTGAAACTCCATAACCATCAACAACTAAAGCAGAATCATAAATGCCCCTAATCCACTTCTTAATCAACATATAACTTGAATTAAACTGAACCGATTAAAATCACACTTAACCAATCACTTATGTGTTGAAACCATCAAACTTAGGTTGTCCACACCCTAGGATTAGATCGGACTTCCGCATTAGATAGATTAGGGCATTAGGCTTCATCTCGTTACTTTTCCCGTTCCGTTAGGGGACTGGGAGAACTGATGTGGGCGGTCTAGGACTTTAGGTCAAGGTTAATCCGATGATCAGTAATAAAGCATTAATCACGTAAATCCAAGTAAAAATCCCTTAGTTGGGCACTTCTAGCCCCATATCAAAAATCCATAAAAATTATAAAACCAACAAAATAAACCCAAAAAGATTTTTTTTCTTTTATTTCTTCCACCACCTCAGGTGCCAGATATTTAATGAAACTTAATGATAAAAGGGAATAAAGAACTGATTTCTAAAATTCAATAAATGAGAATGACGCGATGAGATGAGTGATTTTGCACACACTTTTAAACAATCACGGCCCATCAGCCTCCTAAAACAAACATTGGCCTATTGGCCAGCTCCAATCAATTACAGCCCATCGACCTCTCACTTTTATCACTCGTGTATTGCACACGAAAAACACAAGAATCACAAGTCAAAGTCTCATTTGCATCATCATTTTGGTTTGAAAAAATAGCCTTTAAACCCTATTTTGCCAAGGGATCTGAAGGGGGTGCTTGGGAATGAGGCCGATCCTTTTCATAAATATTTGGCACCTCCCCCCCTTTTATTATTTTCTTTATTTTAATTATTTTATTTTACTTAGATATACTATGATTTTGTTATGTGAGGATTAACCTTTTTTTGGACTTCAACTCATGACCTTGAATTGACCCTATATTAAAGAGACCCAAAGAGACCCAAATTAATTTGACAGGACAATCGTTGTGTGTTGCCAGCAGCACATTAGACGAGAGGAAGAACGCACCCACTTATTTTCTCCCATTTTTCTTTGGCTTTTTGTTGAAGAACTGTGTTACGGCCGTTACCATAGCTGGCGATCGTGATCCATCGATTTTGAGGGTAGAAGGAATCCTCATTTTTGTTGTAAAATTTAAATAGCATATATAGATGAATGGAGATTTCCTGAGCCAAATGCCCTTTCCTTTCACGGGGGTCGAAATTCACATCCGACAAGGTTCAGTTCGGGCTTGTTTTGAATTGAATTCGGGATAAACAATGAAAACTAGGTGCGCCCATGTGGATTTTTCCACATGGGCGCAACCTTCTTACGGGGTTCTAGGGCAAACTTCAGATGGTTATATATTTTGATCCGTCTGTCGGATTTTGATGTTCTATATACCGTCAGAAAGCACTCCGAACATAGAATCCAAAGGCCCAGGAATATTTGGATATCAATGATTATATCTTCCTAACTCGCGCTAATCATATCGTACTTAGGTAGACTATGTGTGGTCTTTGCTAGAATTGACCTAAGTTCGCCCTAGCTGGTCTGGTAAGTGTCTGAATAGTGTCGTGGCCTCTTCCCTGTACAAGTAATGGATTGGACTCTAAATCTTGAAGTGATCAGGCTTTTCTCTCATGGATTTCTAAGAATCATTAAACTAAATCATCAATAGGCATCTTTATCGCTGTTAATTAATCTTAATTATGCCATTAATCATTTAATTATTGGTGAAATGGGGGTATCGCTACATATGACATGTATTTCTTGCTAACATAGGGGGCAAATGAGGTGTCTACAATTCCCCGTCAAAACCAAATCCAGAACTGGAACCATTGTTTAGAAACGGGTGGACGTAGGGTTTTGACCCGGAACCGTTCCGTTTATAAACCCTACCATAAAGTTCGTGAACTCCAGGTATGATTAGCCTAGTTAGTTAATTACACTTAATTAGAGGCCAAGCAGGTCTGGTTAATTATTAGAAACGTATGTGTGAAGTATGGTTCAGGTTTGAATATGTTTGGGCATAGTAGGGGGTGTGTTATAGTTTCCGGAAAGTTTAGGGCCTTTTTTGTAATTTTAGATTTTTGAGACTTTGGCACCATTATGTAGATGATTTAATTTCCTGAGCTTTCTCCTACTGCCTTATCTCAACCTAGAACCTCGAAACCTCTCTAAATCTAGTCCTAACCAAAAGTCCATTTTGGACAAATGGGATAATTCCCATCATGTTACCACTTTTATCCCACATGGGACAGCTCCCATCCATCCCCTCTTTTTTTTTCTCCCTTAGCTTCTCTCTCTCTTTCTTTATTTCATTCTCATCTCCCTCTCTCTACAAACATTTCTCCGTCTCTCTTTCCTTATTTCATTTTCTTTCTTTCTTTCTTTCATTTCTTCCCTTTTGCAAAAGGAGAATCCAACCTTCATCTTCATCATCCATTCTCTTCATCATAATCACAAGGCCTCAAGCTTCATCCTCATACCATTTTCAAGATCATTCTCCCATCTACTTTCACTAGGTTAGTATTTGGTTTGATTAGGGTTAATTTACTTTGGGGTTTTTTTTTATTAGAATTGATATAGATAGGTTGATTAGTTTCTTATTTTGTTCATTAGTGTAGTATTTTAAGTGGGTTTGATTATTTTCCTAGGATTTGAGCTTTTGAGCTTGGATTTGGGGTTTTTGAGCTTCCACCTTAAGCAACGCAAGTGGATATTTATTTATGGGATGATGCGTGCATTAATTTCGAGTTTTGGCTTTTGATTTTAGAAATTGATCTTATGATTTCATATGTTTTGATTTATAAAAATGAATAAATGGATAGAATGATGGATGAAAATAAATATATGTGGAGGAGGTTGTATGGTTTGTGTTAGGGATTTTGTGTGGTGCAATTTTATAGATGCAGTTTCATTTAAGCATCAATTGATCATGAGCATTGATTTTGAATATCTTGAAATCATGAATTTACTCATTAATGGTTTTATAAGTTTAAAACTTGTTTTTCATGCATGATTTCAAGTTTTAATCTTGGATGTATAAGTTATTAAAAATTTAGTTTAGTCATGCATGCCTATGGTCTTAGGATTTCAAAATCATCTTAGGCATTGATAGGTTCTTGTTTTCAAAAACAATTTTTGGATTGATTTGAACATGAAACTAAGCATGACTTCCATTACAAAATATTCTCTTTTAAAAAATCATTTTCAAGTAAAAAAATCAGGGAATTTTCTGTTAACCAACCCTCAGTTTGGTCACCTCTCGGTCAAAATAACCGGACACAAAAACTATCAAAATATGCATGTCGGTCAAGTGTCAATTAACCGACACATGAAGTTTGGTTAACTGACGTATGAAGTTCTGTTAACCGACTTTAAATTTTATGACCGTTGAAATATGACCGTTGGAGCTCAGTTAACTGAACTTTGAAGGGGGTTAACCGACAACTAGCAGTTGGACAACTTTTTCTATATAATATAGCTCATTCCAAGACCAAAATTGAGGAACCAAGAGGTACTCCTTTAGATGTTTTGAAGCTAACGAGAGGGGAATGAGCTAAGGAAGGTAGAGGGTCAGAAAGGGAAGCTACAACTTGGAATCATGGGTTAAATCATCTAAGTAAGCTTAGTTTTTCTTATCATATGTTTTTATGCTTTGGCTAAATTATTGGTAAATCTATTTTAGCATGTTAACTATGATTTGTTGTATCCTTAACATGAATATGATTGTGAATTGATTTATAATTTTGGATGCTTCATTTTGATTCACACCAAGTTGGACTCAAATTGGTATATCTTATTGAATCATATTTTGTAATCACCTTTGAAATCACATGTAACATGATTTATATACTTGGTTGAATCTTTGGTTGTTGTTTTTTATTACAAGAAAATCACTTTCATCCTATTCTTTATCTTGAATTCAACAACACTTACAAATCACATGAATTAGGTTTTTAAAGTTTCATACCACTTGCTTAGAATTGATAGGCATGCCATTTTCAAGTTGGTTTTTAAACTTCATGTGATTTGTATTTTACTTCAATGAAATCTCTTTTGTTGTTTTACACTTTCAAATGCTTTTAGAAAACACTTTTGATCTTGAATTTCATATTAAACTTGGTTGAAGTTTCCACACAAACACATTAAGCATTCATCTTTGCATTCATATTCGGTTTGTGTGAATTAAATTGTAACTTTCATATTCGCCTAATTAAGAGGCATTGTAATTGAGCTTAATTTGTTTCTCTTCAAGTGTATTGTAGACACATCTTAGAGAAAACCAACCTTAGGGTTATAGGTTATTGCTTAGCCTTAGAAAAGCGTGAGTGTAAAGGTTAGGGTTAAACCATAAAACCTAAGAGGTTAATGCTTGGCCTTGGAAAGCATAGTGTAGAGGTTATTGCTAAGCCTTGAAAAGCATTTTGTAAAGGTTATTGCTTAGCCTATTGAAAATGATAGATAGTGGAAATCTAGTGCAGTGTTGGATCATAAACCGGTAGTGGATGTAGACATTGAGGCCGAACCACTAAATATTGTTGTATTGTGGTAAATGCTTTGTGGTGATTGTTTATAGCTTCTGCACTTTAGTTCTATATCATCACTTATGACTAATTGATTTAAAGAAGTTAAAATCTGGCATAATTGGTCACTAAGTCAAGCTCACCCTATTGACCGCCTTGTAAGGTTCGGATCCTGGACTTTCAGTTTGTGTGTAGAGGGCTTGGCCCCAATGTTTTATTGTAGGAAACAGTTGAAGAAAAGGGGATCTGATCCCTGAATTGAAGCTATGTTTGAGCTTCAGACTTTTGGCTCTGGGATTCCTCGGTTAACTAAGGATTGTTCTGGCGGTTAATCGACATCCCAGATAGAGAACAGATAGACCATGCCGGTTTTAATAACTAGAACATGAAAATTCGTGATTTTGTTCATTCGGTTAAGCCTAGGGGTGTAACGGTTCGGTTAACCGGTCATTTTGGGAAAACCGTTAACCGAACCGTAACCGTAGTTTTCTGTCTTTTAAAACCGTAACTGTAACCGTATCCACAAAAACCGTAGAAAACCGAACCGCGGTTAACCGTATTAGATGGTTCGGTTAGGTTAATAACCGTGGAAAAATCTGTTTATGCACCATTTTCACACCTTCCTATGTGTTCTCTCTCCCTTCCATTCCTTAACTTGAATTTTAAGCATGATTTTCTGTCCCCCTTTAAATCACCAGACACTTAGATAGTTTATTCAGTAAGATTGCTGAATCACATGGGTCAATCAAATCCTCACTTGACCAAAATGCTGCAAAGGATATCAACTATAAATCTGTCCTCAATAATCCATGAACTGCAGTAGCCTTTAATGAGAAAGACAACAAAACAAAAACAGCCAATCTAAGAATCGAAGTCAAAGACTCAATTTGTAGAATTGAGAAATCCACCAGATAACATAGTTTAGAATAAATATTGTACTAGTCCTTTTCACAAGACACCAATGCCACTATTCCAACACCAATTACAATAGAGTAACCCATTTCTGCTTTCCACCCTCACTAAACTGTCTCATGGTTTAGAACCATCCCAACTGGAATTCCCTACACTGGAACAGGATCTGTTGGACTCATCCCAGTCAATTCCAGCCTCCACAACCATTACCCAACCTCCTCCATCGCAAACCTCCATTTGCACCACCACCCCCAGGCACTCTCACTGTCGCCCCAAAATCAATCTGGGCAATTGCAATGGTACTTATTTAAGGAGAAACTGAAAAAAAAAAAAAGAGTGTCCGACCCAATTAAGCTTCTCACATTCCATGCCACCTCAAATGCCCAGATAAGGTACCAACAAATCGATTGTGATCTGGGGTACATCCAAACGTACCCCAAATAAAAAAGAAAGAAAAAGGCAAGAAAATATATTATAAAAAAAAGACGAAGAAGAAGTACCAGAAAAAGATGAACAATCAGAGCCGAGGAGCAAGTTTTCATCTCCCAAGTTCGATGTCATCATCGACATGGGAAACCACAGATGTGATAAACATGCATATCATATGGGCATGGGGTGAGATTCATGAATGCTGAGATCCGAGGGAGGGGAGAAACAAAGAAGAGAGAGAGAGAGAGAGAGAGTACTCGTTGCCTTCTCCTCCTCCTCTTCTTCTTCCTCAGTTCCTTGTTTGGCTGCAAGAGAAGGAGAGGTTTGTTGTGCCTGGAGTCGAGATAAGGAGTGAGGCAAGAAAGAGGACTTAGGGCTTCGTTTTTGCAAGGATAGTAGGATACACACTTTAAGTAATTTTAAACATATTTTGAGGCCCTTCAGATTTTTGTTATTTATATAAAGGGTCGGTTAACTGTGTGCTGGTTAACCGAACCATATGTTAGGTTCGGTTCGGTTAATAACCGTGAATCAAGACTAAAAACCGTAACCGAACCGAACCGTACCGTACGGTTTTTGGATTTCATTAACCGTAACCGTAATCGAACCGTGAAACACGGTTATTAACCGCGGTTCGGTTCGGTTCGGTACGGTTACACGGTTTTTCAGTTTTCTTTTACACCCCTAGTTAAGCCCTCTGTTAACTCTCGATTAGCCAACGGTTAATTGCCAATTGATCTGTTTTCGTTTGAAAAATGAGTCTTTTCCATCGGATTTTATGACTTTTATGATACCTTTTGAAATAACTTTAGAGAACCTATCACATGTTTTAATGGAACTTCTATTTTCCTTTTTATTTTGAATATGTGAACAAAGCACCACTAAACTTATCGTATTCCAGGTACGAACTTATGGACAACTGTGCAGCTGGTATGAACTTATGGAACGTTTGATCATCGTGTTAAGAACTTATGTATAGAAGTGATTAACCCTTTAGTTGTGGACGGGATCTATGATCCTAGGACTATGAATTATGAACTGGCTAATAATAACCTAGTGACTTAAGAACTTATGGACATGGTAAGGACCCGAAGTGCCATGACTTATTGTCATGGTAAAAGCCTAAGTAGTGTTTTTCAATTACAAAATTATGATATCATTGGAACTAATGAATTATGGATCTCATTTGAATCTAAGAATTTCTGATTTGAAATTATGATTTCCATTGAACTTATGAATCATTAATTTTAACTACTTTCAAAGGCATATTTAGTATTGTTTATGTATATCTTTCTGCCGGCTACTTTGTAGGCTGATGATGCTATGCTTGGTGCATAGGTACAATGCTCATCTACCAAGGGACGCGAAAGTGCTGATTCAGGTGATACAACCTGATGGTCATTATGCGTGATGTGTAAACCACATGATTGTCATTGTGACCAGCACTTGAGTGATTTCATATTAATGGATAGGTTTTTTAGATGCCATTTAATTATATTATTTTGTTATCTTGGAGAAACTTTAACTTAATTAATAGATTAAATGTGCTTACTCTACAGGTTAATATTGTACCTTTTTTATTTATATGAATTTCTGTTGTATTTTACAGTGAATGAGGAAATAGTTTTACCTCATTATGGACTTCGATCCTATGGGACCATGATTAGAGGTCAAGTTGGGTGGTTTGGTTATGAAAGATTGTTATTAGAGGCATAATTACAGGCTCGTCTCTGGGCGTGACAAAAGGTTATCAGAGTGGGCACGTTTTTAGAAATACTATCTGCTAGAAACAATAGGACGCGTGTGAGGAATACAAATCAGTAGTTGGCATCTATACAATATATGTTTGGATCCTATAATTATTTGTTTAGTATAGGCAATTTGCTTAGGTATTTATCTTAGAGAAGCAAATTTGGAGAACATATTCTTTGTTAGTGGGGAGAGAATTTAATGTATCATTACCCATTGTGTTTAATGGGGAGAGAATTTAATGTCTCATTACCCATTGTGTGTGGCCTTAGTACCCGCAATTGTATTAGAACAAGAGTTTCTTATTGTTTATAGGTTTAGTTCAGAGGTTGCTAGAGAATTCTCAACTGGTTTTGGATTTTCTCAGTTCATGTAGAGGGTTTTATTGCATATCTTGCTAGAGATTAAAATTGTTCTTGGTGTTCAATCTTACCACAATGTTAGAGATTTAGAGTTTCTCAAGGTTGCAGGCTACTGTAGATGATTTCTATAGAATTTTCTCCGACAACAGATTCGTTGACAAAGTGGATAAGGTAATTGGTGCCTTTTGGTGTGGTTAGAGAAGTGCGAGGAATAGTTGTGAAGAACTGAAGAAGATGTTTACTACAGACATTGCTGACAGGAGACGACAATTTAATAGTTTTTTTTTTTTTTAATGATTTCGGAGTCAGAGAAGCGTAGTGGAACTGTGGTAGTCACATAACAGGTCCCAATGTTATAGGATGGCAGTTTTGTGATTTTTATCGATGTTTCTAAGTTGAATTGAGATTAGTACTAATGTAGGAAGGGAAGACCAGGCTACTTTCCAAGACTAGATGATAGATGTTATGTAGAGGAATTCACTGAGTCTGAGAGGGTCAAAAAATTTATTCAGGGTCTTCATCAAAAGTTTTTCCTGTCGATAGGGAAGGACAAGAAAGATGTGTATGAAGATAGTGTGAAGAATGCTTTTGAGCTGAGGATGTACTGGAAATGTTACAAGAACTAATTTCGTACTTTCTACATTAGGTTCTGCAGTAATAGTGTCATAGACAGTATGTTCCGTGGCTTTAGACTAAGAGGAAGAGGTACATTGCCACTTCTTTGTAGCAGAAGTGTGATCATTACGAGAAGAATCACTCAATCACTAAGTGCAGGTGGGGATGTCAGGAGTATGTTTTCAGTGTGGCCAATTAGGGCATAGAGTTCATGATTGTTCACTAATGAGAGGTAGTTAGTCCTCTTCTACTCAGATCCCAGTCATAGGAATTTTATCTCCATCTTACTTTTTTGATGCAATGAAGCGCATGTCAAACAAAATGTCTGGCAAGCGTAGGTCAGACAAAATGCCTGGCAAGTAACAAGAAGTCATAGTTTGCAAGATATGCTGTAAAACCCTCTGCAAGAACTAAGAAAATCCAACAAGATATGCTATATAACCCTCTGCATCAATTCCAATCAAGAATTGAGACTAATCACCCTTGCATATCTTGTACAGCTCAGGAAGTCATACCTACGACAATAAACGTAGGTCAGACAAAATGTCTGGAAAGTATCCAAAATAAAAGACATAGTTTGCATGTACAAAACAACACATAAATAGCATGTAATTGATCATAATTGCAATATCAGTTCATAAAAATATGATTAATAGAATTGGACTACCGACTAATTTGGAAAACTTCCTCGCAATCCATCAGAAAGAAAATATCCTTGGCTCCTTGCAGTTAGGCAGGTAGTACCTTAGAACTCGTCCTGGAGCCATTAAAATCCTGCCATGGGGAAACCTAAGTCAAGTGCGGGTAGGTAGGTAGAAACCTGAATCAAGCCCGGGCAAGGTCCTGCCACGAGGAAACTTGAATCGAGCCTGGGCATTGGTGACACTAGTCACTTACAAGACACCCCTGAAGGGAGCGATATACAGTTATATGGAAATAATAATAACATGATGGTGTCAACTAAAAAACAATGAAGAATGCAGGATTTAAAACAATATTTTCTAAGTCCGGGAAATCCTATGGAAAAACGGGTAGCACTTCGGGTAGAAATAGGGGAACCAAAACAGGTGGCAGAAAGGAAGGTGACCCGGGTAACTGAGAAGGGCAGGGCAACTAATTGCTCCCACGCAAACCGAGAAACCCTATAAGGATTCGGGTATATCCAATGGTCAGGCATGGCAAGAATCACGCGCTAAGACCCAAGGAGTCCCATAGGGTAAGATACTAGGGTTGGGTTTACCGGATGCATGATAAAAGTATGAAAAGTTTGATTGAAATAATCATAGACATGCAAGTATGGTGATTCCCAAAATCTTACGCTCAAAGGGATGTATATTGTATCTATTGTGTTCACTTGATGCATTCGGAAGGTGGGAATATCCAATCCCTAAGTTCGGATAAAAATATGAGTTACCGTGCTCCGCATGCATTTACAATTATTGGGGTTTAAGTATTAAGTTGAAAATAAAGTTGGGCGAGGTCAGGGTATGGGGTTCCACCATTGATCTGAGTTTTCGAATCCCCTTTTTAAGAAAGAGATCCACGTTTGTGGGAATTACATAATTTTGGCACCACCTACACCATTTCTAAGTTCTAATTTGGTTTCCAAATTTTTTTGAATTTGTGGAGAGAAAATCAGGCGAAAATAGCCCAAGAAAGCCCCTATTAACAGCCCAAAAAGTGGTTTTGTGGGGCTCACAGCGGGCAGAGTAGCTGCTGGTTGCTGGCAGAGTGACTGCTGGCTTCTACTTGTAAAGTGGCTATGGCACATGCTACAGAGTGGCTGCGAGCAGACTGGCCGCTGGGCGCTGGAAGTTGCTGTGTAGAGTAGCAGCTGGCTGCTGAAAGCTGCTATGGTGTGCAGTTGGGGCTTTTGGCCAATTAAAATTCTAAGCAGTTTAGGAGATTTCTATTCATCAATTAAAAAGAAAATTAGCATGTAAGCATGATTAATTCAAGCATTAAAGGACATTCAACCCATTGAATGTGGACTTAGAAATCAAGTAATACTCATTGCATGCTATGTTAATTAGTTTGAACACTTACCTGTAATCAAGGATCAAAACCAATTTCAGAGTCAAGCCAAGCTCCAGCCAAGAGCATTCTCTCTTCCAAACAACCCACAAATCACCCTAAATAAAAAGACCCATTCACTGTCAACACTCAAACCCCTTAAAAAAACCCAAAACAAGTGATGAAAATGGGTTCTAAATCAAAAGACATTCAAGAGGAGGAGATGGCCTACATCTAAGATGATCAAACAGAAGGGAGTACAATGGATGAAGGGGTTGCCACTGACAAATTCACACCAAAAAAAAAAAAACTTTTGCAAAGTTGACGGCGTAGAACTTGTTGGTGGGTTCAAATCTTGCAAGGGAAGCCTCCAAGGAGATGTTCTTCACCATGCCATGGAGAAGATGAGAAGGAGAAGAAGAAGAGAGAAATAGAGGAAAGTTTTCCTTGTTGTTGGCCGATGGAGATAGGGAAGTTATGGTGTTTGGTGGTGGTAGGTGTGAGCCATTAATGTGGTAGGTGAGGTATTTAATAAAGTAGGTAGGGTTGGTGGGATATTTTGAGAAGGTTAAATTGTGAATTTGCTACATTCTAGCTGAATTTAGAGTGTGATAACGGGGATCTTAGGAACCCCGGACAGATTTGGTCAAACAAGAAGAATTGTGATTAATAAGGAGAGCTTTACAACAAGCCAAAAATCAGAGATTTTAGAGATCAGTGGCAAAAGTTACGATTTTTTGAACTGCGGTATATACCTCGAAAAATGTGCCGATGGTCGAATTAGACTTTCTAGATCTCGGATGAGTTTGGACTAGGCATGAAAGTTGTTAGACAGGTCGAGATCTAATTTTTGAGCTCAAGAACCACGCATTTCAGGGTTCCAAGGAAAAATTCAACTGTTCGATCAAAATATATCAATTTATGACAGAATTGGTCAATTGAAGGGTTTCAGGGCCTCAGAATGCTTCGAGTTAAATACAAAAGTTGTCTAGAATGATAATTTTGAAATAATAGACTTACAGAATTCATGGATAACCCCCAGTCTCACTCGAAATCACAAGCATGCTCCAAAAGGATCAAAGTAGACTCGATGTTCAAAAACTATTCTAACACAAACAACACAACGATTGGCCTCTAATACCACTTAGCAATCCTAACCACGGAATTAGTTAGTGCTAATCAAAGAGTTAAGAGGTTGGGTTCTTACACAGTACTAAAATGATGATTGTTAGCATGTCATAGAGGGAACCGGATATTTTGGCCATATCAAGGACAGTTAGAGGGATGAACTGGTGTGTATTAAGGTGATCGAAAGGATTGTAGATAGATGATAGTCCACACTTGTAGAGGATGTGTTGTTGTGTCATGACAGAATGTGTGTTTCAGATGTATATAATTTGAGAAAATGAAATAATGAAAAAATCGTACTTCCTTATTATGCCATTTAACCTACGAGTATCAAGACATTTCAAAACTTATAGTCACTACCGGTGGAATATGAAGAGAGAGACAACAAGGTTTGTGGTGAGATATTTGTTGTGTCAGCAGGTGAAGATAGACCATAAAAAACCTTCAAAATTACTAACTCATTTGTAGATTTCAAAATGATAGTGGGAACACAATGCCACGAACTTCATTTCTGGATTGCAGTCTAAGAGAGATAATGACAGTATTTGGGGTGATGGTTGGCGGGCTCACCAAGTCAGCACACTCCACACTAATGAGGATAAGAACTCATGTAGATGTTTTGGTTCGAAATCAGATTGAGAAGATGAATAGATTGCAAGGTAAGTCGGTTTTATAGAGTTAGATAGAGATATGAGGTATGTAATTAACCTAGTTAATTAAAATATTTGTTAATTAAGCTTAATTAGAGGCAACGCAGGACCGGCTAGTTATTAGAATGTTTGTGCGAAGTTTGGCTTGGGTCCGAATTTGTTTGGGCATAGTAAGGGGTGTGTTGCAATTTCTGGAAAGTCTATGGGTCTATTTCGTAATTTTAGATTTTTGAGATATTGGAACTATTGGTTAGATGATTTAATTTCTTGAACTTTTATCTTTTACCTCATCTCGACCCGGAACCCCGAAACCTCTCTAAATCTAGGCCTGAACCAAAGTCCATTTTGGACAAATGGGATAATTCCCATCACGTTCCCCCCTTTTATCCCACGTGAGATAGCTCCTATCCATCCTCTCTTTCCTTTCTCCCTTATATTCTCTCTTTATTTATTTCATTTTCATCTCTGTCTCTTTCTTACCTTCATTTTCTTTCTTTCTTTTCTTTTTCTTCCTTGTTGCAAAGGGAAGAATCCAACCTTCATCTTCATCATCTATTCCCTTCATCATGATCTCAATGTCTCAAGCTTCATCCTCATACCATTCTCAAGACCATTCTCCCATCTCCTTTCTCTAGGTGAGTATTTGGTTCGATTAGGGTTAATTTACATTGGGTGTTTTGATTAGAATTGATATAGATGGGTTGATTAGTTTCTTATCTACTTCATTAGTGTACTATTTTAAATGGGTTTGATTCTTTTCCTAGTTTTTGAGCTTTTGAGCATGGATTCGGGGTTTTTGAACTTCCCCTTTAAGCAACCAAGTGGATATTAATTTATGGGATGATATGCATGATTTAATTCCAAATCCAAGCTTTGAATTTTAGAAATTGATCTTATGACTTCATATGTTTTGATTTATGAAAATGAAAAAGTGGATAGAATGATGGATGGAGTTAAATATATGTGCAGGACGTTGTATGGTTTGTGTGTAGAGGGCTTGGCCTTGAAGTTTTATTGTAGGAACAGGTGAAGAAAAGGTGATTTTGTAAGGGTCAAAAAGTGGCTGATAGAAGTTGTCAGGACTTCATACCCTAGAGGCATCTCGTTACAGCGAGGGTCCAGCTCGCTATAGCGAGCGTGGCGGATGGCAGTTTTCCAAGTTGGATCCGAACTATATTTTTGAGTTTGAAAAATGACTCTTTTCTGATTGGATTATTATTAGGAGTCTTAAGCACGGATTTGGGGCTATATATTCGGTGTTTCTCACAACTCAAAGATATACAGATCATCTTTTAAGTTCTGAGTTAGAGATCTAATTGAGAGAGATTTTCTCTAGATCGATATTTTTTAGAAGTTGTTCTTCCAAGTTCTCTAGATAGCCAGATTCTTCTGCATCTTTTGTAGAATATTATCTTCATGCGTAGAAGACTTGAGGAGTCAAGCGTAGGATTGAGTATGTTGCAATCAACGGTGTGAAGTCATTGAACTGTGAAGCCACACAAGGTAACTTCAATCCTTAGGTAGGGGATATCTTGGGAGGAAATCTGAGTTTCTTGTAATTGCGAGATTCATAGTGCTTGATTGTTGATCCAGTTCGGATCCGTAGTTTTTCACCCGGTTAAGATTTTCCACGCTAAATCTGGTGTCTTTGTGGTGTGTGCTTGTTGAGTTTATTTTCTGTTGCTTAGTTATTTGTTTTTGCACACTATTGGGCTGATTTATTGAGTTGACCAATCTAGAGATCTCGCACCCTAAACCTTCAATTGGTATCAGAGTGGGTTGCACTAAGTTGTTGTGTTTGATCTTGAGAGATTTCTAGAATGATACTCAATCGGGAAGGACATCAACTGCTAAACCTCATTTGCTAGATGGTTCTAATTATGCATATTGGAAGCAAAGATTATTGGGTTCCTTAAGTCCATTGATGATGATGTTTATGATATTGTTGAGGAGGGCTACTTCAAACCAACAATTGTGGCTGATGGAAAAACTGTTCCTAAACCTAAAGCCTAATGGACTAAGGATGAGAAACATGCCTCCAATTGTAATAGCAAAGCGGTGAATTGAATATACCGTAGGACTTCCATTTGCAAAATTGCAAAAGAAGCATGGGAAGTCTTACAGACAGTGTATGAGGGTTCATATACGGTGAAGAAATCTAAATTACAAAGGCCGACTAAAGAATTTGAAACCATCGTGATGGAATAAGATGAGACATTCGATCAATTCTATGCTAAGCTGAATGATATTGTAAATTTTGTTTTCAATCTGGGTGAGGAAATTCCAAAAAAAAAAAAAAAAAGATTGTCAAGAAAATTCTGAGGTCTCCACCTTTGAGGTTCGATTCTAAAGTTGATGCTAGTGAAGAAAATAAGAATCTGGATACCCTCAAGGTCAACCAGCTCAAAATCAAGAAAGAAACCTGAAAAGAAAATTGAGTCTGATTTTGAATATGAGGCTGAAGATAACATGGCTGAATTGTTTAATTGCTTCAAGAAGTACATGAAGTCAAAACAAGCCAAGTGGAAGAGTTCTAAATTTGATAAGAATGATTCTGCGAAAGGAACTAAGTGTTTTGAGTACCAAGGCTATAGTCACTGTGCTCATGAGTGTGCCAACAAGAAAAGGGGTACAATGAAAAAGGCTCTCAACACAACTTGGGATGAAGAGTCATCAGAAGAAGAAAAAGAACCTTTAATTGATACTTCTGAAACTGTGAATGGCAAGTTTGTGGCTTCCATGGCTAAGCATCTGTCCGACAATGATATTGATAAAGCTAATGAAGATGAGATGTCGGATCTTGAAAGATTGGAAAGAGTTGTACCATACTACATATGTTGGTTGTGTCAGGATGACCAAGTATCGCAACAAGATTACTATCAAGTTTAAGGCTGCTCAAGAAGAAAATTCTGCATTGAAGAATGAATTAAAGCAAGAAAAACTGCATAGCTGAAAATTTGACTACTGAGAGTCAGGAATTGAAGAAGGTTGAACAAGAGATTGAGACTCTGAGAATAGAGTTATAGAAGGTGAATTCTGAAAATAAAGATTTGCAAAGAAGATCAAAGATCACTCTGACTAGAAGTGAAACAAGCTTCGATAAACAAGATGAACACTGGTTCAAAGACTCTTACAAACATCTTGTGTAGTCAAAAGTCTCCTTTTGACAGAAGTGGTCTTGGTTATAATCATGGTGCATCCACTTTAAATGCTAAAGGTAAATCAGTTTTTGTTTCAAGTATTGCATATGCTACTCCACATACTGCACTTTCAAATAATTTGTCGAGTAGTTTTGAAAAAAGAATGTGTCACGCGCTGCATGCACATCCATGTGTTACAATTGTGAAAAGAAAGGATACATTCGTCCCCATTGCAAGAAGTTGCAAAGTCTACCCAAGACCAAGCAATAGCGGAAGAATTCTTCTCCACCCAAGATGGCTCAAATTTTCGTTAGAATGTCTAATTTGCCAAACGAGTTTGCTCACACTGTGCTGATAGATCAAACTACACAAGTGTGGGTGGCTAATTACAAAAGGCCTTGATCAATGGAGGTCAAGCCCCCACCCCCAATGCTGATACGAAGTAACTATTGAGGGGAAATCACAATTGAGGAGAAGCTACTGGATCCAGATTGACAGAAGTTTCATGATGATATTAGTTTATCAATTTTGGACAAATACAAGGGGAAAAAAATGAAGCCAGGGGGAGCTCGACAAGCTAAGGCAATTCAAGAGCTAAAAGTTCGAGCAAAGGCAATACAAGATCTGTAGTGCTAATTATTTTTTTCTTAAATTCAATGTGTTTTGCATTTTTCTTTTGGGTAGATCATATTGTATTTTTTTAGGGAGTTTTGTCCAAGAATTGCCAAAAGGGACTCCCAAGAATTGCCGAAAGGGGGAGATTGTAAGGGCCAAAAGGTGGCTGACAGAGGTTGTCAGGACTTCATACCCGATAGGCACCTCATTATAGCGACGGTCCAGCTTGCATAGTGAGTGTGGCGGATGGTAGTTTGCCAAGTTGGATCCGGACTCTATTTTAGAGTTTGAAAAGAGACTCTTTTCTGATTGGATTATTATTAGGAGTCTTAAGCACAGATTTGGGGCTATATATTGGATGTTTCTCAAAACCAAAGAGACACAAATCATCTCTCAAGTTCTGAGTTAGAGATCTAGTTGAAAGAGATTTTCTCTAAAGATTTTCTAAAAGTTGTGCTGCCAAATTCTCTAAAGAGCTAGATTCTTCTGTATCATTTGTAAAAGATTATCTTCTTGAGTAGAAGATTTGAGGAGACAAGCGCAGGATTGAGTATGTTGCAATCAACGGTGTAAAGTCGTTGAAGCATGAAGCGACATAAGGTAACTTCATTCCTTACGTAGGGGATATGAGGGGAGGAAATCTGAGTTTCTTGTAATTGCGAGATTCATAGTGTTTGATTGTTGATCCAGTTCGGATCCATGGCTTTTCACCCGGTTAGGGTTTTCCACGCTAAATCTGGTATCCTTGTGGTGTGTGCTTGTTGAGTTTATTTTCCGCTGCTTAGTTATTTGTTTTTGCACACTATTAGCTGATTTTTTGAATTGACCAATTAATCTAAAGATCTCGTACCCTAAACCTTTAGATTTAATACCTAATATAAAGCTCTATTCAAGCTTCAGACTTTTAGACTTAGGACTCGGTTAATCGAGAATTGTTCTATCGATTAATCGACATCCCACACAGAGAACAGACAGATCATGTCGGTTTGAACAGCTAGAACATGGAAATTGGTGATTTTGTTCATTTGGTTAAGCCCTCGCTTATCACTCCGTTAACACAACTTGTCGGTTAACCGACGGTTTATTGCCAATTGATCTGTTTTCTTTTAAAAACTGGGTCTTTGCATAGGATTTTGTGACGTTTATGATACCCTTTGAAATCACTTTAGAGGACTAATGGAACTTCTATTTTCCTTTTCATATTGAATTTATTGATTTGAATATGTGAACAAAGCACCACTAAGCTAATTGTATTCCACATACGAACTTATGGACGACTGTGGAGCTCAGTATGAACTTATGGAACGTTTGATCACCGTGTTAAGAACTTATGTATGGAGAGCGATTAACCCGATGGTTGTGGACATGATCTATGATCCTAGGACTATGAATTATGAACCGGCTAATCACCTGGTGAATTAAGAACTTATGGACATGGTAAGGACTTGAAGTGCCATGACTTATTGTCATGGTAAAAGCCTAAGTGGTGTTTTTTCAATTATGAAATTATGATATGATTGGAACTTATGAATTATGGGTCTTATTTGAATCTAATAATTTCTGATTTGAAATTGTGATTTCCATTGAACTTATGAATTATTGATTTTAATCGCTTTCAAATGCATATCTTTTACTGTTTATGTATATCTACCTGCAGGTTGCTTTATAGTCTGATGGTGCAGTTATTGGTGCATAGGTACCTAGATCATCAACAAAGGGACGCGAAAGTATTATTTCAGGTCATACAACTTGATGGTAGTACGAGTGATGTGTAACCGGCATTTTCATTGTGACCAGCACTTGAGTGATTTCATGTTACTCGATAGTAGGTATTAATTTTTCTTGTTGGAATAGGTTTTGTAGATGTCATTTAGTTTAATTATTTTGTTATCTTTTATAAACTTTAAGTCAATGAATAGAGGAAATGTGCTCGCTCTGTAGGTTAATAGTATACGTTTTGTATTAATATGAAGTTCCGCTGTACTTTACAGTGAATGAGGAAATATTTATACCTCACTGTGGACTTTGATCCTCTGGGACCATGATTGGGGGCCATGTTGGGTGGTTTGGCTTTGAAAGATTGTTATTTGGCCCCTAATTTCACGCATAATCCTAGGCTCATCTTTCAGGTGTGACAAGGTCCATGGAGATGGTGGTTTTAAGCATGTATATGATAGGAATCATACCTATGTGGTTTGATTCATTATAGTGGAACCAAGGGTAGTTATTCCCTTGTGAGTGGATGTAGATCAAGAGATGAAACCACTATAAAAATTGTGTGTGCTTGGGCTCTTCTTGTTGGTTGATTTTTCATATATCATATTTAATTGTGCCAAATAGGAGTAGGAGGGAGAGAGGGAGACCCAAGAGAAGTTGGAAAGAAACTATTAAACATAACTTTGCCTACTTGGATCTAACGGAGGACATTGCCCTAAACAGATTTGATTGGCGTCGTCAAATCCATATAGCCGACCCCACCTATATACTACACTAAAATTATCAATGAGGAACGGTTCTTAACCGTTTCTAAGCGATTTTGGAACGGTTTTGGTCCGTTCTTAAAGTCGGTGTCCCTAATTTTTAGGAATGGTATGCAACCATTCCTTAATTTTATTTTTGGAACGGTTCGTAACCATTCATAAATTTTATTTTTGGAACGATTTGGAACCATTCCTGATTTTATTTCTTTGGAACAGTTTAAAATCATTTTAAATTAGTATTTGGGGGTATAGTTTTCGTCCTTCCTAAATTCATTCGGAACAATTTTATTTCTGTTCCTAATTTTAAGATTGTTTTTAAAAAAAAATATCACAATCAATTAAAACCACTACTAATTACATTTAAAAAAAATGCTAAAAAAAGAAAGTTGTGACATTCACATTCATACAAACACAATCATAAAATAAAAACCCATATACTAGCGTGATCTCAAATGTACAACCTTTTACTGTTTAAAAACCCATACTACATTTCCCTCGTACAATAATTTTTCAACAATATTTAGTCATTTCATTTCTAAAAAAAAAGGAACACCAAAGGACGCCTTCTTGACTATCAACATCAACATTGCAATGTATACTTTCATGGATCTTCTTTTAAAGGACTTGTCTTCATTGTGTTACTCTTCATACTTCTTCCACATTTCTCTTTGTCGACCAATGTCATGACAGCGTCACCAATCATGAGAAAAATCTTGTCCTGAGCTCTCAAAGCCTGCAACCTTTGATGCATGTAGCTTATGGATCACCACTTGTCTGGGATTAGATAGAAGAAGTTGTTGGATGTGTGAGAGATTCTAAATAGCAAAAACAATACCAAAGTATATATGAGTGAGAGAACACATAATGTCTGAATTGCAATTGACCATGAAATGGAGGGTTCAGATGTCGGTTCATTATGGCAGAAACTATCAGCAATATATGAGTGAGAGAACACAAAATCCCAACTTGGAGCAAAGAAGTTAAAAACATATCATGCAATCAAATACAATTTTGGATTTTTGTGCTAGCCCAAACCCAAAGCAATCCTCCTGCTAGATTATCAGACCCAACTGGGATTTAAAGTACATCAAACTCAACCTTAAAATGAATCTAACAAATGGGAAATAGAATGAAGTGTGTGCTGTAGGGTTTAATCAAGACTCAACAAAAACGCAACCAAAGAAACATTAATTCCAACTCTGTTCTATCTAAGGTTTTCATGCATTTTGTTGACCGAATGGTGGGCAATCATGGATTAAAACACTGTGCATTCAGATTTCCAAGATGAAACCAGTATCATGTGCAACAATAGCATTTATATTAGGCGACAAAAGAATGCATCATATCCACAACTGACACATATAATCTAGGAAGTTAAAACATAAACAAGCCAAATAGTATTTGAAAATAATTTCTTTTTTTAATTCCAATTGCTGCATGATAAATAGTTTTTGATGGCTGTGAACAACTCTCATCATACTAGAATCAGTTTGCTAATAACGAACTAGACGACCCATTTGAATATTCCTATAATCATTGCTCTGTTGAAATTTGATGTAGTGCAGATCGAAGCAGATGAATATATGGATGCATTGGATTGAAGTAAGGCACACCGTGCAACACCCAAATGGAACTAGGCAAAATTAGGGTCCCAGTGTCGGAATCGTGAACGAAGCCCCATTCTGGAAAGGAAACGGCGAGATCTTCAAAATCCATTGTGTCCCTCTTTTTCCCTATTGTCTTGGTATTTGTAGGAATCAACAAAACAATAGATGCCCATCGTTCCTGGTATTATTCTTTGAGAATAATCAATAGGTTTCGTGAAAGGTTGTGCATCCGGAGTCATCCACTAACGCTCTCTGCATCAAAATTTCTCACGAAACTCTACTATGACAGCATGTAGTAATTCATATCTCTCATCTAGACATCTCTAATGGAGGTGGCATTTCTACAAGCACCTGAATGGGTAATTCAAAGACCTGGATACTTATATTTCTTCATCAACAACCATCAAAATTTACGGACTTATGAGATACTCCCATCAACAAAAAAGAAAGCAAACAAAAAACTGAAAAAAAAAAGCACAAAGATTTATTGACGCCAAATAAACAAACATTGCAATACAGAGAAAGAGCACAGAGAACATTGATGAAAAATGATACATACACCATTGAGTATGTACATTCAGCCAATGGAAATGGGTTGGATCAAATGTGCCACAACTCATAGATAAAGATGGTTCTAGAAGGACCATTCATGGAGATAGAGTTTCAAACAACAGAAAAAATCGAATCATTTAACTCGAGCAGAACCGAGCCAACTCAAATGATATCATAGAAAGTATGAAAACCGGCTCAAATCAAAACTGATCTAGGCAAATAACGTCTAATCCAGCTCAAGTAAAAAACACCGAAATCAATTGCACTACTTTTCCCCAAGCTATTAGAACTTGATGCATGAGATCAAAACTTGATAAATTAAAAATAACCAAAATCGAATCCCCCAACTTTCAATCCAAATAGACTGAAATGGGTTTTCATCAAAATCAAATCTGATTCGAAAAATCATTCAACTATCATACCTAGGGAAATGAATCGCTTGCACAGGGGCCAGCGGTTTCCATCGCTGCGGCCATGAGATGGTAGTCGTCGATGTCGCACATCAGAAATGGTGAAAGGAGACTGAACAATGATGAGAGGAGACGAAATGAAGATGATGAGAGGGATTTAGGGGTTAGGGTTTTGAGAGAGGGAAGCAGAAGAACGAGAAAGTGAAAACGAAAATGTGAGAAAGGGTGTTCACGTTTTTGTGTTTCATTTTTTAAGAGACCTTGGCACGATTCTTTCTTTTTAACAAAAGACAGATAGTATTTCTTTTACTAGAATTCCTGACAGGAATTCAGGTTGTCTGGGAATTCAGAATTCCTGTCAAGAATTCTGTGTTTCATTACCAGAATTCCTGGGCATTTGAAATTTCAGGCATTTGAAACCCCAAAAAACTCAACATTTGAAAAGCCACTTTAACAAGGAGGATTTGGAAATCTCACTTGGCACAGGAATTCCGAGAGAGGGACGACGGCATTCCGAGAGCTTAAACAAGAATTCAGGCCATGAATGAAACAATGAATTTAGAATTCTAAAATTTGGCAGCATTTCAAATACTAGCATTTGAAATTCCCAGACAACCGCCAGACATGAATTCTATGAATTCTTGTAAAAGAACGGGGCCTAAGTTTAGAAATGGTTTAGACTGTCTGGGACGGTTGTAAATCGTCCCAATTTAGAAACGGATTATACTCGTGCCCAAAAGAACATTGCTATTTGGCATTTTTGGTGTAGTCCAGTGGAAAAAGGCTTGGTTTGGTTTGATTTGATTTATATTTAGTTGTGTCAAATCTTGGTTGTTCTAGTTACTATTGAATGCTTTAGCACACACCCTAATATGTGAACATTCTTAATTCATTCTACTGCTATATTGTGTTGGAATTAGTTTTGTGGAATTAAAATTAAAAAAATGATTATTTTTGGTAAAAAAAAGAATTAATTGATCCTATTGACCGCCTTTAGGATGTGCTCTATGGCCTAGCCTGCACTTTCAGTATATTGTTTGCAACTGATATAGTGTTGGTGGTTGAATCAAGAGATGGTGTGAATGGAAAACTCAAAAGTGGCAGGAGACATTTAGACTTTAAATGCTTTAAAATAAGTTATACACAGATAAAATAAAATAGATTGTGACTTCAATGAGTATATAGAAAGAGCTAAAACTAATATGAGAATTGAAGCCCAATAGATACCACAGAGAGATTCGGTCTTTTACCTTGCCTCAATAATTAATAAGGATGGGGAGATTGATGAAGATGTTAAACATTGGATAAAAACAGGATGTTTGAATTGGAGAGTTGCTTCTGAAGTGCTTTTGTAACCGCTGAATGTAGAGAAGATTGAAGGAAAAAAAATTTAGAAGACAATAATCAGACCAGCTATAACCTTTGGATTAGGATTTTGATCAATCAAAAAGCAACATTTGCACAAAATGGATGTAGCAAAGATGTGATTGTTAAATTGGATGTGCGGTAAAATTAGGGATGAAGAAATTATAAATGAACGCTTTCGAGAGCATTTAAGAATAAATTAGGAAAACCCGTTTGAGATGGTTTGGGGATGTCCACCATGGGCCAGAAATGGCACCACTGAGAAAAAGTATGGCAATGCATGTTGATGGCCTACGAAAGGAAAGGGATAGAGGCCTTGAAGGACGTGGAAGAAAGCAGTAAAACTAAATTTGAAGAAGTGAGACTCATTTAAAGGTTTTGACTATGGTTAGGTTCACTACAAAAAAAATCATTTTTCGCGGCAAATATTCCACGACGTTTTGAAATTTTGTCACTAAATGTTTATTTTTCGCGACGAAAAATTCATTTCGTCGCCTAAAACAAAAACACAAAATATTTAACGACGATAATTTTCATTGACGTTAAATATTGTCGCTAAAAGTTTGGCGCCAAAAAATGGAGTTGGCGCTACGAAGAGGTAAAATTTTTCCAACGAAATTATTTATTTGGCGACGAATTTTGTTTGTCGGTAAATCATTTATATTATATTTTATTAAAGAATTTTTGCGACAAAAATATATCGCCGCAGAATCCGTTAAAATAATCCACAACGAAATTATTTCGTCGCGGAAGGCATAAAATTTTGGGCGCGCGATATAGCTTGGCGGATCATTTTTAAGAACTATTGGGCGACGAAATGAAAAAACATAACACCCTCGCACGTTCTCTCGCATCGGAACCAAGGCGCAACACCATCACCTCCTCTCCCACTCGATCTCGGTCCTCTCTCTCTCTCTCCATCTTGCAACCCTTGCGCAGACCCATCTCAGAGGCAGCCCCGCTCTCCAGTCTCTCTGCTCTTCATCTCTCTCACGTTCGCGGACCGTTGCCCCTTCTTCCTCCACGCGCAGACCGCACCACCACCCCCAGCAGCACAGAGCCCCATCATCTCTCCCTCTTCACCCTCCACGCGCAGAACTGATCCCATTCACAGGTAAGAGCCTCTCTCCTTCCTCTCTGCATCACCATCGCATCCCTCAGCACTTCCCCTGCACACCAGCGCACCCTCTCCTCTCATAGAAATCTCCAGATCTCCAAGAAGGATATCTGTTTTTTTTTTTTTATTTTTTTTATTCTGGGTTTTTCTTTTTGTTGTTTTTATGGGGTTTTGGATCTTTTTTTTTTCCTAATCTACTTCCTTGCATTTTCGGATTCGAGCGATTCCTTTTTCGTCGACATTGAGAAGATCTATCTCGGCGGAAAGGTCAGATCTTTCTCAACTATCTGCCTCAGATCTTGCAGTTTCTCGCTTTCTGTCACGAATTTCAATGGTTTCTATGCGCGGATCCGTTTTCCGATTGATTCTGGGTGTTGTTTTGGGTTAATGTGATTGATTTTGGGGGAATTTGGATGATTTGGAGCAGATTTTTGCGGTTTCTGGTTCTTCATTTGAGTTGAGCTGATGAGAGTGTAATGGAGATTTCTCGGCCTCGTTTGAGGTGTTCTTGTTATTATTTATGGCTTCCGTTGGGTTTTGGAGTGTTTGGAGTGGAATTTTTGTGATTTCCGATTTCACATTTTGAGGTTTCATCTGGAGTGTTATTGATTTTTCTTTGTTTGTTTCTGTTATTAATTTTGTGGATTTTGAATGGATAGAGCGGAGTTTTTGGGGTTTTTCTTTATGTTCCATTCATTTGTGTGAGTTGAAGGTTGTAGTTTAAGTGTGTTTGATGATTTCTGTTTCTCATTTCTGATTTTTAGATCTATAGATGTGATCTTCCTTTGTTTTTCCCCCTTTTTAGAAATGAGTTAAAGATTTGAGTCGAATTGAAGGCATCCTTTGTATTCTGTTTATATGAATTCGTCCCCGGGGGTGGGGCTTGCCTTAAATAGTATGAAATCTTTCTTCCATGAATGAAGATTTTACTTTTAAGCTTTTTAATCTTTGGGTGTTGCTTTTTAATTTCTTGTTTCTTCTTGTTCCCTTCTCAATAATATCTTTTCATGTGGGACCAAGGTCCGTTTTTATTCGTTTGAGCAATCTCAGTTTATGCAGCCATCGTTTGGCTTATTGTTGTTTTGGAAGGATGTATAGGCTTTCTCTTTGTATGAATCTTACTCATATAAAGATATATTTCTTTTTCAAGATGAAATGGTGCTCTTAACCTTTCACGAGTGGCAGTTTTTTGCTTGTTTTTATTGACATTTCCCAATTCCTAATTTATCAGTAATTACATCAGTAGTTGATATTAGAATTTTTGCTTGTAATCTTGATGTTGCATGTTTCATGGGTATGTTGAGTGGGAAGGTAGTTGGTTCATTTTCCTGGCAATAAAATTACAGATTTACCCGCAAAGTAGATCAATGGATGTTTCAATATGATTTCTGGTCCAAAATGAGCATGTTTTAGATTGAACAATATGAAAGTAGACATATCTTTCATTCGAGTAAAGTTTTCCTTAATGATTATAAAGGCAGAACTTTGACTTCATGCATGAAGACTTAAAGACAAATGATCTCAAGCCATTGCAGCTTTCGCCACTGGAATGATGCAGAGACCCAATTACACAATTCTCATTGTTAAAACGCTTCTTAGTTTATCAAGAACGACTATAATATAGATTTCATGGGCTCACTTGGCTTCCTTATACAAAAGAGCTTTAAAATCTAGCTATCCACAAGCTCTATCGTCAGTTGTTTGATGTAAGCAATAAAATAGTTGGTAAGCATAGATTTATTTTGACCATCTATATAATAGCCTTACATTGGACAGTTAAAAATATCCCATGTGATTGGAAAATTGGCTTGTTTGTGGACAGAGGAAGACATATCCCATGTGATTGGAAAATTGACAAAAGAGTCCTAGTCATATAAATGAAGTTTTAATCCCTAACGAGTCTTTCTATTGGAACTCTTGATTGCATTAGTTGAACTGAATGAGTTTTTCTGTTCCATGTTATCAACTTATCATACATGGTCATAGTTCTGTTTCTTCTCATTTCTAAGCTTGTGCCAAAAAAAAAAAAAAAAAAGTATATACACATTCATAACTAGCATTAACTTGATCATTCCAGCCCCTGTTCAGTTTGAAATTCCCAATTTCTGTATTCAAAGTATATCTGAACTGTTGGTTGGCATCAAACCCAGTTGTTAATTGTTGTGTAATTTTCAGACTAGTATTGGGAATAATTCCACAAGTTGTGATTGTAAATTTGGCTGATATTTGAATGGTGGATTGAAGTTGCAATCATGGTTGATTGTGATCCTTGACTGGAAGGCCTTTCAGAAAATACTGTTAATGTGTTTATGAGTGTATTTTCGTGTTAGAAAAATGATAAAATACATGTTATGTTCAGGTCTCAGACTACAAAGGGCATTTGGTTGTGTAAATGTGCAAAAATAGAACCCTGTACACTTGTTATGGATTTGGAGGGTACTGATGGAAGGGAGCGAGGAGAGGTGTGTGGTTTTCCTAACCTTATGCAATTTAAATTATCTGTTCGTCATTGTATATTGCAGTATTTGCATTTCTAGGCATTATTTTCATATATTGCCAGAGACAAATATTTATTTCCTTGTTAAGACCTAAAGTTACTTAAGGAATAAAAGTATCGAAGGTGCGATATGTAAACATCAGATAGAGTTAATATCGCTGCTTACATAGAGTTAATTTTGCTACTCACAGTTGTTGATGACCATGTGAAAATTTTAGGTAGTAATAGTAATTAGTAATTAATATCTTATTACGTAACATTATTTTTGTTTTTTTTTTACTTTTCTTTTGGGAGTGTGGTTGTCATTATTAAACTGATAGCTATTTAATGTACTTTTTTGCTTTACCTTATTTTCAGGATGATACTGCATTTAAAAAGCAGAGTGCCTTCTTTGCTCTTGCTGTTTCAGATATAGTTCTTATAAACATGTAAGCTTATTGGCTTTTGATCCTTGCACAGTAGCTTGGTTTTTTTTTTTTTTTTTTTTGGTTCTTTCACTGTGGACAGTGGCCTGTTATTGGTAGCAGACTGATGAGTTGATAAACTTGGGAAAAAGTTTTGAGTACTCAGTTAGACTCATTCAATGCTTGACTTAGTGACCTACCAAGCAAGTCATTTCAGCTGAATCAGGGCAAGTGAGAAGAAGTTTTGTTGGTAACAGTCAGAACACAAATTCTGGAATGAACACTACTATAGACATGTTTTTAAGTTTTACGTGATCAGATGGGAATTATTAATGAGCCCACTCTGATCGTTTGGTGTAATCCAACTTTTTTCATTGGACGACCTTAGGATTCTATGCAGTCAAAATCTATAGAGTAAGACTGTTAAGACCATTCCCTAAAAACTCATGACTCGATTTTGAAGGTTGTGAAGTTGAGTCACTTAGGTGAGTCTGGATGTCACTAAGGTATTAGACATAGTCTTCTTTCTTGGAATGTGACTGTAGTCACTAACATCATCTTATATAAACATTACATTTCATTTGTTTAAAAAAAAAGAAAGAGGTTATTGTCCATGGGAACTTATATCTTCCCAATGTCTAAAAATAATGTAGTACTGTTCATTGTTTAAGAATTTTTTGTTAATACTATCTGTTGATTAGATTTTAAAAGGATAAAAGAATGAAAATAAAGAAAAAGAGGTGATCTACCGTCTGCGTCAAATAATCTTTGCCATCAACAATGGTAATAATAGCTAACTATACGAAGATAAACTCTCTCAGCTAATATAGTGTCATATAAACAGCTGCAGCCATAATTGTGAGCGCTTGTGAGCCTCAAGAAACAAGGTTTAGTTTTGTATCTTTTTCATTCTCACAATTTATGTATGTGATTATAGAATCTAATAAAGTATTTGTTGCAAACATGTGGTCATGTTGTTCATAAACAGCTCTAAGATGCCGTCCTGGGATGCAATGGATTGTGGTTTTTTGGGTTGACAAACTATGAGGGAAAAAAAAAAACCCTAGTTCTGTTTTGGGCTACCTTTATGTTTTATTATTATTTATTTTCCTTTAACATTTTGCCCATTTGTATTAGATCTGCCATTACCTTTATGTTATATTCCTTTTTTTTTTTACCTCCAATCGTCATGTTCAAGTAACTTCATTTCTTCCTCATAAAGATTGGATTCCTCCCTTCTAATGGAGTTCTTGTAGGAAAGAAACCCTGATGCCTAGATATTCCTGGCTTTGGCAATGAAGAAACTGGATAAATTTCAAAGGGATATTTACAGGAAGGGAGAAGAAAAGGCATGTATGTTATTAACTAGCTAGAGAATTGAAGCCAAAGTGGGGAGGAATGGGAATAACAAGAAATGCTATTTTCCTTAGCCAGTACACTGGCTAGAGAATTGAAGAAACTATGTGTTGATTCTCTCTAGCATTTCCCTTAACCAGTACAGTGGCCTCTATGAAATGTTCCAGAAGTAAGAATTAAAGCATTTTGTTATTTTTCTAATTTACATTCATTGTCTGGTGGTGTAGATAACTAGATATTATATTTACCTGCTATGGTGTTAGTCTCTGTAGAAGGTCAAGCGGTTCTACTCTGCTTTTTATCATCTTGTTATTTCATAAGTTTGCTCTGATGTAGACTGTAGTCTCTTTTTATTACTGTGGAAAAAAAAAGAGAAATTTCCTACCTTTTCATGATATCATGTTTTTTATTGGGTACTGCAGAACACATGGTTTTATCCTTATGGTGGAGGATTTGTCCCCAAATATAGGCGTCCTATGGTGAGCTGACAGTAGAAGATATCTTGTTATGAACTGAAATTATTTGGTTTTTGTGTTCGTTGTGCACAATTAATTAATTGTATTGTGAACTAGCGGACCATATATTGGATGAGAAGTGGTGCAAATAATGAATCAGTTGGAAGTCATAACTACCCAATCATCCATTTTGGATGTTCATTAGTACAGGGCAGTGGTGCAGTGAAAAAATGTCAAACTATTAGAAACCTCAAATTGCTGCAGTATTTGCCTATCTATGTATGACCATGAATTTATCGTGTGGCTTGCCAATCTCAAGTTATAAGGTTATACCATCTAGAAATGATATCAACGAACAATGCCTCCTGTTTCTTTCGTTTGAGTCCCAATTGTTGCACTTAAAATGTGTTGCTACTGTGCATGTATTTTTTTTCAGAAGTCTTTGACTTCTTCAGGATTTTCTTTCTAATAGTTTTTCATGTGAACATTCTGTTCATGTTACTGCCACTGGCCATACGTCTTAACCACCGGCTATTCTTTCTTGCTTTTCTTCATTTTTCTAAATTCAGCATTGCAATATTTACATGGCATTCAGATGAATTTAACAACAGACCAGCAGAAGCTATGTTAAACTGCATACAACCAAACATTGCTTCTTTCTTTTAATCTGTATGCAACTTAAATGTGTTAAGTTCTTATTTTTTGAAAACTAATAAATGGTCCTTGTTTTTTTTATGTTTCTACTAAGTATCATAATGTACATGCATCTAACATGTTGCTGTTCTAATGGATAAGGTTGGAGATACTGCTCTGTACTTAGGACTTTTGGGTCTTTTTGTTAATGAACTAGCAGGTACAGCTTCACTCAATGAATTACCCACCTCCTGTTTTTCACATGGGTTCTTACATTGTAGATGTTTGCTTACAATAACATGCAGACATGCATTTTTGTTTGTTCCTCATTTGTGGATATGTTGGAGTGGGTCTGCTTAGCCCTGTGATGCACAATCTCCGGATATGGAGGGTCTCTCTCTCTCTCTCTCTCTCTCTCTCATGCACATTCATGCCGGCCCATTTCTACCTAATTACGAAGTCTGGGAAGTTAATTTTTTTAATAGTTGATCTTTCAAATTTTAAAACCAATACACTTTCATAGGTTTAAAGACCTTCTGATGTCTTCATATTTTTATTGTTTTTGAGATAGGCAGCAAGACTAAATTTTATTAATCAAGTTTACAACACTAGAAGATATGGAAATAGTACAAGTATACTGTATCTTGTTACAAAAACAGAACTATATGCCCCTTGAGGAATCCAACCATACTGCAACATATTAAACATAAACTACTCAATGATAAACTACTCACCAAAGTATCATCCTCTTGGTCTTGGTTAGCTTTAATTTACACGAGTAAAAATTATGTTCATCCTTGTGCCTAGTTCCCAAATCACTTTTAGTTTGAAAGCAAACCTCCATGGTTCTTCTCTTTTTTTCTTGGCTCTTTTAATTGCATTTGTGAAGTCCCTGAAGACCAGATTGCCTGTTAATCTTTATTTCTCCAGGCACCTTTGATGCCTTCTGTTCCCGGCTCTCCCCTAGCTGCTCCATCTACATCAAATGTGAATCAACATGTTTTTAGAGTTTGTCAATTTGATAGTCCTACTTTTTCACTTGCTCCCATGGATGATGCTTTCTAATTCATCAATATGTTCGAAGGGGTCATATCTTTGATTTCTTTTCTCACCACTGCCTAGTGTGCCACTGAAAGACCTCCAGTAACCCCCCCCCCCACCCCCCCCCCCCCCCCCCCCCCCCCCTCTATTTCTTTCTTCTTTTTGAATGGTGAATTGTGTTTAGCAAATGCTCAATACAACAGAAATGTAATGAAAAGCACAGGGCTGGATATAATCCCCCAAAACAAAAGGCACCACACAAAAAGGAAGAGCAGAGAGCCAAAGACCATCAAAATGATGGCCAAAAAGCTCCCTTGCTATAGCTATAGGTACCGATTATTTATTTGAATAAACTGAAACTCTGTGTTGCTTGACATTACCTCATTAGTGACACAGGACACTCTGTTTGGCCAATTACAATTCACAAATGCATGAACTGTATGATCATTTCATTTGGAATCTGTTCAGTTTGTCCTAAATTATATTTAAGTAGGCACTATTTGGTTTTCATGATGTTGGGCATTTGGAACAGTGCAAGAGTCCTAACACAATTCTTGTAGTACATCCATTTGAAATTCCTTATCTTAACAATATAATGTGGGTTTGGGGTGGGGGTGGTTTGCTTTGGGGTTGTGTTGGAATAGATTTGGACATGGGTAAGTATGGGCTTAATATCAAGTTTCGTTGAATGATCCTTGTATTGTTTATGTTAATAACAGAAAAAAACCCCCCTCCCCTATATATCTGTGTGTTCTCTCATGCCATTCGATGCATGTGCTCTTCTGCTTGACCTCAGGTGCAGAAATCTAGGTCATCTTTAAGTTTCAGCTTGGGATTTGATCTCTGTATCAAACACACTGCATCCTCTGTCACTTTCTCAGGAAATCATGGAACCTTTATGGTGAAATCATAGAAATGGTTTTTCATCATTGAGTTAAGATCAGTGAATGCATGGCTTACACCCTAGCCAAACAGGGGGTTGGATAGGTTGTTCCCTTGGGTGGGTATTATCATGTAATTCCTTGTTGGGGGAGGGGGGATTGTTTTCTAATTGCCTCAGCGAGTTATGGGTATAAATTAATGCTCTTGTACCCTTTCTGCTTCTTGTTGCATTGTTTGTAATTTCCTTTTTTTTTTTTTTTTTCTTTGACAGTCAATTTCCTATGTTTTTCTTTTAATTAAGTTATACATGACTGATAAAAAAGAATGGGAACCTCTATGCTTAACAATAATGTGCAACATATTGTTGCTCATCAGTTATCTGCTTTCATAGTACTCCAGAGAAGGATTTTTGTGGATTGCCATCACAAGTGATCGTCAACTTGAGAAAATGAAAGAAATTGATCAAACATCAATTCAACTCTTTGTGCCAGGTTACTGTTTTGAGCCCTTACCTTTTTCTAATTTTTTTTTTCTGTTGCTAGATTACATTGGACTTGTTTTTAAGGGAGAACTTTCAGTTGGAAGCATGTTGAGCATGATCCATAAGTTAGTTTTACCAATCTGTTTGTTCTAGCTTTATTTGATACAAAAATAAGTGTGAGGACTTAAGCGCTTGTTTGTTCATCAGATCCCATCAGAATCTAAGTGCTTTTATGGTCATGTCATCTGCTAGTTTTGTTATTATTGAGAGCCTATAAATTTTTTCCTTCTCCTTTTCTCTCTTTTTTTTTTTGGCAACCTCCCTTTGAAGTGCTTGGTTGGAGAGAGAGATTAGTTGTACCGTAATAGGTGAATTGATTTGGAGGTTCTTTTAACCAGTTTTCTTTGTCCATTTGTTACTTTTTGCAGGTCTGGGATTACACTGGATTTGGATACACAAGATACAATGCAAGAGATGCGGGTAAAGAAATATTACAGTAAACACATTTGTAGAAGAGATATGACTTCTAATTTTTTGTACTGCTCCTTTTTACATGGATAATCCTTTTGGATTTGGATGTTTGTTTCAAGTGTGTTGTGGAGAATGAGGTGCTTCATGCTTCTCTTTTGTCATGTTTACATGTATCTTCTGCTTCACACTAAGTTTCCTATCTCATGGCTATTTTATATTATCTCCTGTATCATCTTCACCAAGGTTATTTTTAAGAACCAGTTATAGGTTTAGCAGTTAGCACACACAAAAACACAGAGCTAATCAAATATACTCAAGTGTATCATCGATTTGATACAATCAAGATTTTAACCACTCAAGTGTATCATTGATGTCATACAGGGACCATTTTTCATCATGACAAATTCTGGATATCAGCCTGCACCTGTGATAAGCAGTGGGTCTGAATAGCACCCTATGCACCAAGCTTGATCAACTCCCATTCATGTCCCCTAGTGTGGTCAATGCAATTGTTTGTTGCCTTTAGTTGTGTTAACCATTTTACATATTTGGCGCAGAGAGGTGCCCCCACTGACCAAATATTCCTAGTGTGCCACGACTCTTGCAAACATTTCCTGCACTCAAATGTTGTGTCAGTGAGACAACAAACCATAACCAATACTAGTATTCCGGGGGGCTCAGTGTAATGGTTAGCTCCAATTTTTCTAGGCCCAAAAACAAGCCCATGAACTTGACATCTTGTGTTTTATATTCCTCATAACCAGTTGCTATATTCTTGTGCTTTAATAGTTGCCCTTGTTGGTTATGATAAAAATTAGTTGCATATGGTTGTTTGAAGGTCAAGTATATGACTAATATGAGATTTGTCCTTTCCATGTTTTTGTTGGAAGATCCTCCTACTGTGTTGAGTGATTTAAATTATCCTCTTTTAAATCAAGTGTTGTTGATGGAAGAGTCCAATGATCCTCCTTAGCCCACAATAAGGCTATGAATGGGTTGGACACTCATGGACACTCATGGGTTATGTGGAGAAGATACTTTGGATGAGGCTATCTCTTTCTCAAGAGGCTCTTCTATGTTATGTTGTGTCTTGTGCAGTGGTGCTGTTTGTTTTATGTTGCTTGTTTCTCCTTTTATTGGCTGGGCTGTGTGGTTTTATGCAGAGTGGCTTTGGATTGCTAGTTTGTTTAGTCATTCAGAGTTGCTGTGCAGTGAAGTTTATAGCTACTTTGCTTTTGTCCTAACATACTTTGCTTTTAATTCCCATGTTTAATCCATAAATTTATTTTTTTTTGTTTTTTGTACCACAGATTGGGATTGGAAACAGTGCAGAGAACTGATTTCAAACAGGACACAGCCTGGCCGAACTTGTATGAAACTATGTGATAATTTTGTGGGCTATTTGAACTAGTTAGCTTTTAATTTGTGTAAAATGGGTTGGTAAAGAGGCCATCATTTTCTCTGAGAGTTCTGTTATTAGATCAGAGTAAACTCTCTTGAGGCTTTTTTTTTTTTTTTTTTTTTATGTTGTGTTGTTTGGTGTTTGGATTTCTGGGTTCTTACTTTTTATGGTTACCTTTTATTTTGTCTCACTTTGCTTTTGATTCCCATGTTTAATTCCTAACGTTTTTTTTTTTTTTTTTTTTTTTTTGTACCACAGGTTGGGACTGGAGATCAATGTAATACAGGCCAATTGCTTGAACATCTTTTTATTTTTCATAAGCATATTGTACTTACATTATTTTGGATGCTACATTTTTACTTGAATTAGTAACGACGACGTGGCTAAACTTGTGGGTTGGATTTAATAGTTATATGTTTCCTAATATGTTGAAGGAGCAGGTTTTGTATATTTTTGATTAGTTAAATTAGCAAACTTTATTGTACATTTTATTTGAGTTGAATGAGCAGGTTTAATTGTACATTTTGTTTGAGTTGATGGACATGTTTTATTGTACATTTTATTTTTGTTGAATGAGAAAGTTTTATTATACATTTTATTTTAGTTGAATGAGCAGGTTTTATTATAATTAGCGTAAAGGAGGTTTTTGAGGTGGCAGGCAGTAATTTATAAAATAAATATATTATTTAAATTCGTCGCCTAATAAAAATAAATATATTTTTGCATATTATTCCCGACGTATATAATTTGTCGCCTAAGAGAATTTGTGGCAAGGTTAAATATTGGGCGACGAATTAAGGTGGTCGCCTAATGTCTACAAACTATGCCCGACAAAACTAATATGTCACCTATTATAACTTATGGCAATTTATACACTATTTAGCAACAATAAACTTTTGTCGGTAAAAGATATAATTCAGCGACGACTCTATTTTGTCGCCAAATTCCTTTTCACCATTTTTTATCCATTTTTTTGCAATGAATTATAGATATTTGGCGACAAAAAATATTCTTTTTGCCGACATAACGTGTTGTCGCAGAAAATTGATATTTGGCGACGATAACGTGTTGACGCAGAAAATTTATATTTGGCGACGATTAGTTGTGATCGTCGGCAAAAATATTCACCGACGCCTAATAGGCAACGAACTGGAGACGAAAATGGTTTCGTCGCAGAATGTATTGGGCGACGATTTTCAGATTTTCTGCGATAAATATTTGCGTCGTGAAAAATGATTTTTGTTGTAGTGGTTGAAATGGAGAAACAAATTCGTGAAGCTGACCCAACATAATTGAGCCAAGACTTAGATGATTACGACGACCCCGAACCACCCCCGTTGCAATCCCCAATTAATCTTAATTTTGTCTTCATATCTTAACATGTCACATCATAGAATCCTTCCTCTTCTTTTAGCAAAAGATCCATGATTTTCCCTGCAAGTCAATTCCCACGTTTCATTTATATAGATCTCCATAAATTCTCAGGTTGAAATTGTCTCAAGAGGACAATGGTAAGAGAAAATCTGTTAACATGTTGTGTCATATGCCCCACAACTGTGCAAAATGCTCTTCCGAAAATGAGCTGAAGATAAGAGTCAACTTTGGTGGCTACTTTCCAGTCAATCAAACGCGTTGTAGCTAGGGCTATCAAAGGGCCGGGCTGCCAGTTGTATATCTACCTACCGGTTGCTTTATAGTCTGATGATGCTGTTATTGTTGCATAGGTACCTAGATCATCAACCAAGGGTCGTGAAAGTATTATTTCAGGTGATACAACTTGATGGTAGTATGAGTGATGTGTAACCGAGATTTTCATTGTGACCAGCACTTGAGTGATTTCATATTACTAGATAGTAGGTATTTATTTTTCTTGTTGTAATAGGTTTCGTAGATGTCATTTAATTTAATTATTTTGTTATCTTTTATAAACTTTAACTCAATGAATAGAGGAAATGTGCTCACTCTGTAGGTTAATAGTATACATTTTGTATCAATATGAAGTTCCACTATATTTTACAGTAGATGAGGAAATATTTATACCTCACCGTGGACTTCAATCCTCTGGGACCACGATTGGGGGCCACATTGGGTGGTTTGGCTATGAAAGATTGTTATTTGGCCCCTAATTTCACGCATAATCCCAGGTTCATCTTTAGGGCATGACAAGCTCCATGGAGATGGTGATTTTAAGCATGACACTACTGTAAATCCATGTTGCAAGAGCATTCACTTGTACACGAGAGAAAGTCGATTAGAGCTCTAAGATGGGTGTAATATGTGGGAATGATTTATAGCATTTTGAGGTATAGGATTCAGTATGAAATAAAATTCACTCACTAGACAAATTTCTAATAATTCTAAATCCTTAAATCTGATTTGTCTGGCCGTAAGGAAAAAATAGAATTTTCTGCTGTATCATTTGTAGCACTGGCAGGTATGGGAAAAGGAATGGAATTCTCGGGACATGGCGCTTTAATTTTCCACTATGGAATAGAATTCTTCATTTATAAGGCAAGGGCCCGAATGAGGGCTCTGCCCTCCATGGAAATAGTTGATATGCAATGTCCCAGGTCCTCGTTCGGTGGACAGGCCCAAACACTCAACGGAAACAAGTACCGAAATTTTAGTTTTTCTTAGTTTAGGTAATTGGGTAATTAGTTTTTCCTTATGGTTCATTTGTTCAGTCTTATATTCCAAGGATTTCTTAGCAATGCCTTTGTATCAAAGTGTGGCAGATGAAAGTAAAGATCTACAAAGGGCTTCAAATAGTCTCTCTCCTTTTAATAGGAAATTTACTCACCCATCACTCTAGTAAATTAAATCATATAAGAAAGTGATCTCATCTAGACCTCCTTTAGTGATGGTCCCCTCTGTTTACTGTGATTCCTCGCATGAACCACGTCTTTTCTATGAATTGCATTCTTCCAATGAACCACTCATTTTCTATGATTTCATAGGAATTCAATACTAATCCTAAAAGTTCAGTAATAAGCATGCAAACAGGTCCTTAGTTGAAACAATGAATAGCAAAATAAACATGAAAAATGCACTAACATCCGTTTAAGTGAATATAAATGTCAAGGATGTATTGAGACACCATCGCAGAAATCCGATCAGCTAATTCATAAACTAAGTAGGCCACAACTCATATAGTGGTGTTATGACTGTGTAGTTGCTGCAACAAGATTAAGTGGCTAATTAATTTATCGGAGCGAGAGCTTTTGTTGCCAGCAATGTAAGCTAGTAGTGGTGAGTGGTTGCTACAAGATGGTAACCCCCGTGGTATGTTATCTGCCAACTACTGCATACCATTCAATTTATTGACAAATACCATCAAATGGGCTTTCCTGAAATTCTATTCTTGAAACAAAGACATGCAGAATGCTCTGTTTTTATGTAATGCTTTGAATTTATACTTCTCTGAAACTAACAGTTAAAGAAGAGGAGAGTTGTTGCAGTAAGCTGCATGTCTGCTTGTTATTAGAGAATCATCTCAAGTTATTGCAGACTCGTCTCAAGATAGCAAACAGATAACAATCACCCTTCCTGACTTATTCAATTTCAAAAGGATAAATCCTAGGAACTGTTTCAAAGGGATAAATCTTAGGGACCACTTTTCAAGAGTTTAATGTGTTGTAACATCCACAGAAGATTTGTAAATCTTACCAACGATACCTGTAAACATTCCTATATATATCACGTACAGTGCTCTCACCAAGTAAATAAGAAAAGGGCGCAGAGATTTTCAAAACTTATTACTTGTCAGGATATACATGTGAAAAATTATATAATTCTGGCCCTGGAAGAACATTGAAAGAAGTATTTCCCTTAGGGCCTGTTTGGATAATTGAGAAATAGAGTAAAGTGGAGTAAATTTCATATGAAAAGTGAAGTGGGGTGAAGTGAGTTGAAGTTTATTAACTTCACTTCACTCTGGTTGGTTGCTTTGTGTAAAGTGAAATCTAAAATACTTTGTATGTGTTTGGATACCTATGAGTAAAGTGAAAATGGGAATACATAGAATAACAAACTCTCTTTTATTCTCTCTCTGAACACTTCATGGGATCGCTTCAACAGGTCCCACATAAAATTAATATTCATGGACAACATTTGACCCAAGCAAGTAACAAAAAGGCTAGAAAAAATTAGAGAGAAATCCTTCAATGACCTTTTTTGAGAGATCATTAAGCAACAATAATTAATAATGTCATCTAAAATATCAAAATAACCTGTATTCAACTGTTGCAAAGTCGCTTCATAATTTATGAGGATATTTTGATCTACCATGTCATGTAATTCTAGGCGAAACCATCAACATACCCTCACCCTCAACACTAGTCAAAGTACTAAAAAAAAAAATTTAAGTTCAGTAACCAAAAAAAAAAAAGGGAGGCAATACTATCCTACTAAAACCAACCAAGGATAGCATCTAGAGTCTTGTTTGCCACCTTGGTCATATACATCAAAAAAGTTGAGTCCCATAACAGAAGCCACTTGGGCTTTCCACTTCAACATCGTCCTTCCTCGGTCTAGTCCAATGCTAAAATGAGTTAGTTCATGATGAGGAAGAGCAAGCTTTTCTACTGAGCTTTTTGAGTTGCAGTGTACTCCAATCCATTTGCAGTAATTTGAGCTGTTGGGGTCCCAATCAGGTACAAGGAGCTCTTTCTGAAGAGCCAACATGGTTGAAAGATCATGTTGCTGAGAAGCCACAAGTATGAGGCATCTCAACACAAGGCCAACCACTAAAAGAGAAGAATAGGAAACAGATGCCATTTGATTCCTATAGAAAAAATCTTTTTCCTTATGCAAAAACAGAGTTCTCCTCATAATACTGAGAAGAAAGCAATTGAGAGAGGGGAAGCTCATGCAAGTCACATAATCAAATTCACTTATCGTGTGTGCACAATTTATGCTGGCTTTTTCATTAACAAGGCCTGGATAACAAAACCCAAAATCAGAGCTTGTTAAGGAACTCTGATTTTACTTCTGGAACTTGGGCAACTCCTTTTGGAACAATAGAATTCAATAAACCCAAGATCTTCCTTTCCTATGGAAAATTGAAGATTTTGGTGAAAACCCAATTCTCTGTTCTCAGAACTTCACAATTCCAACACCCTACTTCCCTGAAAAGCTAGAGCTTCTTGATTGAAAACCCATAAGTCTGCTATAAAAACTCCTCAACACCAAAATGTCCAACAATCCTGAAAGATCAGAGCTTTTAGTGTGAAATCCACTTCTCTTATTAACTCAAGGCTACAAGATCAAGTCCCCTGCTGCCAACACTCAGTTCCCCTAATGCCCTTTTGTTTAACAAAGGCTAGAAACAAAGCAACCCATTCCCCAATTTCCACAGAAATCAGAGATACATGGAATATTCACTCACCATTTTCAGTCAAAAAAGTCCCACATTCAATCAATAACCCATAAACTTCAATGCCCAAATCTCTCTCAACCCACACAGAGTCACACTACCCTTTTACCAATAGTCCAGGCATTTCGGTACACATCTGTTTCCTTCACACAGATTTGAAACCTTCGGATTCATATCCAAAAACAGCAACATAATCAAGAACATGAAAAAGCAATGAAGCAAAAGTCTAATCCAACAGTTTATGGACATTAAAAGTTTTAACAAAATGAGAAAAAAACACAAACATAACGAAAATAGAGACACAAAACTCAAGATATAGTCCCTTCCCACCACCGTCTGTCAAGCATCCTAATAACAAACCAATATACCAGCACAAAAATTAAAACATAAAATGAACCCAATCTCGTGATATAAATGTGTTGTTGAATAAATCCTACCTAAGGAAAGGATGCAGCATGAATTCTATGCAAGCGTCTTAGTATCCATTCCTTCTTATCTCCATGCGACAAGAAGACTGCAGCCTCACTTGTAAATCTTACCAACGACACCTGTAAACATTCCTATATATATCACGTACAGTGCTCTCACCAAGTAAATAAGAAAAAGGCGCAGAGATTTTCAAAACTTATTACTTGTCAGGATATACATGTGAAAAATTATATAATTCTGGCCCTGGAAGAACATTGAAAGAAGTATTTCCCTTAACGATAAATGAACCACTTGCCCCAATATTGATGGGCCAATATGAAGAATACTTCCAAGGGATTTGATCTTTAGAGTTAGATACACCTCGCCGTGATTCTGCATTATATATCCTCTAAATGGGAATTTAAATGAGCAGTTATAATAACGCATGATTCTACATATGAGTTCAAATATGCTTGAGACTAGTTTTTTGCGAACTGCTATAAACAAATGAACGCATATTTTCATAAAACACAATAACAACTTCATTGATGGAACTACTAGAGCATGGAGCCGTGGACCCTACGTACAATACACAGCTGATAGGACCTAAGATTAAGATGCAGATGGAGGCCTAAAATAAGAGTAGACAGCAAAGAAGGCCTGAATAAAGGTGAGAGAAAGGAGGATGACTGCAGCCACCAAAGAAATTGTTGTCCATGGACTGCCAAAATGGTCTCGCAACAAGATTGCCAGCCAGTACTTACTCTTGCTTTTGCAAAATTTATCCACAGCCTTGTACATTTTTGTCAGTTCTGAGGGTTGAGATTCGAAAGTCCCACTGGTTAAGTTGTTGAAGATGATGGCAACTTCTTCATCGCTGCCAAACGCATGTTCAATAATGCCTTTCTTCCGGAGCAGTGCGACATCCTTAGATGTATCGATGATGTAATCCATGAATTTAGCAAATGCCGTGAACCGAGGTTCCATGAAAGGGTCCAACTTCTCAAAAGCAATGAGGTTTCGAAATTGACAAATAGTAAAAGCATCTATGAAAAAAGGTGTGATTCTCATGACTCCATCACCGAAAGTCCCATCCAACTTGCTAGGAGTCACCATTGTATTCTTTGTGAACCTGATACCCTTTTCTTCCAGCGTCGTTGCACAAGGGACTGTCCGTATTGATTTCTGTGATTGACTGATTGTGACTGTTGAATGTTTCTTGTAGTTGTCATAGTTCATGCAAGGGAAAAGAAACCAGTGATAAAGATGCAGGAAATGACGGAATTGCAACTGAGGGATTGGTGATTCACTGAAAGGAAGGTCTTTTGTGTTTATAGGGGAGACGAGATTGCAAAAATTGAGGGCAAGGTCCATGAATTGACCGGGGCTTTTGTTAGTGATCATGCAATATATCTGTTGAACAGCGAAGAAAGGAAGCTGATTTTCTAACAAGAGCAGGTCATTAAGTACTACAGGTTCCATCCAGATTCTGTGGTCCGGTGCATCTGATGAAGTACTCTCACTCGTGACTCGAAGAAGGCACTCGATAATGAAGCAACTATCAAGCAAAATCATTTCGACGAAGTCCTTACTTTTGAGCTTGATGTCCTCCGAGTAGCAGCTTCTCGCGTGCGCCTCCATTCCCTTAATTCGGTGGAGGTAGCGTGCCAACAAGTCTCGACTATTCCGGTCGAGGATTGCTTCCAGATACTCCCATTTATGTTTCTCCATGGGCTGGAGCCTAGGCTTGCCTCGATGATAAGGACCAATTGAGATGATCCTGGGCTCGTAGGTTTCATTGTCACCTTGGCGATGACTTTCAGGAACTATGGGGATAGTACTCATGCTGAGCTCTTGTCTTCTGGGGTTGAGTTTGCTTTCATAGAGCTTAAATTCTATGGATTCCGCCCATTCAGCTATATTTTCACCGTTGTCATCCTCTGTCTCACCCTCTATATTTTCATCGTTTTTATCATCTGTTTCATCCTCTTCTATCTCGATGATTACATCTTTTTGCTTGCTAGTAGAAGCCTCATCCGTGTTGCTTATGGGATTTCTAATCTTCAGGTCGTCTTCCCGGTTGGTATTTGGTGTCTGATTTCCATTGTACATAATGGCTTCATCTTCCTCTTTTTGCTTGGTACTAGGGGAATGATTTTCATCAACCATTGCGTATGTAGTCTCTGCCAACCCCACTCTGTTGCTGTTTAGCTTCTGCTAGATCCTGAAAAATTCATATACCCAAAACTCAAGCAATTGATGACATGGAAGAGCTTGAAATCCAGATCCTCAGAGGCCAAATCGGGGCAGAGTGATTTTGAACCATTTGAATTGAATCGGCGGGGCTCTCACTGATGGGTTTGTAGAGATGGGCTCGATAATGATTCCAGATGAAATTGAACTTGGATGGAGGATCCTAGCAATTTTCCTCACGGCCGACACCGTGTGGGGCTATGGCGCGTTCGATCTAGACTTGGAGCTCTGACCTATTGACTCAATATAGATGCCAAGATCTGGCATTAACCGGATAACAGGTTTGTAAATCTTGCAAAGGGTGATTGTTGCGTGCTTGGAAAATTTTTTTGAGTGTCCGAGTCAATTAAAAAGAGGGGAAAGAGGGGAGACTCGACCATGTCACGTTATTTTAATAACTTATTTGCATCCCAAACCATTTAACATGTAAATCTAATTTTAAGATAATTAACATTTAGAGGATTTTACTAAAAAATTTTCATTATATGGGTGTTACACGAAATAATACTTCCTAACTCGAACAGCACAAACGAGTACTTGAGAGGAGTGATGCACTAGCGTCGCTCGTCTCTAATTAAGCGACGCCTAGCGTTACTCTCCATAACTACGGAGGAATACTTTCGTACTGCGTGAGTTAAGAGACAATGTTTAGTGCAACCCCCAAAAAATGTGAATTTTTTAGTAATATCCTCTAAAATTTTATTTATAAATAATTATATATGAGGTTTGGAGTTAGTAACTTAAAAATGATGACATGAAATGTAACTTGAAACTCATACTTGGTCTTTTATATTCAATATTTGGACTAACAAATTATATAATATGTAATATTTTTTTATTTTCTTTTTTGCAATACTCTTTCTTGTTTATATAAATTTATTAATTCGAATTAATTATTATGAATCACGTAGAAAAATGTATTTTTTAGATTTAATAAGTAGTAATAACTTTTGTCATTTAGCTAAATGAGAGCGGCACCTTCTAACATTAAAAAAATAAAAGCCTACTAGGGGTCAGATGCCGGCCATTACCCATTCATTCAGGGATCTGTAATACGTATGGTATAAATAAAATAAAAGTAGCCCCTGGAAGGTTAATAGATCACTATATATTAGTTATACTTTACTATATATTTCAATGGTAGAGGTATCAAACTTGCCGGCGCCTCAACGTAACCCAGCGCGTCTCCTCAATTGGGTCGTGCCGTGCCGGCATGCCTGACTACGTCAAAGCGAGCATAAAACATTAAAACCACATAACTAAGTGCCAAATCCGTCAGCTGTCGAATTTTTAGCCACATTGTTTTCTCCAACACTACCCACATTGTTTTCTCCAAAACTACAATCCATGTATGTCGGTCCGCCCGTGTCCAAAACTACCCGCCTCCACTATTTCACTCACGCCCTTTTCCCTAAAACCACATAACAAAGTGCTAAATCCGGCAGCTGTCGAATTTTTAGCGACATTGTTTTTGCCAAAACTACAGTCCATGTAGGGATGTCTAATGGGCCGGCCCGGCCCGCTCCAGCCCGCCATTCAACGGCCCGTGGCCCAGCCCGGCCCGCAACGCATGGCCCGTGTCCGAGTAGGCTGGGCCTGTTTTGCCCGGGCCCGCCAGGCCCGCTGTGTATTGGCCCGCCACCCACCCAACGTCGATTTCCTCTTTTTTTTAAAAAGAAGTCCATTTTACCCCCCGCCCCCCACCATAAAACTGTCATATAAGGGGTATTTTATGTCATTTTTTATTTTACAAAGTCTATAAATGCCCTAACCCTCCCATTCTCATTCCTCACCAATTTACACAACTCTCTCATTCTCTTTATACATTCTCAGATTCTCTAGCTCTCTCTCAAAGCATTCAACTCTTTCACTTTCTCTAAAAAGTTTTTGGAGGGCCAAAGATCAAGTCATCAAGAGACAAGATTAAAGAGGCCTTCAAAGTTTTAGAGGTATTTATATTATCTAAATTTGAGATTCTATATATATAAGTTTATATTATATTATATTAACTCTCATTTTCTCCCCTTTCTTTTATTAATTATCACAAAAGAAGACTACTGGCCTATTACTATTATTTATAAATTATATTTTTTGAAATATAGCTAGAAGATTTCCCACAGAATCTTCATCCGTTAATTTAAAGGTAGAAGAAAATTTTATTGAGTTACAAGATGAAGTAGGTGATTTACCACCCCCTTTTCCTCAGAGTTCCCGTAAACCAACCAAGAGGAATAGAACTTCGCCAGTTTGGGACATATTTACAAGGTTTGAAGTTATTGAAAATGGAAAGAAAGTTGAAAAGGCAAAATGCAAATTTTGTAATAAGATTTATGGTGCAACGTCAAAATCGGGTACCGACCATTTGACAAGACATGAAGTCAAAATATTTAACCTTACATAAGCCGACGGATGTAGGGATAAGGGGGCCTGGTACACAGACCCAAAAATCTACTACTGGTGGTGGTAGTAGTAGTAGCAGTTTGAGTCTTTTTTCTTTTAATGCACAAAGTTGTAGACAAGGCTTTGTTAAAATAATTGTATTATCCGAATTACCATTTTGTCTTGTTGAAAATGAGTTTTTTAAAGAATGAGTCCAGAAATACTGTCAACCACAATTTCACAGTATTTCAAGAAATACAGCCAGAAATAATACTATTAAACTCTGGAAGGAAGAGAAAACAAACATAAAAAATTACCTTGCAGAAATTCTTGGTATAATAGTCATAATCACAGATAAGTGGACATCTAAAGGGGGTGACAGTTTTCTTTGTATTACTGCACATAATATTGATTCAAAATGGATTATTAATAAACGTATAATTAGTTTTAGCAGTCTGGAATGGCCACACAATGACACTAGAATAAGTACATTTATTTTGAAAAAACTAGATGAATATAATATTAAAGAAAAAGTTTTATCTATAACTTTAGATAATGCCAGTAATAATACAGTGATTATTGAATTAATGAGAATGCAGATGTCACTTGCAACTTTGATAGATAGCTATATCTTTCAAAATAGATGTGTATGTCGCATCTTAAATGTCATTGCAAAGGTTGGTTTAAAGTATATTGTAAGTTACACAAATGCTATTAAAGACATTGCTAGATTTATTTTCACCTCCGCACAGAGAAGACAATTGTATACCCAAATATGTGCTACGTAAGACGTACTAGCTATTAAAATGCCCAAGGAGGTAGAATATAAATGGAATTCTATGTATGATTTGTTAAACAAGGCACTTGACCGAAAAACTGTTTTGAATGAATTTTGTGCTTTTCATGCACAACATTTGATTATTAGTGATGAACATTGGGAGTTATGTGCCAATATAAGAGATTTATTAGAAGCTTTTTATACTTCAACATTATTTTTTTCCTAGATATATTATCTCACGTCTAATGAAGCTTTAATGAAGCTTTTTAAAATTACTTTACAATTCACTAGATTTAGAGATCATTTTTTTTACTGAGTAGCACTATTAATAATATGGAAGAAAATTTTAATAAATATTGGAAAGAGGCTCCAATGACATTTTCTTTAGCTGCCGTATTTGATCCTAAGTTAAAATTAAGTGGTGTATAGTTTTTTATTGATGGAATAAATAAAAATATGAATTATATAGATTTAAATATTTTTTCAAATATTAGGGCAAATTTACAAGCACTTTTTCAATTTTATTGTGAGTAAATTGGTACAACTAGGCTTAGTATGAGCCATTCAGAAGTCCAACAAACAGGTGTTGGTGAGTGGGATGTGTGGTATTCTATCCTGTCTACGGGTATGGCATCCAGCTCAAGCTCAAGTAACTCAGTGACGTATATCATCGTATCTTGACGTCGGTGTAATACGGGTGCAGGATGCATCTAGTTTTGACCTTTTAGCTTGTTGGAAGTAACAAGAGAGCGTTTATCCGGTGTTGGTCACCATGGCTCGTGATCTATTGATTATTTCATTGTCTTCTGTAGCATCAAAACAGGCTTTTAGTGCAGGTGGATGTGTGGTGAATGACAAAAGAACCAATCTGATTGAAGAAACGGTGGAGTGTTGTGTTTGCCTACGAGACTGGTATTTAGTAAATAAGAGGAAGCAAGAGTTGACATCAATGAAAGATTATGATCCAGCAGAATACAGTAGTGGACTACACATCTGATTTTTTTACTTTTTCCTTCATTATAATTTTTAAATTTATAATTTTTTCATTCTTTTTTTATTTTTATTTTCTAAAAAGATTGTAAGGTTTTGAAAATAATCCTATTTAGAAACCTTCAAGAAGTTAAGATCCAAATGGTTCTCTCTTCTCAATACAGTATGTCGAGTTTGACCGAACCACTTAAGAATATCTTTGTCATTCTCCGTGATTGTGTATTTGTGTGTTTTTTTTTTTTTTTTTTTATACTGAAAAAAAAAAGGAGTAGGCCCGCGGGCCTGGCATGGCACGGCCCGCTCCAGGGGCTTTGGGCACTGTTGTTGGAGCTCTCTTTTGGTGGCAGTGTTCCTTTTATTTTTCTTTTTGGTTGTGTTGTAGAAGGGATCCCTTCCCTTTTTGCTGTGTAAATTTGGTTGTGTTCCTTTTATTTTTCTTTTTTGTTGTGTTGTAGAAGAGATCCCCTCCTTTTTTGCAGGTGTTGGCTGCTGGTCCTCTTCTTTAGAGGTGCCTTGTTCTATTTTTGGGCTTGCCCCCCCTGCTGTATTCTTTTTTCTCTTTCCCAGGGGCTTGTGCCCTTCTTCTCTTTTCAATACAAATTTACCTTTAGCCAAAAAAAAAAAAAAAAAAAAAAAAAAAAAAAAAAAAAAAAAAAAAACATTTCTTAAGGATCAGTAATATATATGTTTTGTTGATTTTACTCAAGGAAAATTTGTTTTTGAAAAAAAATAAATTTACACGATGTTCACAATATCACCACCAACAATTTCCCACATGTGATGGTAGAATTTTGTTGGATACACATCAAGACCCGAGGATTTAAGGGAGCGTCACTTGCCTGAAATCCCGGTGTTTTGAATTTCGTGTTGTGACATCACAATCTGAAAATGAATTATAAGAAGAGTTTCTTTTTTTTTTTTTTTTTTTTTTCATTTGAATTGCCATCATTCAGAGCTTATCTTGCTTTTCTAATTTTTTTTTTTACATAATAGAAATACATATTTAATAAACAAGCAGTCATCTACAAAAATTAAATTACATATTTAGAAAAAAGAAAACCTAGTCTGATAGATTGATCCAAACATTTCAAATTAAGAATGTTCTAAACGATCAATCGAGGCTCTCCTAGTGCATTTCTCACATCCCAAAACTTCAGACCTAACCTGCACATACTGAAATTATAATATACTGAACTATGAGGCCCAATAAGTAATCAAACACCAACTAAGGCATAGATGGGTTTATAGAATAAGATAAGTAATGAAAAATATAATTTATAAAGGTTTGCATATAACATATTACTTAGATAGCATACAAAAATCAATTGATTCATAGTCCGTCAATCGTAATAAATTGTGTTCATATACTCTACTAATTTTGATGGTTTAAAAATAAAAAAATTAAATGCGAATAACAATTTTGATTGAATAATAATAATTAACCGATGCGAATAACAATTTTGATTGAATAATAATAATTAACCGAAGTGCACGCAAGTAGTAGCATGGTCATTGATTATCTATTCACTTAATGCGTACTTGGCTTCATAAAACACTTGATATTTCACGTTAAAACAATAATTATCATTATCTTAGTGGCTTCACAAAATACTTGGCGTCCCACGATCGAGCCTTAAATATGTATTTTAAAGGATACGTTTCACAAAACTAATGTATCATATTACTTATATCCACACATGCTCAACATGTTTCTATGATTGCAAACATAGAACTATCACATTACTTATATCTACACAAAATATTATGCCGACATGATTTCTCGCGTGCACCACATTTTACTAAAGTTCTTATATGGCATGATGAGATTAATATTCTTAGACGTGCAATCATAATTAAGAGTTTTCTAAATGCCAAGCACTCCAATAATTTTACCTGGTATATGTGAATGGGAGGATTTGTAAGTGCTCATAGGGATTAGTTCTCGATTGTCTAAAATTGAGTGTTCGATGGGCTCGGGAGCAAAGGCGGCAAAGGCTCATGGACTGGTTGGTATGAGAGATGCTGAATTTAAAAAGAAAAGAAAAAGAGTTTTCTAAAGATGATACATCAACTTTTAAAAATCTTTAATCCGATCTGCCTCTTCCACTCTATCATTTGTGTGCGTTTTTTTAAAGGAATCCATGACCAAATTACAAATGGGAGAGTCAATCAAGTGACCCACAAACAAGAATTGTCATACTATGTAAGACTCTACGCTTTTTAATATTTGCAAGGACTGACTGGTGTCGTTCAACTTGACCCGACCCATAACCATCCCCAGTCAAAAACAAAAAAGTCTCTTGATAAATAAATTGATACCTGTAACTTATAGGTTCATGTATCTTAGAACCTGAGTTTAGTAAAAAAAAAAAAAAAAAAAAAAAAAAAAAAAAAAAAAAAAAAAAAACCATGGCTAAAAGGTCCAAAAAAAAAAAAAAAAAAAAGGGCTCCAGAATTGGGGTTTTTAAAAACTACATCCAAAATTATATTATTTGCTCAAGTTTAAAAGAATCACTATACTTTATCAGAAACGAATTCTCTGTTTGGACCAATCGAGGGGTGCCACGTTAGTCCAAATAGGTGATCCGTTTCCTACTTTATCATACTTGATACACTCTCACCATGAGTGCACTTAGTTTAGAAGAATTTGGATCCTCGATCATGGACAGTGCGGTGTGCCAGCGCCACATCAACATAGGGTGAGTGTGAATCAAGAGCAATAGTCGTATGCACTTACGTCGATTGCCAGAGCTGAAGCCCTTGCTCTGGTAAAGGAAAACGCTTTCGAGGAGCAGCCTAGTGACCTCTCAGAGGACTGAATCAAGCTAAAGCCTCCCTTCACAATTGACTTGATATGGAATCTTCTCACTGGAAGCAAAGCGCGAAGGTCAAGTGGCTTCAAGACGGGGATAGGAACACAAAATTTTTACACCTCTCTGCTAAGGCCAAAGGCATTCGTAACCGCATTGATAAGGTCAAAGTAGATGGCATCCTTTATGAAGATGGTCAGCAGATTAAAGAAGAAGCAACCACTTTCTTTTCAAATCTTTTCCAAGCTGATTCTATCATCCCCGATGAAGACCCTTTTCAATTGGCTGGTCCGACAATTACGGAGGAGCAAAACCAATTCCTGGTAGCTATTCCTTTCCCTGAAGAAATTAGAAATGCAGTCTTCCACATTAAGAAGAGCAGCTCCCCTGTTCCTGATGGTTTCTCCGGTGTCTTCTTCACCAATTGCTGGAACATAGTTAGTAAAGAAGTGACCGAGGCAATAATCCACTTCTTCACCTCCGGTCGTCTGTTAAGAGAAACCAATGCCTTTTTTATTTCCCTTATCCCAAAAGACTCCTCTCCTGAAACCTTCTATGATTTCAGGCCAATTAGCCTTTTGAACTTCAGCTACAAAATCTCATCCAAGATCCTGGCCTCTAGGCTCTTCAGCATCCTCCCTTCTCTCATCTCCCAAAACCAATCGGCTTTTGTTAAAGGTAGATCTATGCATCACAATGTTGCCTTAGCCCATGACCTTATACAATTACAAAAGCTCAATTCAAAGATTAGGGGAGGTACAGTTTGTATGAAATTAGATATTTCCAAGGCATTTGACAGGCTCCACTGGAATTTTCTATTCAGAGCCTTAAAGTTTTTCAACTTCTCTTCCGCATGGATCAATCTGATTCGAGAGATGATATGTACTAGTCGAGGATCTGTCCTAATCAACAACAGCCCCAGTGGTTTCTTCTATTCTTCTTGTGGTCTGCGTCATGGGGACCCACTGTCCCCCTACCTGTTCATCTTAGCTGAAGAGATTCTTAGCATCCACATAGAGCATCTCAGATCTTCAGGGAAAATGTTTCCTATATCCCCTGTTCCTTCCACCCCGTCACCTATTTTATGCTGATGATGTCTTGCTTTTCCTTAAAGCTCACAAGATTGGGTTGAGACACATCTTTGAACTGCTTTCTAGGTACCAATCTTCTTGATGACAGTGTTTCAACCATCTGAAATGTAACCTTTATATGGGAAACAAAAAGTCTACGGACCCCGGGCTTTTGTGTCGGGGATCTGGCACGGCTCCCGAGAGCCGTGCCACAGCCCGGGCACAAAGCCGGGGTCTGTAGCACGGCTGCTGGGGAAATGCTCACCTAGAAGAGCTCAAATGATCTCCGGGTTTCTTCCATTTACTAGGGCCTCTCTCCCAACTGTTTACCTTGGAGTACCTCTCTTTATTGGAGCCTCTAGGCACTACCTTTTCAATAAATTATTGGATTCAATCAAATCTAGGCTTGATGGTTGGAAAGTCAAATGCCTCTCCTTTGCTGGTAGGTTGACTCTGGTTAAGCATGTGCTCTCCTCCATTCCTCTTCACGCCTCCCTTGTTATTCCTATCCCCTCTAGAACTTGCCTCCATATAGAAAAGCTCATGAAGAATTTTTTGTGGTCCTCTAGCCCGGATAAAAAGAAGAGTAACTTGGTCAATTGGGATCAGGTCTGTGTGCCTAAAGAAGAGGGAGGGTTGGGTCTACGCAGGGTGAAGGAATTTAACGAGCATGTTCGGTGAAGTTGGGGTGGTCAGCGACAACCACAGACTCTCTATGGGCTTCTTGGTTTAGGGGCATGTACTTTAGGCATTCTCCAATCTGGTTCTCTGGCAACCCAAAGGTAGGATCTAGCATATGGAAAAGGATAAGATCCTTGGCAAATCTCCTTCAGCAAGGTAGTCACTGGACTCTAGCGAATGGTCAATTCATCCTATTATGGCTAGATAATTGGATAGATCATGACCCCATTGCCCGAAGATTCCCTCTCCTCCAATTCTCAGATAGTGATAGGGTGGCGGATCTGATTCTAGACAACTCCTGGAGCATCCCAGCTTCCTTTCCAGCAGAGATTCAGAGCTTCCTTCTCCAGCAAACGAATCAAATTGATCTCCTCAGCCCTTCAACCCCGGATAAACTTTCCTGGAAGGACTCTGCTTCAGGGGTCTTGTCTTAAACAAGCCTGGGAATTATTAAGATCCAGACAAGCAGCAGTTCAGTGGCACAAGCTAGTTTGGAACAAGCTTATTAACCCAAGACTTTCTTGCTTCAGCTGGCGTCTTCTCCTTAGGAAAACCGCTACTGATTCTTGGGCAATGCTCAAAGGTACTTCAATGGCTTCTCGATGCTATTCTTGCCATTGTGAAAGAGAATCAAACTTGCACTTCTCCTTCTCTTGTATTATAGCCCACCAGCTATGGTCCTGGCTATTCAGTCTAAGGAACACTCCTTCTCCTATTCCTCTATCAACTTCTTCAGTCTGGGCAGTCCTCATAAAGAGTGTAGATGCCAATGGAGGATATTCAGCAGCTGCTATCTTCTTCCAAGTCATCTATACCCTTTGGTACTTGAGGAATGAAGCCAAGCACCGCAGTAATAAGGCCTCCTTGGAGAAAGCTCAGAAGGTCTTCGTCCACGGCTGTAGTAATATGTTCAGTCTCTCATCAGGAGCGGCCTCTCCCTCTCATCCTATTTTGTGGGCCTTAGGGTGGAGAGTCTAACCACCCTCACCAGGCCATTCTTTCTCTCTCGGTTGATTGGTCAGAGGAGCTCTGTACAGAGTTCTGCTTGTTCCTTCGTAGTTTAGTGGAGTTTTCCTTTGGTGTAGTGTGGAGTGTGCTTTTTCTCTTAGTGCAGGATCTCAGGAGCAATGTCTGGGTTGGAGGTGCTGTTTAGCTATGGCATGTTCTGCACCCCTGCTTGTAGAGCTAGAGGAAAAAGTGAAAGCCCTTCAGACAAAAAAATCATCTTTGTCTTCCCAGTTGGAGATGGCAAAGGGACACTACTGGTCTTAAGTCTGAAATCTAAGACCTGAAGTGCGTCTCCAATCTTTGTAGGATCAATTCAGCTGCAAGCTGTGGTAATTACGAAACGCCTGGCTCGCTGGAGCCGTATTCTGTAGTAGTGCTCCAAATTTTGAGTGCTTATCTTTAGTCTGTTGGAGCTGTCTAGTTCTGCCTCTGTGCAGGCTCCCTTTCTTGGAAGTGCCTTGCTTCTAGTAGTCTTGAAAGTTGCTGGTTTTGTGGCAATTCTGTGCCCATTCTGTGGCGATATGGGTCCTGCCGCCGGTACTGTTACTCTTCTAAAGAGCCCTTCTGAAAAGTTGTGGGTTGCTGTGCTGAGTGTGGGGCGGCAGTGGGTAAGCTGATTGGAGTAGCGCTGTGCATTGGAGTGCTGCAGTGTTTTCTGTTTTGTGTTAGCTGTATTTGGAGTAATTTGATTGCTTCCTTACAGCCTTCCCCCTCCATTGTCTCTGGGCTGCTGTTCTAGCCTTTTGTTCCAGCTGTAGAAGGCCTTTTTGGTTTTAGTTTGATTATATTTGGTTGTATTTTTTCTTCTCCCTTCCCTGGGGCTTTGCCCTTTTTTCTCTATCAATACAAATTTACCAATTAGCAAAAAAAAAAATCTCTGAGACTAAGAGTGTAAGTGCCTAAAATAACACGGACTTGCTTTGATGGGAGCTGCTGAATAGCCTTTGATAGAAGGGAATGTCCTCTTGACCTGAGAAGAAGAAAGAGGTTAGAGGCCTTGGCCGTCGAGAGCCGAAGGCACTCCAATGCCTAAGTTGGTCTTGTTACTAAACAAAGGGAGTAGGAGTGAAGAGGGATGGGGGTTTACTTTTTGCTTACCTTCTTCGTTCTGTGCTGTGCTCATTTATATATGTTGGGTATCCTCAGACCTTGCCTGAGTGGAGGTAGGTAGACGTACGGGCCCATCAGGCCATACTCTTCCCATAAATGGAAGTAGGTAGAGGTTCCGTCCTGTCAGACCATACCTAGACCTTCCACATGATTGCTGATGTGACGGCGGAATGAAGTCCACGCTTCTTCCGTATTCAGCGCCCACCCCGTTCGTCTGGGCCAAGACATGCTCTTATTAATTGCAGATTGACATAACGCCGAACCCGGCTAACCGCTGCAGAAGTGGACCTCGGTACCCGTTTTCACAATGGGAGTGCATCCCCGAGTCTCGGGTGGACAATCCTTGGTCGAAGCGGAACTTCCCTAGGAGCCGACCTTGGGTTGGATCAGCCGACCTGCGTCAGGTCCCGAGCTGGTAAAGTACCCACACACAATTGCCCCCCAAGCTCTGGGTCTCGGTATCCGACCTCGGGATCAAGAGCTTTGTTTTTGTGAGGGACTCCGCAGACGTCTTTCCTTATCTTTGAGTATTCTGATAGGGCAATTAAGGCCGCTGCCACCCTGTCTGCCAGGGGTGATTGATTAGCACAAACCTTTCCGTTTCATCTCCCGAGGGAACCGATGGGAGCGACTTTCCGTCTTTCAAGGAAAGACAGCTGGTGGTGACACGCGTCATTATCCCATGGTTCCTTCAATCGTTTCTGGGGCAGTGTGCGCGCTGCTCGAGGCGACGATTCCTGTCTTCGATATTAGAGAGCGATTTTTATTTATAAGTAGGGATGCCTCTCTGCTTCTTCTTCTGCTCCTGCATTCTCGACTCAGCCTCTCTCTGCTTCTTCTTCTGCCTCTGCATTCTCGACTCAGCGATTTGAAGATAATACAGAGGAAGCCTCTGTTGAGAATCAAGTCTCCGGTCCCCCCCATCCATCGTGAGCTCTTCGTGAGTTCCTCTTTCTTCTTCCTCTTTCTGTTATTCCGACCCTTTAGGGTTTTTAATCTAGGGTTTTTCTTTTTGAGAGAATGGGAGTCTATAGGCATTGGGTGGATACCCCCGAGGCTATGGAGAGCTTTAGGGAGATGTATTGCATCCCTGCAGACGTTAGTACCAGGATAGACGACCCCGACGACATGTTCGATGGTTTTGTATTCGCCGATGGGTGGATGCCTTTTCCCCTAGTGGCCATAGTCGAGGGAGGGGTCAGGTTCCCGATCCACCCATTGTTGAGGGCATGCTTGTCAACATGGCACCTCAGCCCCCGCCAGCTGATGCCTAACGGCTACAAGGTAATAATGGGGGCCGTGGAACTCAATAGGATTTTAGGGATTAACCTCGGCGTCCATGACATAGAGGACGCATATGACTTATGCAAATCGGCGGGGGATAGTACCTGTTTTTACCTCCGGGGGAGGCCAGGAAGGGAACAATTTGTTACCGAACTGGAGGACTCGGGCCGCCACGCCGGGAACGACCGCCTGTTCGTATCAGGCAATTGGGAGTTCGGGGAGGAAGAGACCGCGGCCGAGAGGCAGTACAGGATACCCCATTATTTCGGGATCCCTCCAAGTAATGCACCGAACTCCTCCATGTCCGTGTTTCTGTCATTTTTCCCTTGTTGGACTAAGCCTTGTGTTTTTGTCTGCGCAGAGGTCAGCGAGAGGAAGGGCGAAGCTATTAGGTCCGGTTGGAGACCGAACGTCGCCTGGCAAAAGGCTGTGCGTGGTTACAAGGGCCACAACACGCGGGCCGCTTGGTCGCTCCTCGGCTACGAACCGAGGTACAAGACATATATCAAGAGGAGACCCGCGAGTGGCGCGGCATCGCCCGACCTTGAAAGGCGAAGAGCCTCAGGAGCCGAGGCCACCACCTCCCGAGCCGAGCCGGAGTCTGATCTTGAAAGGCGAAGAGCTTCAGGAGCCGAGGCCACCACCTCCCGAGCCGAGCCGGAGTCTGATCTTGAAAGGATCGTTGATTCCTATTCTTCCCCGAGCCCTGAAGAAAGGAGTATGCCGCCCCGACGTCCTCCTCTGTCAACAAAAGACCTGAGTAGCAAATTCTTTGGGAGGGAAGCTGCTGCCCCGAATCCCCCCACTATGAGCAAACAGCAGGCTCCCTCGGGTCGGGGTTCCGCCGGCGTTCCTCCTCCCACTGGCTCTCCCGCACAAGACCGGCCCGCAGAGATCTCAAAGGTGAGACCTCGGGTGGAGAAAGGGCCGAGGTCAGAGAAGCCAAGTTCATCCCGACGGGACCGTCCCGCAGAGGGAGAGAGAGAGGGAGCCCCGGAGAAGCGGCCCCGAATTGAGGGTCCGGCAGAGAAGGTTTCGGGGAAAGGGGGAGAGCAGGCCCCCGAGACTAGTTTGGCGACCCCTCGGGAGGGTCCGGCGATATGGAGGCCTTCCCTGCTGCTCGGGCCGAGGAGGCCTATCACTGTCGACGATCGCCTTCATGGGAACCCCGCCGTCGCAGCTACATTTGCAGGTGCCTGCGCTCTTCCGCAGGACATAGAGAAGCTGCAGCGCCTGGAGGATGGGGTTTTGATGGTTGGCATCATCCAGTCGGCCTTCTCGGTGAGCTTTTCAGAACATCTCAGGTTGTTTTTCGTTGGACTTTCCTGATATTTGGACTGTGTCTTTTGCAGATTATCCAGCGGGCGAAGGTGGCTGCGGACAGAGTCCAGCACCGGGATACCCGGGTCGAGAAACTAGAGGCTGAGAAGAAGAGGATAACCGAGTCCCTGGAGGGGGTCCGTAAGAATCTCAAGGAGGAGGAGGGGAAGAATTTCAGCCTTGCCAAAGACCTTGAGTCCGCCGTGAACGAGGTTTGCAAAGCCAAAGAGGAGAGCACCGTTCTGAAAGCGGCGGCGGAGGCTAAGGCAAAGAGGGCAATACAGCTCGAGGCCGAGTTGGCAGAGGCAAAAGCTGAGCTAAAAAGGAAGGACGCCGAGCTTGAGGTCGCATGCAAGGAGAGAACCCATATTGAAGCCACGACCCAGGCGGAAGTCGACGCTGCGTATAATGACGGGGTGGGGGAGGCCACCAAGGATTATGAAGCGCAACTTGAGGTCCTGGGTCCACGCTTGTTTCAGCTCGGGTGCAAGGCAGTATTAAAGAAGATGGGTGTCCCCGAAGACAACCCTATACATCACGACTTGCCCGTACTTAAGCCTCAGGACGCGAAAGAGAGTTTGGTTCCCCCGCAATCCCCAGCAGCAGCTCCAGCATCTGAAGCCCCGGTCGTCGAAGCTGCTCCCGAAGTTCCTCCTCCCGAAATCCCCTCCGGGAAACCCTGATTTCTCTTTTGTTATTCTCTTCTTCTTTTGTAAATTTGTACCGCTTTTATTAATAAAAGATCTACTTTTGCATGGGTGAATTTGTCGTGTTCTTCTCCATTACATACTCTATATGTTATCATGAACCTAAACACTGAGAGCCCTGCTGGAGGTGTCTGTGTTTAGCAGGATTTGATACGAATAGATAGTAGGATTTCGTGGCTCTTTCTGGAGAATGAATGGTTAAATAGCCGGGCAGGATTAGGGACCAGGCCCAGGTGGTTTGTTTGTTTAACCGTACCGAGGGAAAGCTGGTCTCAGAACCGGGTCTAAGTAGCTGGTTCCGTTAACCGAGCTGAGGGGGGACTGGTTCCATAACAGTCTAAGCAGCTGGTTCCGTTAACCGAGCTGAGGGGGACTGGTTCCACAACCGAATCCGGGCAGCTGGTTCCGTTAACCGAGCTGAGGGAGGACTGGTTCCATAACTGAATCCGGGCAGCTGGTTCCGTTAACCGAGCTGAGGGAGGACTAGTTCCATAACCGAATCCGGGCAGCTGGTTCTGTTAACCGAGCTGAGGGAGGACTGGTTCCATAACCGAGTCTAAGCAGCTGGTTCCGTTAACCGAGCTGAGGGGGGACTGGTTCCATAACCGAATCCGGGCAGCTGGTTCCGTTAACCGAGCTGAGGGAGGACTAGTTCCATAACCGAGTCTAAGCAGCTGGTTCCGTTAACCGAGCTGAGGGGGTTGGAGGATGACAGAGAGAGTACACCATAGTCGTTGGAAAGTTCATTTTTATTGCTTGTGCTGAGTACAATTTCAAAAGTAATACTTCTTGATGTGCGCAGCATTCCAGGGTCGTGGTAATCCTTTGCCGTTCATGTCTTCAAGCCTGTAAGCAGACCGCCCGGCGACAGAGATAATTTTGAACGGTCCTTGCCAGTTCGGCCCTAACTTACCTTCACTTGGGTTTTTATCTGCGGTCAGTACTTTTTTCAGGACCAGCTCTCCAACAGCGAACCTCCTTTCTCTGACCCTCTGGTTGTATCCCCTGGCCAGCTGCTGTTGATAGGAGGCCAGGCGGATAGCTGCGGTTTCTCTCCTTTCTTCCGCCAGGTCGAGCTCTCTGGCCAAATTCACGTTGTTTTCATCTTCGTGAAAAAGCTCTGACCTTAGAGTAGGAAGACCAACTTCGAGGGGTATTACAGCTTCCATCCCGTAAGCCAAAGAAAACGGGGTAGCTGAGGTGGATCGCCTTGGCGTCGTTCTGTATGCCCACAGAACGCTTGGGAGCTCCTGGACCCATCTTCCCTTAGCTCTGTCAAGCCTTTTCTTGAGACCGTCGAGAACTACCTTGTTTGAGATTTCGGCCTGGCCGTTGCTTTGTGGATATGCTGGGGATGAATAACGGTTTTTGATGCCGAGCTCCTGGCAGAAATTCCTGAAGAATTTTGAATCGAATTGAGTCCCATTGTCCGAGATCAAAATCCGGGGGATTCCAAATCTTGTAACAATGTTCTTCCAGACGAAATTTCTTGTGTCCTACTCGGTAATGGAGGACAATGGTTCTGCCTCTATCCACTTTGTGAAATAGTCCGTAGCTGTTATCAGCCACTTTTTATTTCCTGGAGTCCGGTGTAGTGGTCCAACGATGTCGAGCCCCCATTGAGCGAAGGGCCACGGGCTTGAAAGTGGGCTTAGGTCCTGGGCCGGTTGATGGAGAGAGTGTGAGAACTTCTGACACTTCTCGCACTTTCTGGCGTAGAGTTGTGCATCCTTCTGCATATAGGGCCACCAGTAGCCTTGGCCGATGGCCCGGTAAGCCAGTGACCGTCATCCGATGTGACTTCCACAAATGCCTTCATGTATTTCATACAGGAAATCTTCAATCTTGCTTGGGTGCACACACAGGAGATACGGTCCTGTGAAGGATTTTCTATATAGCCTGCCTTCTGGAGATAGCCAAAATCGGGTTGCTTTCAGTCTGATCTTGTGGGCCTCGCTCTTGTCTTCAGGAAGCTGGTCGTTTTTTAGATACGCCATTATTGGGTCCATCCAACTGGGACCGAGATCGGCATATAGGATAAGCCGAACTAGAGCGAGTTCTACGCTGGGCGATTCCAGCGTTCCCACATCAATGGTTCTCTTCCGGCCAGCTTCAACAGCTGAGGCCAGACTGGCGAGGGCGTCGGCATGAGAGTTTGATTCCCTGCCGATCTGCCTGACTTCAACTTTTTGGAAATGAGAGAGTGATTGCTTTGCGCGGGATACATAGGCGGCCATCCTTTCATCGCGAGCTCGGTAGTCCCCGCTGAGTTGGCTCGTTACTAACTGGGAATCGCTGAAAACCGCCAGCTGTTTCGCCCCTAAGGCCTTGGCGCTGTCTAATCCTGTAATTAGCGCTTCATATTCAGCCTCGTTATTGGATGCTTTAAAGCCGAGCGTCAACGCCTGTTCAATGACGAGACCCTCTGGAGACTGGAGCACGATGCCGATGCCGGACCTTCTTGTTGTGGACGATCCGTCTACGAAGACTTTCCATGCTGTGCCAAGGAATTGCTTCCAGGATTGATTTTCGGCTTCGGTGGTCTCGTCATCATCCTCGATGTTGCCCCTCAGTTCGGTAGTCAAGGTGGTCGGTGCCGAACTCGGGGAAGTGAATTCAACTAGAAAGTCTGCCAAGACTTGAGCCTTGATTGCCGTCCTGGGCTGATAGCGTATATCATACTGTCCCAGTTCGACGGCCCATTTTGGAATTCTCCCAGAGAAATCTGCCTTCCTGAAAAGGGATTTAAGTGGATGCTCCGTAACGACCACTATAGTATACGTCTGGAAGTAATGGGAGAGCTTGCGAGAGGCGCTGATGAGGGCCAGCGCGAGCTTTTCCAACGGCAGGTATCTGGTCTCAGGGTCAAGCAGGGTTTTGCTCGTATAATAGATCGGCTTCTGGTGTCCGTCTTCTTCTCTTATGAGTACCGAGCTCACGGCATGGTCCGAGACTGCTAGGTACAGGTAGAGTACTTCGCCCTGCAGCGGTGTTGACAATATGGGGGCTGAGGACAAATATTCCTTGAGCCTCTGAAGAGCCTGGTCGCACTCCGGGGTCCACTGAAATCTGGAACTTTTTTTCAAGAGTCGGAAGAAAGGGAGACACTTGTCCGATGCGCGGCTTATGAAGCGGTTAAGCGCGGCTGCCATCTCGGTGAGCTTCTGTACCTGTTTTGTTGTGGCCGGGCTCTGGACTGCCTGTATTGCCGAGATCTGTTCTGGATCAGCCTCGATTCCTCGTCTGGTAACCAAGCTCCCCAAGAATTTGCCTGAGCCGACTCCGAATGCGCATTTCGACGCATTTAGCTTCAGTCCGAATTCCTTCAGGATTTCGAAAACTTGTCGGAGGTCGGCCAGGTGGTCTTCCGACTTTTTGGACTTGACGACCATGTCGTCAACGTACACTTCCACGGATCTGCCGAGGTGGGCTTGGAACATTTTTGTGACCAGCCGCTGGTAAGTCGCTCCTGCATTTTTTAACCCGAAAGGCATCACCTTGTAGCAATAGAAGCCTCTGGGTGTTATAAATGTTGTTTTTTCTTCGTCGGGGCCGTACATCGGGATCTGGTGGTACCCCCGATAAGCATCGAGGAAGCTCATCCTATCATGTTCTGCGGTGGCATCGATCAGCTGGTCGATCTTGGGGAGTGGAAAACTATCTTTGGGACAAGACCTGTTGAGATCGGTGAAATCAACACAGACCCTCCACTTCCCGCTCTTCTTTTTGACCACCACAGTGTTGGCGAGCCACTCGGGGTAGTGGACTTCCCGTATCGCTCCTGCCTCCAGGAGTTTGTCGACTTCCTCCATCACCGCTTCAGCTTGCTGGGTACCCGACCGCCGTGCCTTCTGGACGACTGGTTTGTGTCTTGGGTCCACGTTCAGCCTGTGACTAATGATTTCCGGGTCGATGCCGGGCATTTCGTATGGAGTCTAGGCGAAGACCCCCTTGTTTAGCAACAGGAAGTCGAGGAGTTCGGCCCTTTCGGACTCGGTAAGCTGGCTGCCGAGTAAGAAAAACCTCTCAGGGTCTTGTGGGTCGATTCTGACCTCGGCCAGGTCCTCGGTACTCTTCTGTTCGGGAGTTCGGCCGTAGTCAGATTCCGCTTCCAGCTCGGTCATATGTACTTGGGGCTCCTTTTCTCCGGAGACAACGGCCATCAAGCATTGCTTGGCCATCTCTTGGTCTCCTCCGACAGTGATTATCTCGACCCTGCCGTGCTCGTCCTCCAGCGGAAATTTCAGCTTCTGGTGATGGGTGGAGGGCACGGCTTCCATGCTGTGCAACCAACTTCTTCCCAGAATTGCATTGTAGGGTGATGGCACATCCACCACTAGAAAGTCAGCCTGTCTGCTGGCTCCCCCGACTTGGATCCTCAGGGAGACTTTCCCTTTAGGGTAAACTGGCTTTGAACTGAACCCCACGAGAGGGGTGCGAGATTCTTGCAGGTCCTCTGCCTTGAGGCCCAGTTTTCTAAAGCAGTCGAAATAGAGGATCTCCGACGAGCTGCCAGGATCTATGAGTACCCTTTTTACCATGAAATTCTCGAGCTTCAGGGTGAGCACCAAGGGATCATTGTGAGGGGAGCGGACTCCGTGGAGGTCGTGGTCCGAGAACCAGATCCGGGGCTTGTCAGCCCGAGCCTTTTTTGTTGCTGGCTCCAGTTCGGCCGCGAGCACCTGCCTACTGTGGGAAGCCCTCCTGGCTTCGGCACGTGCCTGGTTGATCCCTGCCGCCGCGGGCGCCAGGTGGATAACGTTTATGATTCCTGCGGTCTCATCGTTATCCTCGCCACCTCGGTGCTGCCGGGAACGGCTTCATGGCCTTTCTCTTCCTTCACATATTCCTTGAGGCGTCCCTCTTTGACGAGCTCTTCAAGGTAGGATTTGAGGGACACACAGTCCTCTGTCATATGTCCCTTCTGCCTGTGATACGAACAAAATTTATTTGGATCCCGAGCAGAGGGATCGCCCTTCATTGGCTGGGGCCGTGAGAAGAATGGCTGCGTCTTGATTTTGGTGAGGATCCTGTAGATGGGCTCCTTGAAGACAGTATTAACCGCCCTGTATGCATCCGATGGCGGTCTGTTCTTCATCCTGCCCTCTCCTCCTTTCGGAATGGCTTCTTGTCTTTTTGGGGGGGCTGATCCTCGAAACTCCCATCTTGAAGTTTGAGGCCAAAGTTCTCTCTTGCCCTGGTTTCGTCTTCCTCCTGTTCGACGAACTGGTTCACCTGGGTCATGAGTGCCTTCATCGTGCTCACAGGATATCGAACAAGCTCTCTCCGGAGTTCAATGCCTAGCAATAAGGCCTCCTTAAAACACATCACAGCCAGCTGTTCGTTTGCATCTTCGATCTGGCTGTAGATGGTCCAGAATCTTTTGGCGAATCGAGTTACATTCTCGTCCCGCCTCATTCTCATAGCCATCAGATCCTGGTTGGTTTTCGGAATGACCCGATGTGCCTGAAACTTCTCCAGGAAGGAGCCCGTGAGTTGTCTCCAGCCTAAGATCGATCCCCCTGGGAGAGCACAGAACCACCGGAGAGGGAGGTCGCCCAGGCTAGAAGAGAACACCCTGCAGTTCAAATGCCCAATGTCGCCCCATACCGACATCCGCTGGGTGAAGTGCCTGAGGTGGGCTGCAGGATCCGAGGTTCCGTCATAGAGGGTGAATCTCGGGATGCTGAACTTCTCGGGGAGGGGGAAATTTCTTATTTCCCATGAGAATGGGGAGACGCCAAGCTCTCCGGAGCTGTAGACATTCGATTTGTCGCGGGCGAGGCCGGCTACCTCCATATTATGCTGAATGGTTTGCTTGATGTGGTGGTCAAGCCATTCTGGCACACCACTTCCGTCCTGCGCCTTCGGCCTCTTTTGAGTGTCGCCAGGGCTACTGCTGGAGCCTTCTTCATAGGTGTGATGACGTCTCTTGCTGTCAAGGGCCCGCCTCAGATCCTGCCCGACCGAATGAACGCCAGAAGGTGGAGCCTGATTCGCCGCCCGCAGCTGTTGCTGAAGTTGGCGAATCAGCTCTTCCTTTTCCTGGATGATGGCATCTTGTGCTCTAATCTCCTCGACTCGTGGATCGTAGTCGGGGTCACCTCCTTCGGCTCGTCCAGATCTGACGATCGTTGGAGATTTGTCCCTCAGAGGCTCCCTTGGAAGACGGGGCCCGTTTGAGGTTCTTCTTTGACGAGGAGGAGATGGTCGTCGTGGAGGATGCTGGGTAGCCTGACTATCTCGCCTGGCAGGAGCCGTTCGTCGCTGAGGACGCTTAGGAGGCTGGCTGCCTCGCCTGGGGAGAGACGTTCGCCGCTGAGGACGCTTGGGAAGCTGACTGCCTCACTAGGGAGGAACCGCTAGGAGGGGTTCTTTCCCCGCCCTCCTCCGTCGAGGGGATTGCTCCCGTGGTGCTAGTGGCAAGGATGCTAGCGCAGCTTCTTGTCGCCCCGCGGGTCCCTGCGAGATTGATACTTCTCGTAGTACCGGCGACGACGGCCTTAAGGACCTTTCTCGTTGCGTACCAGACGGCGCCATGCTTTGCAGCACCGACGACCGTGGCACTGGCATGGTTCGCAGCGTTTCGGCTATCTTTTTTGCTTTTGGTGGCATTTTGTATCAATTTCCCACAGACGGCGCCAATTGTAAGTGCCTAAAATAACACGGACTTGCTTTGATGGGAGCTGCTGAATAGCCTTTGATAGAAGGGAATGTCCTCTTGACCTGAGAAGAAGAAAGAGGTTAGAGGCCTTGGCCGTCGAGAGCCGAAGGCACTCCGATGCCTAAGTTGGTCTTGTTACTAAACAAAGGGAGTAGGAGTGAAGAGGGATGGGGGTTTACTTTTTGCTTACCTTCTTCGTTCTGTGCTGTGCTCATTTATATATGTTGGGTATCCTCAGACCTTGCCTGAGTGGAGGTAGGTAGACGTACGGGCCCATCAGGCCATACTCTTCCCATAAATGGAAGTAGGTAGAGGTTCCGTCCTGTCAGACCATACCTAGACCTTCCACATGATTGCTGATGTGACGGCGGAATGAAGTCCACGCTTCTTCCGTATTCAGCGCCCACCCCGTTCGTCTGGGCCAAGACATGCTCTTATTAATTGCAGATTGACATAACGCCGAACCCGGCTAACCGCTGCAGAAGTGGACCTCGGTACCCGTTTTCACAATGGGAGTGCATCTCCGAGTCTCGGGTGGACAATCCTTGGTCGAAGCGGAACTTCCCTAGGAGCCGACCTTGGGTTGGATCAGCCGACCTGCGTCAGGTCCCGAGCTGGTAAAGTACCCACACACAAAGAGCGATGGGTTTTTGGAGACTTGAGGTGTGGCGATTACTTTACTAAAATGGGGTATAAGCTATATGGCCCATGCAACTTTTAACATTTTCTAGATCAGCATAATGTATAAGGTCTGCCACCGGTGATTGATGTACTTACAACCAATATGAGTCTGGATTCCTTGTTTCGCTGAAGTAGGGAGATATTTTTGATATAAAGTTTCTTCTTTTTATTTCTTTTTCAGCTAGCACATGTTGATAGGATGAAACTTGTGGAGTGGCTTTTATTTTGGATGTTCTTTGCCATGTGATGTGAACACAAGATCTCAACCGAATCTACCACCTTGGCCCACGCCTGCCGGATCTGACTCTCCTCCACTGAAAATAGAGTCATATTCGGCTACGATACCATTTGGAACAACACAGGCCCTAACCCCATAGAAGCTAGTTGTTGAAGTGGAGGTAGCCATATGTACTTAAGCCTAAGCTCTGGACTTGGATATTTTCGATTAGAGCCCCTTATATTCTAAGTGTTTTTTGGCGCGTGACGGACATACCAGATTTCAATGGGATCTGTTACCTTGGGCCATCCCGCCAAATCTCACATGATAGGTAAGGGCCGTGGTGATAAAATCATTGGTATGAATGAGATGGAGTGTACCAATTTATTCTTCGCCATGACATGATTTGCAGTCAAGGTGCATCTGTCAGAATACTTATGGGCAGGAGAAGGTTTGGGGTAGGTGCTTGGCCCTGTGTATCTTTCAAAGGAAAAAAAAAATTCCTTTAAAAAATGGGTGGGCCTATGTTGTACATTATTTTAAAGACTTAATAATAAATTTCGGCTTATCTTAAAAGAGACAAAAGAAAGCTCATATTGATAATCAAGTAAGAGGAAGTCTATAAGCTCTCCAGTAAGCATCAAGCTGTGCTTGTTGGATGCTACACAGAAAGCCTGTACCAGACCAAGTTTAGAAGTCTTTTAAGGCTCGTACTCTTGCTAGCTGTGAGTAGGTAATTGGGTTATAGAATTGTGCTAATAATACCAATATCACAATAACCTGTTCAAGTATCAATTAGACCAAATGCCCACTTATGATGACTAGAGAGAGAATTAGAGGATGCCACGTGGCTAATGATCTAACTTAACATAAGGGTTTTTATATAATGACGATCGAGAGGCAATACGGCTCACACAGCTTGTTTAACACTGCATGAGACTATTTATCATCAATCCAACCCATTCAAAATTGACAGGTAATCTGAATTGTACTCACCACTAGGATTGAGTTGTTTCAATAGAAAAACTGTGAAAGGTATCATTCACCTTTAAGGCCATCCTAAATCGATGGTTGTGATAAGTTCTTTTAGGATCCTATGGCGAATGTATGTTCCCAAATGGCCCCACATGCTAATAGGCTCATCAATAATGCTTATGAGCTCACTCTGGGTATTAGCTAGATTCACTCTCTATCCTGCCTCTGCAGCTTATCTCTGTATCATGTGACAGTCAAAAGGAAGAGAATAACATAGCTAAATGGTTCCCTCCCTCTCGCGTCTATTAACTCTCTCTCTCTCTCTCTCTCTCTCTCTCTCTCTCTCTCTCTCTCTCTCTCTGCTTCTTTCTGTTTCTCGTTCCACCTTCTATCCTAACATGAAGGTGGTTCTAAAGTACTGGTGTGGAGGAATTATAAGTGTTTTATAAGAACTAAAAAATCCAAATGAGAATCCAACTTTTAACAGAAAAAGGGTCACCAAAACCATGAATAACTTTTTCGGCTATGAACTCAATTGGCAGATATCCACACTGTAACGTATGGCATATATGTAATATGCGTCCATATGACCCAATGAAGAAATTGGAATGTTTCACGTACCTCAGTTTTCATAAACCAATATAAACAAAAATTCAACTTTTCACTCAAGGAGAGAAATAAACAGGATAAGAAATAATTGAAAAAAGAAAAAATCTATACTTTATTGATAGAAGCCCATGATAGTACACCCAAAACCGGAGGGACCAAGCATGTGAAGTAACACAAAACAACCGGCTAGATCAAAGCAAGGACAAAAGGACCCCTCTAGCATTTTGAACAGACTCAAGCATTTATGCTAGTGTACAGAACTATAGGACTTCGCACATTGTGAACACCATCAGACCACACAAGCGAAGTAGAGAGTACAGAGGTCACTGGCAATCCTTTACCAGCAACAGTCACAATAAAAGATTGTTTCTCATTCAATGATTTGAATGAGATAACATTAGGGTTAATTGTTACTTGGAGTTGAGGATCTTCGCTCACTGTCGCCTTGTATGTGGATATTGGTGATCCAACGTTGGTGACTGATCTTGTGAAATTGTTTGAGAAAGATTTGTTCGCCTCAACTAGAAGTTGCATTGAAGGGTAATTCAAGTGCCTCGCAGTTCCAGTTACATTGCCACATGCGACCTTCTTCCCTGATATTAGCTCAATTTCTTTTTCGGAGTAACCAACATTACATAATAATTGGATGTAGTCATCTTCTTGAGTGTCATACACTAGACCAGGATCAACAGCCTTCAATGGGTCAATTTGGCCAGCACCATAGGCAAATTCAACTTCTGGATTTCTACTGGCATTCATTGGAAAAGCTAAATAGAAAAAAATATATATATCGGTAAACTTCCTCATTTTGTTAGATAAATGTGAAAAAAGAGGAAGAAAGGACAAAAATGAGGGAAACATGCATAATAATGTACTAGTCTTTTGCAGATATTGAATCATTTCATGTTTTCCAGTGTTTGGTTGAGAACAAAATAAGCTTACCAGTAGTCATTAGAGCAGACTTGATAGCAGCAGGAGACCATTCGGGGTGAAATGTCTTAACATATGCAGCTGCACCTGCTACATGTGGGCATGCCATGGAAGTCCCCGATTTTATATTGTATTTGACAAATCGTTTATCTTGTTTGGTCCTTGTCAAAGAAGCGGCAGGTGGAAAAGCAGCAATAATGTCTACACCGGGAGCAGTTATATCGGGCTATGATAGAAGATTAGGTTAGATGTTGTTTGATCTGTTTTGCTAAAATATTAGCAGCTGAGCCAATCATGAAATACCAACCTTGAGGAGGTCCGGTGAAACGGGGTTTGGTCCTCTTGAAGAGAAGGAAGCAACTACTGGTGCTTTCAAGTCAAGAATAGATTCAGCCTTCAGTATTTTTGCTTGTGGTTCCCTGTTGAATGAAGAACTACATTAGAGAGTGAAAAGGTTGAGGACTAGCTATAAGAAACCACTAAATTCTGAGGACTTCATTCCATTGGAAAGGACGAACCATCAATTTTTTATTCTTATTTTTTTGGTTTTTTAGATAATTGTGGGAAATTTAGTACTTACTTCGTGCTTCCAATGTATGACTTAATCTTGTCACCATTTCCTAAATCTAGTCTTGTGGAAGGCAAAGCGAAAATGGATGAATGATCGTTTGCGTCTGCATCTTCTACGATTTGTCCCATAGCACCTGCTAACAAAGGCCCACCACCTGTGTCAACTGTGTCACAGAAAACTATCTTTCCCTTCACCAACTGTTCATCTAAACAGTGGGCCAAACAAGACCTGATGCAAATAAAATAGGATTGTTACACTTTCAGCTCTTCTATTATTGGAAAGAAAGAAAATAAAATTCAAAGAGTTGCCTTCAAGAAATATTTACCCTGCTTCAGCTGAACTGCAAGTGGAAGAGGCATTTGCTCCAAGTATTAAGGGAACTGTCTCCGTAGAATTGAAAGTGTTAATTGCGCGTCCCTGAAACTTATAATGTTAGTCATCAATTATATTTAATGCATATATATTTTCTATTGAGAAGAACAATGGAGCTTATCATTTTCTTAATATTATTCAATTGGAACAGTGATTTAAAAAATAATAATAAGAAAAGGAGTCTAAATAGAATTATTGGGTTTTGGAAATCCTAATTGCATCTTGGGCCCAGGTAAACTTGTATCCTTTATAATATCTGATAAAATGTTTTTCACAAAAGGGCATCTATTTGCGCAGAGTTTTTGTAACATTTTGTGTTCATTTATATCTATTTTGTTGGAAATGAAGGCTGAAGACTTTGTCTTCAATTAATTCAATTTTTATGGTTTGGTGTGGCAGGACAATGTTTTTTGGTGATATATTTATATATCTGTTTCTAACTGTTATATAAGAATGTCTAGAAATGAATTTCTATCTCATGGGTTTCAATTTGTTTATCACAAAAATTACATAGAGTGCTTTCCCTTTATTAAATAAAAAAAAAAAAAAAAAAAAAAAAACAGAGAAAATGTTAACACAGAACAATAGAAAATCATTCTCTCTCAAAAACCACTTTCAGATTTTGTGAAAGACTATTTTTGCATAAACTGAGAGATTTTTCTAATGCATGGAGTTTTAGTGTGGAATCAAAGGAGGTGAGAAATGGAGTATTTTTTGCTAGAGTTCCATGAAATCCTCATTTGGCACCTATCAAAGAAATCTCCTCTTACCTTTCAAAATGATGCCATGAGCTTCATGTGATCTTCATTTGTATGCTAACAAGACAGTCTCTGGTTCTCAGTGAAAAAATCATGGTTTTTACTTCTCATTTCAATGAAACAATTGATGATCTTTATCCTAGTTTAAGAATAGCTCAGTTCAAATTGCCATCCCTAATTCCCTATGCTAACTTGATGATCTTTATCCTAGTTTAAGAATAGCTCAGTTCAAATTGCCATCCCTAATTCCCTATGCTAACTTGATCCAAATTGAAAAACACTCAAGTTGAATACGTCTAATTAGTCTTGAGAAAAAAAAAGATCAAACTTGACTAGACATGTTTAGAGAGAATTAAACTACTTAGTTTGATGTTGATCACCAGAATAGTTGTGCCATTGCCAGTGACGACTTTTGTGACAATCTCCCGGTCAATGCTACTCGCAGCAACAGTGAAAGTCCATGGAGCAACACTTTTTAAGGTTTGAGGTTGAGGACCACTATTACCAGCCGAATGCGAGGTAAGTATACCCTTCACCATGGCATGAAATGCACCAATGGCCAAAGTATCTTCGGAGTATTTGAATGTCAGATTAGGCCCAAGTGAAATAGAGAGAATATCGACACCATCGGCAATGGCATCATCAAAAGCGGCTAAAATGCTTTCATCTGAGCAGCCATTCAAGGTGCAAACTTTGTACATTGCGATCCTTGCAGATGGAACTGCACCCCTTGCGTTGCCTTCTGCAATACCAAAGAGACTAACTCCTTTCACTTCACGGCCAGCCACTGTTGATGCAGTGTGTGTGCCATGACCGAGTACGTCCCTTGGTGTATGCTCTTCCTTAGGAAGTAGTTGTTCGTAATACCGAGCTCCAATCAGCTTGCTGGAAATTATACATTTCAATGAGTTTCAGACCAGATATATAAAATTCTACAAGATTTGATTTGACTAGTGTAGTAAACTCAAGTCGACTTAGCATAATTGACTCAATTGACTTATTCAAGTGAGTACGTCAAGTTTGACCAAGTTTACTAAATGAGACAGCCAAGTTACTCAACAGGGCTTAAAGGAAATTGAGTTTTGGGTAATAAAACACTCTGTGGATGTGAAATGATTTGGCAATATAGCAGATGGTCCATATCTAGTAGCTTTTTTTCCCCGGAAGGTATGAGTATGGTACATTGATATCTCTTAATGCCCTACTGTTGATTTATTGAGGTATCAGAAATGCTCTAAACTATCTGTGATGCCTCCCAATCAAGACAATGAGAGAGTTGAAACGGTAAGGGTTCATCTCCCAAGTTCTCTTGAATAATTATATCCATTGCATTGTGTGGTGGTAGGGTCATTGACTATCTCATTAGGGGTTTTAATTAGTTTTTCTCACCTGGTTGAAAGACATTTGTCAGGCTATAAAGAAAATGTTCTTTTGTAAACTTTACTAACTTAGTGCATATGTGTGTGTTCAAAATGTTCTTTCAGTCAAGAATGGGCCATTAGATTACTCATGAGGGTAAGTTGTTGAAATAGAACTTGTATTGAGAAGAAAAGATTACTTGTTGCAGTTGAAATTCCCATCTGTTTGGCAAACGCCTTTCCATTTCTTTGGAGGAGGACCGAATCCTTCGTCACTGAAGCTTTCAGACTCAGGCCACACTCCACTGTCAAGAATACCAACAATGACATCGCTCTCTTTCACTGGCATTCTTTTCACAGTCTCTGGGAAACCAATGAAATCCCATGATCTTGTTGTGTGAAGCTCGTAAATTGTACTCGGGAAAACAGATACCACACCTTCCATCCCTGCAAAATGCTCGTTATTAAATTTATGTTATTTGGAGTTCGTCATGGAGTCTACTCTTTTCTTTTCTTTTTTGAAGTATCAAACGAAATAGCCTACTTGCGATCTTTTGTTGCTCTTCATTTGTGAGGGCAGCTGCAAATCCATTGAAACTCCTTTTGTAGCTATGTACCAAACAATCTGCTGGTACACTGTCAAGAAGGAAACAGAATTGCAATGATCTAATTGCTATGACAAAGTAAATTGTTATAATTTATGTGAATCTTAAAATGATTTATAATTTGTTCTCAACAAAACGTAATTTTTTTTCCTGCAGTACTATGTGGATATATGTAAACAATGTACATGCTTTAGCAATTCTTTGCCTCTATGATAATTAGTCGATAAATCAGTCCTAATAGGATCATATAATCCATTTCTAGAAAGTTTAGTATGAGTTTTGGGATTTTCAATGTCAATGAAGTCTGGTAATTAAAGTAGTTACTAGCTAGCATTATGTCTCAAAATTCAATATTACTCTTACAAATTACTTAAGAGTGAAAAAAAAAAAAAAGTTACCTGCCCTGGAGAACGTTTTGCAGAATTTTGTTGTGGTGGGCCTGAGGAGAATATTGGTCTTCATGGAGATTTGGGAGGGCTCCCATATACACAATATAAACCTAAAAACATTTCAATGTTGACATTAATATTGATATTTATGGTCCACGGTCATCCAAAGTCATGTACTTAAGAGAAGAAATCTCATGTGTTTTTGTAAGATGTATGTATCAACATATCTAAGGCATAGATTATATTGGCAAAATCCTACATACAGAGTATCGTTTGTGATACATGATCCAAACTTGTATTGCTAATGTTGCTAATACCTTGACATACCCAATACAAACTTAAGGGGGAAAGTACATGTATGTATGAGGACTTGGTTGGCATAAAATCATTAATGCACGCCAGCCCCTTTGCAGAAAAGAATAAAAAAATTCATAAATTTCGAACTAAAAGTAAAAATAAAAATAAAAACAGTCAAAATGGTTTTTTTAATGCTAAGATTCCAATGTAATTTGAAGATCACAATATATTAGAACGGGCATAAAATTTGAGTTCCAGAATGGTATCATTAAAAATTGTAGCCAAGCAAGGGGTGGAGAGAAGCTATCCTTGGGAGGGTTTTATTATGTAATTGGGGTTGGGTAGGGTACATTGCTCTTGTACCCTTTAGTTTGTTTTTCTTTTCTCCTTCTTTCTTGTATTCTTACCCCTTTTGTTGTTTTTCTTTTTGTATTATTTCCTTCTTCTTTTAATGAAAGTTTCAGTTACCGATCAAAAAAAAAAAATTGTAATATCTCAAGGAAAAAACAGTAACTATCAGGAAAGTATAAACTTGTCCTGACTGATGTGGGCTGAGGTGAGTAAATACTAAGGTTGTAAATGGGTCGGTTTCCGATCTGGATTCATGGTGGACCCGAAACCGAAACCGTTAAGGAGAAGGTGGAACTATATCAGGACCCGGAACCGTTTCGGAACCGATTTATTTGCTCCGGAACTGAAACCAAAACTATATATGGGATGGGTCTAGATCCAAGTCTAGGTCTCCAAGTCTAGGTCTAGGTAGAGAATGATATTTAAAAAAATATGATTTTTAGGAGAGATTTTAAAAAATTGAGATAATATGTCGGGTCTCGGGTCCACAGATCCGAACCAAGGTGGAACCAGACCCAGATCCGTTTACTTATCGGGACCTAAATAAGGACCCAAGTCTGGTTTTTAATGGGTCAGAACCTCCGGGTAATCGGAGAATTGGGGAACTATTTATATCTCTAGCAAATACAAGCTATTATTTCAATTTTCAATTACCGAAGGGTCTCCCTCTGTTTAGTACCGGTGCTCATCTTCAGCTGAGCACCGGTCCTTGTGTGGCCCACTTCAGGCCCCAGGTCTCACCCCGTCGGCCCTCTGTATGGTGACGGAGGGTCACAACATCATTCTAACCAATTAATAAAGGACTCAACTTTTTACCATCCAAACAAGTGCACGGTCAATCCAACGATCCATTCCATTAAAATGGATCCAAAACTAGGTGCTGTGTTCACAATAACATAAGCACTGGTGCTCAATGGAGTTTCTACCATTATAGAAATCACAAACGATGCTGCTAATACACCAATCTCTATCACCAACGTAACTTATATTTATTAGTTTTTCTGCCTGGGTGATATATGTCTGATATGGATGATTCAAAAGAAATATTTTCTTTCTTTTACAAAAAAATAAATTAATTAATACAGACATTAAAAAAAAAAAAAAAAAAAAAGAAGTACAGTGAAGCAACTTACCTTTCTGTCTTCTTGGAAAGCAAGGCATGGATTGATAATATTAGCAAGAATGGAGAATAACGCAATTAGAAAGAGGAAATTGTGGATGTTAGCCATAGTTTTAGATCAAGGACCACGGACCTGCTGCTTTCATAAGAAGGTACCAACCAATTTATAGGCCATGGATTGAGAAAATCAAGAAATATAATCTTTATGTTGGAGATTTTCTTTCTACCTTAATATAGATAGATGTCCCAAGTCACTTGTTTTTATAGAAATTTTCCAAGGGTCTTTTCTCTAGGTTCTTAATTCTATTATTCATCTCATCAAATTTATCACAAATACTTAAAATGGCCTCACGCCGGATAGCTCACACGGATGAAAGATATGGAAATGTCTGTATATTAGTGGAAATGTTGTTGTTATCTCCTTTGACTGTCTCTACAATGGAAAATATATTTTAAGTCATTTTCCATTGAGTGTTGCTATCTACACTACGAACAGCTCTCCACACGCTGCATTTTAAAAAATACAAAAAATCTCTAAAATACCCCTATCCCTCTCCCTCCCTGCTCCGCCCACCTCCGCCTAACCAGTAGCTGACCCATCTCCCTCTCACTCTCTCTATCTCTCTTGCCGCCCACGGCAGCCCCAGTCCCTCTCCCCACTTTTTCTCCCTCTCTTCCTCTCTCTCTCTATATGTTCACAAAAAAAGTTATCCATATCTCCCTCCTCCTCGCTCCTCCTCCTCCCTCCTCTCCACCACCCTCCTCCACCGTAGAAACCCAGCCACCTCCTTCTCCAGTCTTGTTCCCTTATCTTCCTCCTCTAAAGGCATCCTGTACCTTCAAACAGGGCGAGACCCATGAAGCCCACCCACATCTATAAGCAATTAGAAATCGATGCTTGCAGGGCATCTCCATCGCTTCCCTCACCATCTCCTTCAAGCAGATGGAGCACTCCTCCGCCACCTCCACCCTCACCCTTGGCATCTCATCGATCGACCCCTTGGACGCTAGCCGGGGGGTGGTGGGGGTGGTGGTGGGGGGGTGTCCTTTATTCCCCGACTCGGCCAGCTCACGGAGGAGGGCTTCCAAGCTCCTGCCTGCTCCTGCTCCTGCTTCGAGGACGATCGCGCCTTGGGTGAAGGGGTTGATGAAGATGATCCTGTTTGTCGTCTCTCGATAATTGGCCACGTTGTCGACTTCTTCTCCTTCATTTGCTGTTGTTGCTGCTCCTCCTCCTCCTCCTCCCATGATGCCCAAGATGAGAGGGAACAAGATGGAGAGATCTCTGTTCCTAGAGTTGATTAGTTGCTCCAGAAACGAATTCTCCGACTTAGAGGAGGCCATGAGAGAGAGGGAGAGAAAGGGGGGAGAGGAACGGGGGCTGACGGCGGCGGGCTAGAGAGATAAAGAGAGGAGGAGGGAGAGGGATAGGCAGAGGCATTGGGGGGTTGGGCGGAGGTGGCCGGAGTAGGGAGAGCACGGAGAGAGAAGGATAGGGGTAGTTTAGGAATTATTTTATTATATTTTTTAAAATGCAGTGTGTGGAGAGTTGCTTGCGGCGTGTAGGTAACCACTATCTTTTCCATTTTGAAAACTACAACAAAACGACCATGGGCACATTTTTTTTCTCATGCATATTTTCTTGTTTTGGTAACCCAACCGAGGGTTGGGACATAATTGAGGGGCCCCGCACACATATAAGAAAACAACCTACTCAAGTGGGAAAGGTGCCCGTATACGCAGGAATAAAGCTCATACAAGTGAGAAGTGAGCCTATACACGCAGGAAGTGGTGGCATACCCAGAGTTCGAACCCTAGACAGTCAGTTGAAAACTATCACTCCTTATCATTGGGGCAAGGATCGGTACCCTCATTCCTCTTTTTTTTTTCTTTTATTCCTTCTCATACATGGGTGCATTTTCAATCAGAGTGAAAACTGAGTGCATGATGGTTTGTTCAAGTGAGAGGCATTAATTTATTTTGCGCTTCGATTTTAATTTAGGTGGTCGATAGGAAAGGGTTTCGCATGAAGGGTTGATTGGCTTGAATGATCTATATTGTAAACTTGTCTCAATCACTACCAAGATACATTTTGTGTCCCTAGTCTTTCGATTGATCATGTGTTGACACTATCAATAAGAGAAAAGGGCATCACCCGATCCACCGTCCATATTTTACTCCAATTGTTGTAGGACCTACAATTGCTTGGTCATGTGTTACACATGATAGGCTCTATTTAATTCATGGATGCATAGTATCTGGTCAAATGTGCTACGTCACATAGGTTTATAACAAATAAAATAAAAACTTATCATATGATTCTAAAGATGCGTTTTGATCATTTTGAGAATTCAATTCAACCTTATCTTTCTTTTCATTTACATTGACTGGAGTGGTCTCAATTTTGTACAATATGAACTGAATGGATTAAGAAGGAAGTCCAATTAATAATATACTAGCAAAACGTGCCCGCGCTTAGCACGGACAATAAAATTTATAATATTAAAAATAATAAAATCTTAAATGATAATTAGTCATAGAATAACTAAAATACTTTATACAATAATTAAATATAATATAATATAACAAAAGAGAGATTTTGAGAAAAAAAAAAGTGAAATATAAATGAATTTAAAGAAAAAAAATTAAAATTGAAATTAAATGATGATTATATAACTTGTACATTCAATTCAATACATATGTGAAGACTGGGCTTCATTTCTCATAAAGGTGAGAGTTATGATGGTCTGCTATAGATGCCTCCTAATTGTAAATCAAAGCCACTCACTCTTAAGTCCTTCCATAAAGGTCCAATCCAATCACCTTCGTCTTGAAAAATAACAAAAAATCATGATGAATAATAATAATAACTCAATAGGTTAAGATCAAGACCACATACCTTGGCATGAAGAAAAACAACTTACATCAAATCTCACAAATACTCAACGAAAAAAAAAAAAAAAATCAAAATCCACAATGTAGACAATTTTTTTTTTCTAATTTCATATAAAAGATCCATGCATTCAAAATAATAATAATAAAAAAAAAAACATCTACATAGTGAATTTGTTTTCACATCAAAACATACAACATATCAAACTAAAGATAAAGATTCACCAAAATAACATATCAAGAGATTACTAAAAGAAAAATGACCAAAAAAAAAAAAAAAAAAGAAAGAAAAAGAACCAATCAAACATCAAATTAAATATCACCCTACCCAATTTTTTATGCACATTGATTAATCCAATAGTATATAATAACTCACTGGATGTTGGTTTGAAGAAAAAAGATTAACTCATGAAACATGTAATAGAGAATAGGATTATTTCAGTACCTGATGGGTAGCCACAAGATTGAGGTGATTCTAAAGTGCATGTTGGATTGCCATTTTAAAAGCTGCATGTAATTAAAAAAATGAAAAAAAACTCATGAAACAAATGAAAAAATGTTAAAGAATTCAGTATTCAGACCGTATTGTTAATAGAGTTGATACTTACATCACATTGGATGAAACCACATGTCTCAAGATCACGAGAATATGATCACTGACTTTATAGATCTACAAAAGAAATAATGGAAAATCAAAAGAGAAACAAAAAATTAGATAAAGAAAAATAAAAAAATCTTTTCACAACTACAAAAATAGAAATAGAGTACATACATCGTAAAAGTCCAAAATTACCATTTCTTCTTCTCTATCTTGAAGACACTCTTGCTTGGCTATGCAGAAAACGTGAGCTGAGTAGGGAAGCAATTTTTCCATGGAATGACTACAGAGGATTTAGGATCTATATACACAAAATTAAGTCGGGCCCTATAAAAATTCAAAAAATTGTAAAGATTTGAAGATATTTTCCTAGTCATTTAAGTACAAGAGAACTTTAAGAGAACTTAAATCTATTTTCATAGAGATGTAAAAGATGGTTAATATAAAATCTAAATAGCTAAATGATAGGTTCCCAATTTGAGTTAAATATATTTACTTAGATACAATGAACGGATGGGGATTTGATTAAATGGATCAAATTTAGAAAGAGTTTGGTGAGATCTTTTAAGCTAAATATTAGGAGGTTTAAAAGTCAAAATCATATGCTCCCATGTATTTTGACGTGGAAGAGAGTATAATTTAGGAAATCATGTTTACCCAATTTTTAAATATGGGTCCCATGTAGATAGTTTGATAAAATGGTCCCACGTATATAAATAACAAAAGAAAGAAGGGCATGATCTCTTGCATAGATAACTAAAGAAAGTTGATGACCTCAAATCAACTTAGATGGGTGCATGAGTCATACCTGATGGGCTCCATGTAATGGGTATAAGTAATAAGTTTCACCGAAAAAAAAATGGTCAATCTTTGATCAAATGGGCCCCATGCAGATATTTTAATTAAATAGTTCAAGTAAATCAAGATTGGTATCATCCCTTATCTATTCTTGCAGAGGTGTAAAATCTTTATATAGCAGTGGGTCATATCTATTATCATGTAATGGTAATGAAGGATAAGTTCCACCCTGTAGATAACTGTTGATCTTTCGTCGAATGGGTCTGGTGTAGATAGAATAATTAATTAAATGGTTTCCATGTAATTAAATTGTAGGAAATAAATTAGGGATATCCAACTCATATAGATACAGATCTCACTCTAAGGATTTGAATTTGTTAAAGAAAGGTTAGTAGATCCCTAAAACTTCTCTCTAAGTTAAATGGAATCAAAATCAATTTTGCAATTGAAATCGAAATTGAACTCCAATGTCTCAATCAATTAGGAAATTGGATTCCAATTGAGAAATCGGATCCTACGTCTATGATATATTATAATATAATTTTCAGGCGATTTGATTGGGAAATTGAGGCTCGATTCGGAGCAACTTCACTCTCAATTTCGATTTCCATTTGATTCTACCTTAAATGTGCTCATCCCTATAGAGATAAAGATAAAGTCCCATTTTCAAATTACAACTGTTTTATCTTTTTCAAATGAGAATGGTCTCATCCAAATAAGAGCCTTGGTCTAAATGTAATGACAACTCACTGTTGACATCTTCGGAAATTTATTTATCATGGCCCCATATAATAATAATCTGAATCGTTTAAAATGAACGTCAACTCATCAAATGATATTTAATAAAATCTCATTCCAATAGACATTGATCCACTGTTCAATTGAGAGCATCAATTTCATTTGGAAATTGAGGTGCAGTTTGGAAGTTCATTACTCAATTGAACTCCCATTATTGAATCAAGTTTTACAGTAAGAATTGTCCTATACGATGTTGGATTCCTTAATTCTTTTCAAGGAGGGAGATCGTAGACCGGACCGGCCTAGGTCCAACCTAGGCTAGCTCACTTTGGACTGAGCTTGATCCTTAGATTTTGTCGCGCAGCCCCCATTTAGATTTAGTGGTTTTGAACTTAGATTTTGACCTATCTTTTCAAACGAAAATAGGCTCATCCAAATGATATAAGAATGTAATAGGCTCATCCAAATGATATAAGAATGTAAGTCTCAATCTCAATGCAAGGAGAAATCACTGCTTGCTGGAAATCTATCATGGGCCCCACATAGTGGTAATCTGAACCATTTAAAATGAATGTCAACCCATCCAATAATATATACACTAAAATCTCATTTCGATAGACAGATCCCCCTATTATCAACCTTTTGTACTTCAATTTTGAGTACCAAAGCCTCCCATAATTTATGGGAGGGGTCCTTATTTTATGGTCCACTTCGATAGATTATAAGGTGGGCTAACTGGGTGCGGTGTTCACGATAACGTAATCACAGGAGCAGTGGAGTTTTTACGGTTAGAGAAATAACAAATGATGTGGCTAATACACCAATCTATATGATCACCAACGTAACTTATGGTTATTCTGCTAGGGTGATGTATGTCCGATGTGGTTGATTGAAAAGAAATATTTTTTTTCCTTTTGCTTCCAAAAAATAATCATACAGGCAAAAAAAATATAAAAAATTGTAGAGGCATGGATTGATAAGATTAGCAAGAATGGAGAATAAGGCAACTAGAAAGAGGAAATTGTGGATGTTAGCCATAGTACGTCTTCGATCAAGAGCTACTGACAGCTGCTTCCATAAGAAGGTACCGAGCAATTTATAGGTTGAGGATTGAGACCATCAAGAAATATAGTTTTGACATTGGAGATTTTCTTGCATAGTTTTTCTACCTTAATATAGATAGATGTCCCAACCCACTTGTTTTTATAGAAAATTTTCAAGGGGCTTTTGTCTTGGTTCTTAATTCTGAGGGACTTATCGATCTCTACTCCATTTTTATTATTGATCATCATATTTATTACAATTACTGAAAATGGCCTCATGCTGATAAGCTCGCGCAGGGATGAAAAATATGGAAATGTTGATCTATTTGCTTTGACCGTACTATGAAAAACTATTTAAAGTCATTTTCCACTTTGAGCAATTGACCAAAATGACCATGTCCGCATCTTCAACCAGAGTGAAATCTATGAGTGACTGCACCATATAGTTTATATAGGAGAGATGCATTTATTTTGAGTAATTTACATTAAAAACTATGTCGTCCACATGAAGGGGTTTTGCAAGAAGGGTTAATTGTCTTGAATGATCTATCTTTTTCTTTTCTTTTTTCTTTTCCTTCTCTTTTTTCTTTTCTTTTTTTTTTTTTTTATGTAAACTTGTCTAAATCTTTGTCAAGATGGGTTCTGTGTCCCTGATCTTTTAATTGACCCTATGATGCATATTAGCGCAATCCCGCATATGATGCCTCATCTGTTTGGCCTGTGATCGTAGTCCCTATGGTCCGTTTTCCGATCCCATACGCAAAATTTTGATGGCCTACAATCAAAATTATGGCTTGACCTAAACCTTGTTAATCTTCGCAACATTCCATGAGCAACTCATGATCAGATTTACAAGCAACCGCCACATAAGTCACTCTTACAGTTCATAATATGAATGGATTCCAGATCTAACTTGTGGTAGAAAAGGAGTATTCATTAAAGAGAAAAGCAGGACAACCAAGTAACAAAATAGAGAATAAAATAAGGAACAACAGTCTGGCCCCAGCTAAGAGGATACTCGAAGCCCTCCCCCAACTTACATCCTGCCTAACGTAATAACAAAATTTGGAAAGCCTGTTTGCGTGACTATTAAGAGCCTTGAGAATATAATCAAAGTCTATATAACAAAAACAAGAAGCCAGCGCTATGTCCAAAATAATTAGATTTATGGACCAACTGTATCCTCTCAGCAACGTGATAAGTCCTTAAAAATGCATATTTTTGTGGCTATTTTTGGTAATTTTAAGGACTTATCAGGCCAAGAGAGCCTCATTTAGTATCATATCATGATTTTATATATTTTTTGATCCATTGTAGTGCATTCATGCATAATTTGCTCAAAAACCAACATTTTTGCATCAAATCATGAAACCTGTCATTTTTATAATTTTATTTTTTTCAATGTGTTTTCATTCATCTTTTCATGAGAGATGGGCCCACAGTCATGCATTCATGAATTAAGGGTAAATTTGTCTTTTCATGTAAAATTCATTTTTTTTTTTGGCTTGCAGGAAATGAGGAAAAAGGTCACACACATGCACATGTGTAGGTCACACATGTGGGGTGTCTAAGAGGGGGGTCCACTTTCTTTGCACAAAAGCCCAAGCTTATTTTTGAAGATAATTCAAGATAATCAAAGAAAAACCATGAAGGGCCAAATCAAGAAAGAAGATTTCTAAAGAGATAAAAGTGAAAAAAATCTACACATATTGGGCACTCAATTTTTCTCTTGATTCCAACTTAGAGTTTGCCATCTCATGTATCTCTCATAAATGTCAAGTCAAATGAAGATTTGCTAAAGAAGGAAATATGACAAGTGCATGAAGATAGAATGGAGAAAAGAAAGGAGAAGACTTACCAAGTGAAGAAGATTCTTGCAACAAAGTAGGGACTAGGGAGAAAGAATAGAGCAGCCCATACCCTATTTAAACAACCCATGGACGTCCACTCCCTTTCATGAAGGAAAAACCCCCTCACTAGTATAATTCCTCCACCATTCTACCCATCTCCTTTCTCTACCATAGGTCATCTCTCTTCAAGAAGGCTTGTCCCAACTTAATGCTTCAACTAGAGAGGTTCCTTTCATCCTAGTATGTATTTGTTTTTTTTTTTTTTTTTTTGGAAGTTTATTTATCTATCTTTTATGTAAAAACTTTGCATATTAGTAAAAGTGTGATTTTTTTTTTATTATTCTTTTTCTTAGGTGATTAATGCTTGAATTGTGTTTTCCTTGTTGTTGTTCTTGGATTGACAACCCAAGATCCTGAGGACATGAAATAAGTAATTATGAACCCGATTTGAGAATATATATATAAAAAAAAAAAGAGCACACTTATCACACATTTATTTATTGCAATCCTCACACATTTACTTTTTTTTGTTGAAAAAAAAATCCACACATTTAATTTCTTATTAATGCCACACATTTAATTTTATGCAATCCACACATTTTTTTTTTTTTTTTTACACTACACATTTAAATTCAAGCATTTTTTTTTTTTTTTTTTGTTTTGTTTTCTTCTTATGCTTCTTATATGTTTATGTGAGTTTTTATGAATAGTTTATGGTTGGAACTAATTAGCATTGCATGCATATTCATATTGGTGGAGTTTAGATATGTTTAAGTTGCTGGAATCGGAGTTTGAAATTGAATAAGCAAGAAAAATCAGAGATTTGAGCCAATAATCTCGGCCAAATAATTTTTAGAAATTCGGATCCCAATATAAAGTACACAATTCTGCACATTGTTGCAGAAATTTCATGATAGATTTTGTGTAAAAAGTTTGCGATTGGAAACCTGATCAAAACACAATATTTTTCGAACTTGGGGAAATTAAAGTTTGATCAGTGTATTTTCAAACCCCAGAATTTCAAGCGAAAATAATTTTGGAAAGATGGTGAACCAGAGACTCAAACATGGCTGTTCGGATCCACCTGTGTGCAGAATTTCTACGCAGTCATTTTTTTAGTCATGTTCATACACTTATATCTCATTCGTTTTAAATCGTTTTTCACTTCCCTTTTTTTTTTATTTGATTCATGCATCATTATAGTTTAAATTCGAACCATTAAACTCAATTTTAGGTAGTATTAGATTAGGAAAAATCATGCATAAAAACAGTCTTGCATACTAGTTTTCTAGACTTAGAATTTTCTAGCACCTCATGGCATACATTGCATTACTAACTTTCTAACTTTAGGATTATTTTTCTAATTTTTTGTTTTAGATTATTTAGATAATTTCCATAAATAAAAGATCTTTCTAATTTGTTAATTGAAGATTTTAACTTAGGAAGTTTCTTAAGATTTGGAAAGTTTTGGAAATTCTAACATATGGTATGATTGACTTAATGCTTTCTAAATTTGTTATGATTTGAAAATCTTTATTTATTTGGAAAGTCCTTAAATTTAGGGAGTTGATTAACTCAATTCACTAACTTAGGAAAAATATCAACCCTAATTGACTAACCTAGTTTCTAATTTAGGGAACTAATTTAGTAAGGTTTTCATGCTAATTTTAGAAAGTAGGTTGTTTTCTTTTTGAGTGATTTTATTTGTTACAAATATTTGTTGAGCATGTTTTGATTGATTTGGTTTCTAACTTAGATTTATTATTATTATTATTATTTTATTTAGCTTCTTATTTTTATTTTTGGAATGTTTCTAATTTGATGTTCTAATTTGTGTGTTCTTTTGTAGCAACTCGTGATTCATTTTAGATTTAGGAAATTTTATTTTTGGAAATGTATTTAATTTTAATTTAAAATAGGAATGATGAATGTACTTTTCTAGATTTTAGGCTAAAATTAGATTTTTTTTAGGGCAGGTGACAAAGTTAAAAAGCCTTATTTCTAAAGCTCCTTGTGGATCGATCGACCTGGTCTTACCAGTTTTATTACTACAATTGCACCCCACACTTGGGTCCGATCACAACGCTTGAACTGCTTCTTTTGCATCCATCAAAATACGAAGCCTGAAAAAGATATTTTTCCTTGTTTTATCCAATATGGTTAAACGGCCGGCCTCCTTTGCAAAGATGATTGCATCCACAATATCACCATTTAACTATCAATAATGACATGAGGGATTCTGAAGCACCTTATGGACTAATCCTATGATCTTGGAGGGATCTAATGGTTGACCTTGTCATAGTCCCGCCCAACTCAGCATGAAATTGTCTGCTTTGGCCCACGTAAACGCGTGAGGACTTCCCAGGAGGTCACCCATCCTCGTATAGCTTCCGCCCGAGCATGCTTAATTTCAGAGTTTTTTACGGTTTCCAGGGCCACACGGTTTTAAAAGGCCTCATGCTAAGTTAATATGGGGTTTGACATGCTACGCCCCGTGGTTAAAGGTGCCGCCCAGACCAAGTTCTCACATTCTCCCCCACTGGAAATAGAGCCGTCCTCGGCTCTGATATCAACTGTCACAGCCTCGCCCAACTCAGCATGAAATTATCCGCTTTGGCCCACGTGCACGCGTGAGAACTTTTCAGGAGGTCGCCCATCATAGTAGTACTCCCGTCCGAACACGCTTAACTTCGGAGTTCTTACGGTTTCCGTGGCCACACGATTTTAAAAGGCTTCATGCTAAGTTAATACGGGGTTTGACTCTTTAGCCCAGGGTCAGGACTTGGATATTTCCAATGCGGGCTAACGGAGACTCACTGTTTGAAGCCCGTGGTTGACAAGCTACACCCTGTGGTTAAGGGTGCCACTAGGACCAAGTTCTCATATGATATCATGAATAGTAAAACCATAAAGAGCCCATCATTTCTCTATCGTATATAATGAAAAGAGCAAGCACGCACAATGAGCACAATATATATAATATAAACAAGACACGATTCCCACAAATACAAGATTCCAGCCGCGGAACCGGACACGCACGATGTGTAATAAAATACATGACTAATCTGCAGATAGTACACATATTTAGAGACCCCCAAACAATAAATCAGACTAAAATGGCAGTCTAAGCTCAGTGGTGTTCACTTGAATTCATGAATGCATAAAATACGTGAAATACAATCTAAACACGACAAAATAAAGAGGGAAATCACTTATCAAAACAAGATAAGGCACAACTAGCAAAATGCATAATATATATGCACACAACTTAAGAAGTGATCCCACTAGATTCTTGAAACAAATCTTCAAACAAGTTCAAACTTGAAATTCAAAACGAATACACGATGTTACTTATTGTATCAAACCAAAGTTCAAACATGAAATTTCATTAAACATATGTTAAGGCCATTCATTGACCTTTGTGTAATTGAGACCCAAATGTTGAAATATAAAGAATTGGTGTCCCCAAAGTTGAATTACATTTTTGGTGTTCCATTTACACAATCTGGTTTTCAATCTTCAAAATCATACAAATAGGATTAAAATTTGAAACTGGGAATTGACTGGTCGCTCGAGCGGTCTGTACAGTTCGTTCGAGTGAGACAGTTCGTTAGAGCAGACCACAAGGTCGCTCGGGCAACAATTCTCTAGCTTGCTTCTGGCCAGACAGTGGACAGTCCACTCGAGCGGACCAATGGTCGTTTGAGCGGACAGTTCTTTGTCTACGCTCGGACCAGGCAGTGGCCTAGTCGCTCGAGCGAACCCAGAGGTCGCTCGAGTGAACAGGCTTTTGCCTGAATTCGCTGAGTGCAAAAACTGAATTCGCTAAGTGCAGAAACTGCACTTCTCTTGGGTGCTTCCTAGGTCATTCCTTCCCTTCTCCTCATACTTAGACCACCTGAAATCCCATGAGCCCCCATACTCTTCAAGGGGTCAATTTTAGATTTCCATATCATTCAATCCACAAATCTAAACAGTCAAATCTCATTCTATCAAAACAGACCCACATTTTCTAATGAAACAAGGCTTACAATCAAATAGAAATATGGAAGTTTGGACACTTGACATTAATACATATACTTGAATGGAAATCATATATAAGAGTCTAAGTAAAACATAGCAAAATATATGTAAGTTTCAAAAGTAACAATGCAATCCACATAACACACATGCAACATTCAACCTATAGAGATTACTTGCCTTTGCCCAAATGCCAATAATATCTTCTTCTTCAAGCACACACATCCAAGAGCTAAGCCAAACACTACAAAATCCCCATGAAACCCATTCAAAACTCACCCAAATTTGCAAACAAGAAACCCATTTTGAAATGGGTGTTGAAAGGTAGAAAAATAAGATCCTTAGGAGTCAAAAGGACTTCATTGAAGAGATGAGTTTGAGCTCTTATCTAGAGATGCCCAAACAAGAAGCAAGGAAGGGAATGGAGAGGTCTTTTAGATGGAAATCTTAAGAAATTTGTATTCATGGAAAGCTTGAGATGAGAGGATGAAAATGATAGTCATAGAATTTCATTTGGAGACATCTAGCTCAAACATGCAAGACGAAGAAAGTGAAGAGGAAAAAGGGGTTTTCAGCCCTAGATCTTGAAAGTTGCGGGGAGAGATTTCTGAAATGTGAGGGAGATGAGGCTTTAGTGTTAGGTGAGAAGTGGGCCCCAAGATGTCTGAAACTTAAAAAGACTAAAACATGGTCTTGCGGGCACCGGATGAAGTCGACAAAGAATGATAAAATGATCCTCAAAAAATCTTGTTTCCAAAAATTATATTTTTGACACGGTTTTGAGATTTCGAAATTTGTGTCGAGAGTTGGGTGTGAAAAAACAATTTTACCCTTTTGGGTCAAAACTTGGGTTTCTAGGCTTCAAACACAAATATATTGAAAATGAAAGTTGTAGGGATTAATAAAACCATTCAAATGAAATCAAAATCACGATTAACACGAAAATCAACACAATCTTCTGACACTTGCACATACACCCAGGCCTTCTTTAGTGTGTCTAACTAATATAAAACGTTCTCAAAATTTACAAAGTTATGTCCAGGACTAAAACTAATTACTTTATAACTCAACGGTAACTCAACCCACTTAGGACTATGAACATACTAGGAATACACTAATTGGGTTAATCTTGGATTGGGGTCTAACAAACCTATATGAATGAAGTCATTCCTAACTTTCCAAATGATCCACCACATAGAGATGATGCATATTTTTAAGTTAGCATCCCTGAGAGGAGGGGTCGGTTGGCCATGCTATATATGAGTTCTTCCACCATTCTATTAAATCCATTGATGATAACATTGAATCCAGTCCTACCACTTGAAAGGTTCAATGAATAGGGGTTGCATGAGCCTCTTATGGATTAATGTGATTACCGTTCTAGTCTTCCTCTGCGGTAGGCGCCACCATGTATGGAGTTTTCCTCATCAATTCCTTCTTTGAACTTTGGCAAGCAATAGAGGGTTTCACATTGTTCAAAGCCAGGTCCGCTCTACCATTTAATTCCTGGGTATCATTTGGGGTAAGATTCCTTCCACCCATCGATTGGATCTGGTCGATCCTTGCATGATATAAGCCCTATACCTTCCATTGTATTCTGACGGTTTGGTCTTATGTGATGGAGATCGTACACAAAGCCTAGTGGGACCGCTAGATCACATGCAAAGCTTGGGTTCTAAAAATTGTTGGTTGCTTCATGGGTAGACCGTAGATCTTGCCTCTAAGAGTTTTGGTAGCACGTTGGTTTTCATTACTAGCAAGGACTTCTAGAGTAATCTCTTAAAATCTAGGTGATAAGATCGATCTCCCCAATAAACTTAGCATGCCTCTCTTGATTTTGGGTCCCTTGACAAAGGCATTCACACCAAATTTGCATAAGGATCGTGTAGTCCATATGGGCCTTGTCAATTCTCTTTAATGTATTAAAGTTTATGCACATTCAATTTTTAGTACTAAAGTGGATAATTGGATAGATTCAAGGACTTTAATATAGTATATCTATATGTACACGAAACAACATTTAAAGACTTAGAAAAATGGAGTTGTTTATACTGTGAACATGGTTAGGTCCTACATTCAACAATGATGTAGTGAGCGCCTTGATTTGTATATAGCTATCTCATTTGATAAGTGTGAAGTTCGACCAAATGGATAGTAGCTAAGGATCCATTATGTAAAAGAGTACACTTGTCAAGTTTTATTAAAAAAAATTGTAGAACCAAGGAAAAGTTGTTTTTATTCCAAGTAATATTTTTTATTTCAAAAAAAAAAATGTTCGTTATTTTTTAGGGAGAATTTTTTTAACGGGTTAAGTAGGTTGTTATCGGGTTACTGATTTAATTCGTACACGACCCGTTAACTTAACGTGTTAACGAGTTTAACGACCCGAATCCATTAAGAGCCCACCCGAACCCGTTAATATCATGTGAGTTCGTGTTATGTTAACGAGTCGTGTGGCATTTTAACAACCTAGATGTGACAAAGTCCTTGGAGCCCAATCGCCACGAACACTAGGACCGATCATCTGGGATTTTTCCAAGCTCCAAATGACATTTCAGATTGGTGATAAGAATGTGGCACTACAAGGAATGTCACCTCCTGAAAATAAATTGGCTACTGCGGAAGTTATTAGCCGAGAAATGAAGTTAAAAAAAAAAAAAAAAAAAAAAAACAGGGGGTTCTGCTACAACTCTACTCCTTGTCTATAAACAGTTCAGCCCACATCATCAATTCTGATTTGCAGCAGCTCTTAATGTCTTACACAGATGTGTTCGGTGAGTTTCAAGGGTCTTCCGCCCCCCAAGTCACACGATCACAAAATTCCATTGGTCCAAGGAAGTGGACCCGTATGCGTGAGGCCATACATGTATCCACATTTTCAAAAAAGTGAGATTGAGCGGATAATATCGGAAATCCTTTCGCGGGCCTCATTCGCCCTAGCAGTAGCCCATATTCCTCTCCAGTCTTGCTTGTCAAGAAACATGATTTGATCATGGAGGCTCTGCATTGACTACAGGGCCTTAAATCAAATCACCATCAAGGATAAATTTCCTATTGGGGTGATAGATGAGTTATTTGATGAGCTACATGGAGTGCACTTCTTCTCTAAGCTTGATCTGCGATCAGGCTATCATCAAGTTTGTATGCATCCAAGTGACATCCCCAAGATAGCTTTTCCAACACATCAAAGACATTATGAATTCTTGGTGATGTCATTCAGCCTAACTAATATGCCAAAAGCCCCTGGAACGCTTCAAATTAAGTATTATAACCATATTTATGAACGTAACACACATCTAAGGTGATATTTATGAACACTTAATTCTTGTCAGCTTCTATTTTAAACCCTCGGATTTAAGGTGGCCGACAAGTAATTACCCACTCGAAATTTGAATGGTCAAGGGGCCACTCGAAATTTGATTGGCCAACATGTAGTCATTTTGACAATAGTCACTTCGGTTTTAGTATCCAGACATGTAGAAGGTTGAAAGCAAATTTGCTTTTCAGTGGCCCTGTAACTAGGCATGGCTCCAATCTATCACAACCTTGATCTTGCCTGAAGACTGAAATGGCCCTATTAATAGATTTTGCGATCTCATAGGGATTAAAGGTTGCATTTTGCATTCTAGTGGCATCTCAAAAAAAAACTGTGTTTAAATTAATGGAGTGGTAGGCGACCCAAAGATGCCTATTATGTCCCTAATTTATAACATAATAGGTTGATAAAAACATATATTGCAATGACTTAATTCTCATGCCTAGGCGGAGAAGTTCTTATTGCAATGAATCAACCCTATGGGAAGTTTTATCACCCATCGAGTGAATCAGTTAGTAAATTACAATTTTTCCCGAAGGAAATATCGTGATGTTGTGCAGTGATTGCTCACCGGAATTTAATTCATGAAGTTATCACTTCGGGTTACAGACAAAAATTAAAGTCATAGCTTAAAGTATTAATGTGAGCATAATTTTCCATCGACAGTTTGAAACCCTGTCTCAATTGCCACACAGATGTCTCCATTTCCTCCATTAACTGCTGGTTGAAAGGATAAGGTGATTATCACTTTAGGGTGCATAGACATATATAGCAATAGATATTTAGGATGATGAACCTCCTAAAACCACATATACTAGTTTTGATAAGGACGTTGAGCGCTAAAAAAAAGGGGATAAGGCTAATTGGCTAGCCTTGATGATCATCAAGGATTCGATTTCACTAGATTTTATGTGGGACCATCCCATCTAAAGATTAAGCCAAGGACTACTTACAGGGAATAGTTGAACGTTTAAGAGGTTTTGTAAGGCTCTTATCACTGCTGTCTGAGTTCACTTCACTTCGATATGATGGGGCTAGTGGTGTGCCAGAATACATCACTAGGATGAGGCCTATAATCACTAAGCTAAATGATTTGAAACTAAACATTAGTGACTCCTTGGTCCATTATGCAATAAGCTCCATGCCAGACCAATTTGAAATCTTTGAAGGTTGGCTACATCACAAGAAAGGATGAGTGGACCATAGATGAAGTGTTAGCCATGTGTGAGAAGGAGGAGAGTAGTCACAGGGAAAACAAGGTTGAAAGTGCATACCTGGCCATACAGAACAAGGACAAGAAGATGGATTGAATAATGCTAATGATCCTATGGCGAATGTATGTTTCCCATATGGCCCCACATGCTAATAGACTCATCAATAATGCTTATGAGCTCACTTTGGCATAAGATTCAAACTCTATCCTGCCTCATTAGCTTATCTATGTATCATGTGACAGTCCAGAAGAAGGAATCACGTACATAGCTGAATGTTTCCCTTCCGCGTCCATTATAGCGCTCTCTCTCTCTCTCTCTCTCTCTCTCTCTGCGCGCGCGTGTCTATTTCTCTTTTCACCTTCTATCCAAAGATCAAGGTGTTTCTAAAGTGCTGTTATGGAGAAGTTTCAAGTGTTTTATAAGAAGAAAAAAATTCAAATGAGAACCCAACATTGAATGAATAACTTCGTCAGCTATGAACTTAATTGGAGAAATGCAACTGTACATCGCAGTGAAGAAATTGGAATGTTTCACTTACCTCCGTTATTCAAAGCAAAAGTATATTTATTGATATAAATCTATGATAGTACACCCAAGCCAGAGCAACCAAGCATGTGAATTAACACAAAAGAATTGGCTAAATCAAAGCAAGGACAAAAGGAACCAAAACCCCCCCCAACCCCCCCCCACCATTTTAAACAGACTCAAGCTTTTTCGCCTGTGTACATAACTATAGGACTTCTCACGCTGTGAATACCATCTGACCACACAAGTGAAGTAGAGAGTACAGAGTTCACTGGTAATCCTTTTCCAGCAACAGTCACAGCAAAAGAATGTTTCTCATTCAATGACTTGAATGATATAACATTAGGGTTAACTGTTACTTGGAGTTGAGGATCTTCGCTCACGGTTGCCTTGTATGTGGATGTTGGTGATCCGACGTTGGTGACTGATCTTGTAAAGTTGTTTGAGAAAGATTTGTTTGCCTCAACTAGAAGTTGCATAGAAGGGTAATTAAAGTCCCTCGCAGTTCCAGTAGCATTGCTACATGCTACCTTCTTCCCTGAAATAAGCTTAATTTCTTTTTCAGAGTAACCGTCAATGCATAGTAGTTGTATGTAGTCATCTTCTTGAGTGTCATACACTAGACCAGGATCAACAGCCTTCAATGGGTCAATTTGGCCAGAACCATAGGCAAATTCGACTTCTGGATTTCTACTCGCATTCATCGGAAAAGCTAATTGGAAAAGAATGTTGGTAAACTTCCTCAGTTAGTAAGCTAAATGTGATACAAAAAAAAAAAAAAAAAAAAAGATGATAGGTACACAAATGAGATAAACTTGCATAATAATGTAGTTGTCTTTTGGAAATATTGAATTATTTTAATGTTTTCTAGTGTGTTCATTGACAACAAATTAAGCTTACCCGTAGTCATAAGAGCAGACTTTATAGCTGCAGGTGACCATTCAGGGTGAAATGACTTAACATATGCTGCTGCACCTGCTACATGTGGGCATGCCATGGAAGTCCCCGATAGTATATGGTATTTCACAGATCGTTTATCTTGTTCGATCCTTGTCAAAGAGGCATTAGGTGGAAAAGCGGCTATGATGTCTACACCGGGAGCAGTTATATCGGGCTATGATAGAAGATTATGTTAGCAGTTGTTTGATCTATTTTGCTTAAATATTAGTTGTTGAGTCAATCATGAAATACCAACCTTGAGGATGCTCAGTGAAATGGGGTTTGGTCCTCTTGAAGAGAAGGAAGCAACTACTGGTGCTTTCAAGTCACGAATAGATTCTGCCTTCAGTATTTTTGCTTGTGGTTTCCTGTTAAATGAATAAATATATTACCGAGTAAAAGGTTGAGGACATGCTATAAGGAACCACTAAATTTTGAAGATTCCATTCCATTGGGAAGGATGGCCTATCATTTTTTGTTTTGCTTTCCAGGATAATTGTAGGGAATTTAGTACAAATCACGCAAATGGACCTTAGGTAAATGTTAGAAGGTAATTAGCAATTGCGGCGAGTGCTTACTTTGTGGTTTCAATGTATGACTTAATCTTGTTACCACTTCTTATATCTAGTCTTGCAGAAGGCAAAGCGAAAATGGACGAATAATCAATATTTTCCATTCCATCTCCCACGATTTGTCCCTTAGCACCTGCTAACAAAGGTCCTTCACCCGGCGCTAACTTCTCACAGAAAACTATCTTTCCCTTCACCAATTGTTCATCCAAACAGTGGGGCAAACAATTCCTGAAGCAAATAAAAGAGGATTGTTACACTTTTAGCTCTTCTATTGTTGGAAAGAAAGAAAATAAAATTGAAGAGTCGCCTTCAAGAAAATATTACCCTGCCTCAGTTGAACTACAATTGGAAGTGGCATTTACTCCGAGTATTAAAGGAACTGTCTCCGTAGAATTGAAAGTATTAATTGCGTGGCCCTGAAACTTACAATGTTAAGTCATCAATTATATTCAATGCATATATTTTTTCTAATTTAAAAAGAATTCTCTTTAAGAAGAACAATGGAGAGTCTATCATTTTCTTAATGTTATTCAACTAGAACAGCGACTTTACAAAATGAGATTAAGCAAAGGAGTCTAAATACACTAATTTTTAAGGTTTTGATGATGGGGTGTGGGTGTTTGTTAATTCTAACTGTTTTATATATAAGAATGTAGAAATGATTTTCTACCTCTTGGGTTTCAATTTGTTTATCACCAAAATTGCATAGAGTGCTTTCCATAATAAAAAAAAAAAAAAAAAGGGGGTGGGGGTGGGGTGGGTGGGGGGCGGGCGGGGAGGGGTTGGGTGGTTGGAAATGTTGACACGGAACAATAGAAAACCACTCTCTCTCAAAATCCATTTTCAGATTTTGTGAAAGATTCTCTTTGCATAAACTGCAATATTTTTCTAATGCATGAAGTTTTACTGTGGAATCAAAGGAGGTGAGAAATGGAGTCAGTTTTTTGCTAGAGTACCAAGAAATCCTCATTTGGCACCTATCAAAGAAATCTCCTCCTACCTTTAGATATGATGCCACAAGTCTCATGTGATGTTCATTCATATGCTAACAAGACAGTCTTTGGTTCTTGGTGTAAAATCATTGCTTTTACATCTCATTCCAATGAAACATTTGATGATCTTTATCCTAGTTTAAGAAAAGTTTTAAGAAAAAAATGACCGAACTTGGCTAGACATGTTTAGAGAAAAACAAACTACTTAGGTAGAATTAAATCACCAGAGTAGTTGTGCCATCGCCAGCGACAACTTTTGTGATAATCTCCCGGTCAATGGTACTGGCTGCAACAGATAAAATCCATGGAGCAACACTTGTTATAGTTCCAGCTTCAGGACCACTATTACCAGCCGATTGCGATGTAAGTATACCCTTCATGATGGCATGGAATGAACCGATGGCCACAGAATCTTGGGAGTAATTTGATGCCCCATTTGCCGCCCCAAGTGAAACGGAGAGAATATCGACACCATCGGCAATGGCATCATCAAAACCAGCTAAAATGTTTTCAGATGGGCAACCACGGGAGCCACAAATCTTGTACACTGCAATCCTTGCAGATGGAACTGCACCCCTTGCATTGCCTTCTGCAATACCATAGAGACTAACTCCTTTCACTTCACGGCCGGCCACTGTTGATGCAGTGTGTGTGCCATGACCTTCTAAGTCCCTTGGTGTTTGCGGATCCGTAAAAGCAAAAATATCTTCGTAATAGCGAGCTCCAATCAGCTTGCTGTAAATTGTACAGTTCAATTTGTTACAAACCAGTTATATAAAATTCAATAAGACTTGATTTGACTAGTATAGGTTGACTTGGCTCGACCAGGTACAAAATGACTAGGAAGAGAACTCCTTGTGTAGTTTTAAACTCAAGTTCACTTGTCCTAGTCGACCTAAGGGCTTGTTTGGATATCCAAAAAAATAGAGCAGAGTGAAGTTAAATATACCCTAATTATCTAAAATTTCAGCTCTACCATGTTTGGATGAATCTGACCCAATACATGAAGTAATGTTGTAAGCCACATGTACTTCATTTCACTTCAATTTAAAATACTTTAATTTCCTTGAATAAAAGTGGATTCTACTCTAAATTTTAACTTCAAAGTAAGCATCCAAATGGAGTAGAGTGAAGTACTCTACTTTAATTTCAATCTACTTCTCTTCACTCCACTTCACATGTGAAATCCACTTCATTTTACTCCACTCTTCATTTATCCAAACAGGCCCTAAATGACTTATTCATGTGAAATTGAAACCATGGAAATATAAATTGTATAGAGAAGAAAAGATTACTTGTTGCAGGTGAAATTTCCATCCGTTTGGCAAGTGCCGTTCCATTTCTTTGGAGGAGGACCGAATCCTTCATCACTGAAGCTTTCAGACTCAGGCCACACACCAGTGTCAAGAATACCAACAATGACATCGCTCTCTTTATTTGTTATTCTTTTCACTGTCTCTGGGAAACCAATAAAATCCCATGATCTTGTTGTGTGAAGCTCGTGAATTGTACTCGGGAAAACAGATACCACACCATCCATCCCTGCGAAATGTTCATTATTAAATTTATGTTATTTGGAGTATCATCATGGAGCCTGCTCTTTTTTTCTTTTCTTTTTTTTTTTAAATATCAAACAAAATTGCTTACTTGCGATCTTTTGTTGCTCTTCATCTGTGAGGGCAGCGGCAAATCCATTGAAACTCCTTTTGTAGCTATGTACCAAACAATCTTCTGGTACTCTGTCAAGAAGGAAATAGAATTGCGATGATCTAATTGCTATATATGACAAAGTAAATTGTTATAATTTACTATGTTCTGTGAATCTTAAGATGATTTATAATTTGTTCTCAACAAAACATAATTTTTTTTCCTGTAGTACTATGTGGATATATGTACACAATGTACATGCTTTAGCACTTCTTTGCCTCTGATAATTAGTCGATAAAGCAGTCCTAATAGGGTCATATTATCCATTTCTAGATAGTTTAGTACAAGTTTTGGGATTTTCAATGTCAATGAAGTCTGGTAAAGTAGTTACTACATTATGTCAAGAAGTTCAAGATTCAATATTACTCTTACTAATTACTTAAGAGTAAAAAAAAAAAAAGTTACCTGCCCTGGAGAACGTTTTGCAGAATTTTATTGTGGTGGGCCTGAAGAGAATATTGGTCTTCATGGAAATTTGGGAGGGCTCCCATATACACAATATAAACCTAAAAACATTTCAATGTTGACATTAATATTCATATTTATGGTCCACGATCATTCAAAGTCATGTACTTAAGAGAAGAAATCTCATGTGTTTTTGTAAGATGTATGTATCAACATATCTAAGGCATAGATTATATAGGCAAAATCCTATATACAGAGTATCGTTTCTGATACATGATCCAAACTTGTATTGCTAATATTGCTGATACCTTGACATACCCAATACAAACTTAAGGGGGAAAGTACATGTATGTATGAGGACTTGGTTGGGATAAAATCATTAATGCAGCTAGGGCCTACTGTACCATAAGGCCAATAAAGCCTTTGCTTTAGGCCCCAAAAAATAAGGACAAAAAAAGGGCCTCTTAATAACAGCTGACATCTTTTGAATTGGCAACTGCCACTATTGCTAGGATTCCAATTGATTTAGCACACCATTATATTTCTAACAGTCAATGTGTATCAAATTTCAGCCATACATTCAGTCATGAATTTGACTCACAAGTCTTTCTCATTATTTTTGTGTATCTTATTTCAATAAGAGTCCATTTAGATTTGATCCATGATGTGGTTGTAATAGATCCATAGCTTGGGATTTTAACCCTAATAATAGATTTCAAATTTTGATAAACAATGGGCCCCCACCGAAATTTATTCACTTTCCCATAGTGCATATGAGTACCGAGCATCCAAAGCATCCAATATGTGGGGCACACTTCTGAAGTTCATCTCGGATGGTTTTGACTCATGGTACATATGTGCAGGTGAAAATGCTTTAAGCCCCACCAGTTGTGGGCTCAAGATTTTTTTTTTTTTTTTTTGGTGGGGGTGGGGTGGCAAAATTTTCATTTGGGTTTTGGAGGTGGACTTATGATAGGTTAGCAAAACTTGAATATAAAAACTTTATTAGTAATTTTGCATCACAAAAAAGCAAGAAGAATAAATTTTAAATAAAATATTTATAATAATATTAAAATATAGAAAATGTCTCAGTTAGAATTGTCACTTTAGGCTTTGAATTGTCTCAAGCCTGCTGTCAAAATGGCTCCTTTTAAGGCTGAGACTCCAATGTAATTTGACAATCACAATACATTAGAATGGTCATAAAATTTGAGTTCCAGAATAATATCATTGAAAATTGTAATATCTCAAGGAAAAAGCAGTATCTATAAGGAAAGTATAAACTTGTCCTAACTGATATGGGCTGAGGTGAGCAAACACAAGCTATTATTTCAATTTTCAATTAACGAAGGGTCTCCCCCCTCTGTTTAGTACCGGTGCTCATCTTCAGCTGAAGCACCGGTCCTTGTGTGGCCCACTTCATGCCCCAGGTCTCACCCCCTTGGCTCTATGTATGGTGACGGAGGGCCGGATCATCATTCTAACCAATTAATAAAGGACTCAAGTTTTTACCATCCAAACTAGTGCACGGTCAATCCAACGGTCCAGTCCATTAACATGGATCCAAAACTATGTGCTGAGTTCACAATAACGGAAGCACTTGTGCTCGGTGGAGTTTTTACCATTACAGAAATCACAAATGATGCTGCTAATGCACCAATCTCTATCACCAACGTAACTTATATTTATTAGTTTTTCTGCTTGGATGATATATGTCCGATATGGATGATTCAAAAGAAATATTTCTTTCTTCTAAAACACAAAAAAATAAAATAAAAAAAAAAATTAATACAGACATAAAGAACAGTACAGTGAAGCAACTTACCTTTCTGTCTTCATCGAAAGCATGGCATGGATTGATAAGATTAGCAAGAATGGAGAATAAGGAGACTAGAAAGAGGAAATTGTGGGTGTTAGCCATAGTCTTAGATCAAGCACTACAGACCTGCTGCTTCCATAAGAAGGTACCAAGCAATTTATAGGCTGAGGATTGAGAAAATCAAGAAATAAAATCTTGACATTGGAGATTTTCTTGCATAGATTTTCTATCTTAATATAGATAGATGTCCCAACCCACTTGTTTTTATAGAAATTTTCCAAGGGGCTTTTCTCTAGGTTCTTAATTCTATTATTCATCTCATCAGATTTATCACAAATACTTAAAATGGCCTCATGCCAGATAGCTCACAGGGATGAAAGATATGGACATTTATATATATCCTTTAACTAGTGGAAATGTTGATGCATCTCCTTTGACGGTCTCTACTATGAAAATCTATTTTAAGTCATTTTCCATTTTGAGAAATAGACCAAAACAACCATGGGCACATTTTTTTTTCTCATGCATTTTTTTTAAAGGGATTTTGGGCGGAAGTCTCTGAACATTTGCTTTTAAAGACTAAGGTCCACAACAACTTATCGTACCGATAGAAGTCCTCTCATAAAAATGAGGCAGTGAAAAAGACAAAAAAGCCCCTGTATACGTCGGCAAAAGCAGACCTCAGACAAATTTATTTGAGTTTTAGCAAAACTCAGATAAAACTCAGATAAATTTGCCAAATGAGTTTTACCAGAAATTAACATAAATTTTCAAAAAAACTCAGATAAATTTCTTATTTTTCCGAGTTTGATGTCAGATAAATTTGTTTTGCTTTTTGTAACAATGTGAAATGAGAATGAAGGGAGGTTAGAGACTTACATATTTGAATAACTAAAGTCAAAGTGATTTTTCAGTCTCTTCATCTGTTATAGTAGTGGTAGCAGGCAGCAAGATATTTAGCCCCCGCTGTGCCTACAAAGTTGGGTCGATGGCGCTCAATTCCACACCTCAATGTAATTACAAGATGGTCCAATAATTTTAAAACAAAAAGGAAACCACTCAAAAGAGAAACATAATAACATCAGTGGATCCCTTCAAAAGTTTACAATGTATGTCACTGTATCAAAAAAATTGTCTATCAAGAACCACTACTTCATTTGGCACCCGACTCTCTGTCCTCCCAAATTAGAAAAAAAAAAAAAAAAACCCTCCGTCCTGAACAAGAGTATGCTTTAGCTCTCTGTAGCCAATTTTTTTTAAAAAAAAACTTGACTCGCATAAGACACCTTTCACTAATAATTCCACAGGATTACAAGGGACCTATGATGAACAAGGGCTGGCTCTCGATCAACTCCAAGAGATGCCGAACATTATTTACATGACCGTTGAGCCAGAAGAGAACAACCTTGACACCAAAGTGATCATTCCCCTTCCTGAGTTCTGCCAGAAACTCAGATAAATTGGTTTGAGTTTTTGTCCAGATTATCAGAGATTTTGTATAATTTATCTAAGTTCTCGGCAAATTTATCTAGCATTGTACTATTAGAAGCAAATCTAAGAAACTGTCATAATTTCCTCCTGTCACCAGTATATAACTCTACGAGTAGAAAAAAAATAGAAAAATGTAATGCCAAATCCTTTCTACATATCACCTTAAAGGTCTTGAGATTTGAGTTCCAACAATGGAAATCAAAGAATCTTTCCAAAGATAATTTGGTCAGATTTCAACACCTGAAGAATGCTACTATTAGGGGAAATACAAAAGAGAGCTACTTTAGTTAGATTGAATGCCTTCAACATATTTGGCATAGTTCCATATTCTATTAAGAAGTATTCTACCCACTTAGCACAACTCAAAATTCTGTTAGTTCTACTTTGTACATCCAAAAAATTTGTGTGTGGTGATTAAACTTTTTCCCTTTACTCACAGGTGAAGAGAAGGATTTGAACAGATGGAAATAAACACATGGATGAGGTTTTGAACACAGAGAAATAAACACATGGATGCATGTGTCTTCCTTTCCTTTATGCAGAGGCAAGCTCCAAATAGTACATAATCCAAGTATACATCACATATTGTAGAAATGGATGTTAAAGATGGTAATGAGAAAAATGTATGACATATAAAAGTGAGAAAACTTTCTGCCAGAAACTTAGATAAATTTGCCAAAACTCAGATAATTTATCTGAGTTTCGGCAAATTTATCTGAGTTTTTGTCCAGTTTATCAAAGTTTCTATGAAATTTGTTTGAGTTCTTGGCAAATTTATCTGAGTTTCTTAGAAACTCTAATAAATTACCTAAACTCATATAACTTTTTAAAAGAAGAAGGCATTTGCTATGTGTAGGCTTCTGCTAACAAGCATAACAAAACAACCCATAAAACGAAACAGAAAAATCTCATTCCAAACTACTTATTTTCAAAACTCAGATAAATTTTCAAAAACTCAAATAGCAACAGTATTCTTGCAAGAAAGAAGCAGATACCCCATTTTTTGTTGTTATGATTGCAAGAGATAGACTTACACAAAACGGAAAAAGCAAAGAAAAAGCAAGATAACAATGGGTTTTTGTGTTATGTAAAACCTGTCGCCGTAGAAGGTCGGGACTGGTTGCGTTTTCATCGTCGGCCCATCGCCATCATGGCTGGTGTAGTCGGAGATGGCCGAATTCGATTTGTAGAGTTCTCTAGTGAAGTCCCTAGTTCCTAGAGAAGAAGAAGGAAAGAGTTCTTCGGGACAACAAATAATGAGAGAGAACTTGGCCTAAAAATGTGGGAGAAATGGGAAAATTGGTCATGAAAATATATAACGTGACATATTAGGGACCTTTCACCAAAATATAATCTCCAGTTATCTGGACTAGAGACATTAGAAAAAAAGTTGTCGTCCTTGATGCCATAAAAGACCGTGCTCAGGGACTATCGGCTAATTTACCCTTTTTTTTTTTTTTTAACCTAGCTATTGGGGCTGGGATGTAATTGAGAGCCCGCACACATATAAGAAAACAGCCTACTCAAATGGGAAAGGTGCCCGCACACGCAGGAATAAAGCTCATGCAAGTGGGAAGTGACCCTGCACATGCGGGAAGAGGTGGTTAACCCAGTGTTCAAACCCTGTTAGCCGGTTGAGAACTGTCACTCCTTACTACTTGGGCAAGGAGTCGTTCTCCCTTTTTTTTTTCTTCTCATACATGGGCGCATCTTCAATCAGAGTGAAAATTGAATACATGATGGTCTATACAAGTGAGAGGCATTAATTTATTTTGAGTAACTTAGATTTTAAACTAGGTGGTCCATATGAAGGGGTTTTGCATGAAAGGTTGATATGCTTGAATGATCTCACATTTTGTGTCCCTAGTCTTTTGATTGATCATGGGTTAACACTAACAATAAGAGAAAAGGGCATCGCCTGATCCACCGTCCATATTTTACTCCAATTGTTGTAGGACCTACAATTGATTGGTCATGTGTTACACATGATAGGCTCCATTTAATTTTTGGGCTAATGAGAAAGGAACTTCATGGATGCATAGCATTTGGTCAAATGTGCTACGTCACATACGTTAAAAAGAAATAAAATAAAAACTTATCCAATGATTCTAAAGATGCATTTTGATCATTTTTAGAATTCAATTCAACCTTATCTTTCTTTTCATTTACCTTGACTGGACTGGTCTCAATTTTGTACAATATGAACTAAATGGATTAAGAAGGAAGCCCAATTAATAATATATATGATTTTCGGGCGATTTGATTGGGAAATTGATGCTCGATTTGTAGCAATTCACTCTCAATCTCGATTTCCATTTGATTCTACCTTTAATGTGCACATCCCTATAGAGATAAAGATAAAGTTCCATTTTCAAATTACAACTGTTTTATCTTTTTTAAATGAGAATAGTCTCATCCAGATAAGAGTCTCGGTCTAAATGCAATGACAACTCCTGTTGACATCTTTGGAAATTTATTTATCATGGCCCCACATGATAATAATCTGAACCGTTCAAAATGAATGTCAGCCCATCAAATGATGTTTAATAAAATCTCATTCCAATACACATCGATCCACCGTTCAATTGAGAGCATCAATTTCATTTGGAAATTGAGGTGCAGTTTGGAAATTGATTATGCAATTGAACTCCCATTATTGAATCAAGGTTTACATTAATAAGAACTAGCAACAAAGGCCCGGGCTAAAATAAAAATATAAAAAGAAAATTATTTATTAGAAATGAAGACTATTATACAGACAGGGGGGCATGATTATAGTTTCACATAGCTATCATACCATAATAATGTAATATGAAAAATTATTTAAACTAAAGTATGTTTATGCAAAATAATTAATAATGAATTTAGCTTCAAATATAAAGTTGAATAATAATTAATTCAACATTTTTAAGAATAAGAGGATTGGGCAATTCATCCACTTGTTTATCCAGTCATGGATAACGTACCTTATATATGAATGCAATCTTGAACACATGTCCTCTATTTATTTAATATAAAAACACAGATCCAAGGAGAAAAGGATAGAAACGAAGAAATAAAAAAAAATTTAATAGAGCAAAGATAATAATTGATTGTAAAAAAAAATCAAATTGAATTGTTTGGTGATAATGTCAACTGACATAATCGTGATTTGGGCATAACTACAATGCAATGTCCTTAGTAAAATCAAGGGCGGGGCTTACCTTTCTAAATCCTAACATCAATGTCCTTTGTTTATTTAATATAAAATAAAGATCCAAGGAGAAAAGAAAAAAAAAATAGAGAAAAGAAAATAATTAATTGTAAAAAAAAATCAAGTTTAATTGTTTGATGATAATGTCAACTGACATAATCGTATTTAGGCATAACTACAATGCAAAGTCTTTAGTAAAATCAAGGACGGGGCCTGCCTTTTTAAATCCAAAATTGATTATAGTCTGTCTATCTATGCTCATGGTATGTACATGCACCATATCCAATGTCCCTAAAAAAGAATAACATATCCGTGATCAAACGGCTATTATATATCTTTGGATTCTACGTACCTTTGTCAATAATAAAAGATAAGAAGCATGGGAGACCATCAATGATATTATTTCTCATGAAGTCTAATGGAAATTACCCAAAAGCAGAAACAGAAAACTAAATTCATAGAAAACTTGCCTAGTACATGGGCAAGCACTACTCCAGACCAAGATGCACAATCTAGAACCAAAACCAAGTTTATACAAAAACAAATCGTTCGTGAAGTGGAATATATCTTTTTCTTCTTTCCTCGCTTGGAGAACAAATCTCGCCACTTTGGAGTCCGGATGATATGTGACTTTGACTTGAAAAATCCTATTGAATTTGTATACAGCGAAAGATGGTGTAAAGGGAAAGATACCCAATTCGAATTAGTAGATGATGTTAGACACATGGGTGATTTATACTCACCACAACTAAAGAGTCCTACTACAATTAGACGCGTATTGGGCCATTTACAATTGCAAACCACCGTGGTTCATGGATGGATGTGATTATGTCCATGATGGGGATCCTCTTTTGGCAATTCAAATATCATAGAAACTTGCTACCAAAATATACATGTTGCACGCAAATATATCATACTAGTGAGTACAGAGGGGAACATTTCGTGACGGATCATTGAAAAGAGAAATTTTAGGATGGGTGATTGCAATTGAAGAGATAAATTTTGTATGAAAGATAACTTGGTTTCATAATTATCTGAGAAGAAATTGGATTTGGGTTAGGAGCTTAGAAAGATTTTGATGAGCATGACTTCAAATGTTTAAAATCTATTGCTCCTAAAATTTCTCTCAGGCAACCATTCCTCCAAAATAATAGAAATTTCAGTTGGCTTTTGATAATCGGCTATACTTATCTCTCCTTCCTTTTTATTAATCACGAGAACTGAAATCTCTAAAATCTCTAAGGTTAAAATCCAATCCAAATCGCGAAATTGAGCTCAATTAAAATTGATTTGAGATCCAATTTCTCAAATTGATTTGAGATTAGAGTCCAATTTTGCAATCGATTAGCAAATCGGACTCCAATTTCGAAATCGATACCTACCCTATAATATATAATAATTGTCCTATACAATATTGGATTCCTTAATCCTTTTCAAGGAGAGAGATCATCAACTGGACCAGCCTAAGTCCAACCTGGGTTAGCCCACTTTGGATTAAGTTTGATCCTTAGATTTTGTCACGCGGGCCCCACTTAGATTTAGTGGTTTTGAACTTAGATTTTGACCTATCTTTTCAAATGAAAATAGGCTCATCCGAATAGGAAGGTAAGTCTCAATCTCATTGAAAGGAGAAATCACCGCTTGTTGGAAATCTATCATGGGTCCCACATAGTGATAATCGGAATCATTCAAAATGAATATCAACCCATCCAATAATATATACACTAAAATCTCATTTCAATAGACGTAGATGCCCCTATTATCAACCTTTTGTACTTCAATTTTGAGTACCAAAATCTCCCATAATCTAGACTCTCCATGTAAAATAGATTTTTTTTTCTTCCTATTATATATAATGTTGTTTAACTTCATTTTTTTTGTTATGAAATTCGACATAATCTTTCTCATCATCTCAGCAACGAGCCACCAATTCCATTATGTATTTGGCACCTTTTTTATATTTTTTTCCATTGTTTGAATGATTTCAGTAAGCCTCCATTTTACAATTTATTTTATTATTATATGATTTGGATTTTAGATTTTTTTTTCGTTTATTCTTTTCTAAAAATGGGATTTTGGGCTTTATTGGAATATGCTTTTTTTTCTTTTTTTTTTTTTTTTTTTTTAAGATTTCTGAAATTTTATTGATATCTAAATAGGCATTTCAAATTTGGGATTTTAAATTTTTGGATTTCTAATTAGCGATTTCAATTTGGGGATATGCATTTTTAGAATTAAAAATATTTTGATTTTGGGGTTACAGATTTCAAATCTAGTGTTAGTGATTCCCGAAATTGGGAATAGAAAACTTTCAATTATGATTAGAAATTCCAATTTGGGTTTAGGGATTTTTTAAATTACGGATACTTTGGTTTTGAGGTTAGGAATTTCTGAAACTCGGATTAGGAAACTCAAAACTAAAGTGTTTTCTCTGATTGGAAATAGGTTTTTTCAATTGGTAATGTTGGATTTATTTTAAAAATAATATAATATAGAACATTTTTCATCTCTTTTCTATCTAAAAATTATTGTAAAGTATAAAATACGTGATTTTCTTTTGTACTTTTTTATTTAAGATTTTATTTAAAGAATGATAGGATCTAGCACATAGATAAATCTATTTTCTATCTATAAAATTTTTTTTTTTTTTTGCTTGAAGGTCAATTTGTATTAAAGAAAAAAGAGAAACAGGACAAGGAGCCCCCTTAGCTGAGAAAAACAACAATCAGAAAGACTAAATAGGAAAGCTATACACACCATGAAAAACATGAAAGAAAACTAAACCGCCACCCCCTATGAGACCAAAATAGGGTGTGGAGGCAAAGGTAGTCTCTTACCTGGTAGAGAGCTAACCATTCCCTTCATGCGGTTCAAAAAGATCAACCTGGCTGTCACCAGGGAAGGCTTTTGGTTATTGTGCTTTGAGTCATTTCTAAGAGACCAGAAGACAGAGATGGCATGGAAGAAGATAGCTGCCGCCCATCCATTTCAATGGCAATCCAGATAGTTGTAGCAGAGAGAGGGAATGAAGAAAGAGACCTGCTGAGGCTGAAGAGCCAGGACCATAACTATTGAGCAAGGTTATAGGAGAAGAAAAGATGAAGGTTTGATTCCTCACAGTTGAAACAAGTGTAGCATCTTGAAGCCTTGGACAAGTCTCTGTATTTCGCAAAGTAGTATGTCGGGGATTTTCAATGAAAAAGGCGTCATCTCAGGCAAGCCAATTGAGGGCTGATGAACTTGTTCCAGATTAGGTCAGACTAGGGGGCTACTGTCGTAGAGGTTCTCAAGAGATTCCAAGCTTCTTTGACAAAGAAGGCACCCATATAATTGCCTTGCCAAGTCAAAGTGTCAGGGACTGAATTGCCGCTTATGGAAATTTGACTAGTTGAGTGATGAAGAAAGTCTTGCGGCTCTGCCGAAAGGTGATTTGGGATGGTCCAAGAGTTATTATGGATGATGTCTATTATGGATGATGCCTGCTACTGAATCTGTTTCTGAAAATTGAATGCAACGGAATCTGGAAGCTATTGGATCATGATCAATCCATTTGTCGAACCACAATCTGTTTGATAATCCATTTCCTAGAGTCCTTTCACTGTCACACTGGAGATAAAGAGACAGGGACTTAAGCCTCTTCCAAATATGGGATCACAATCTGATTGATAATTCATTCCCTAGAGTCCATTTGCTATCACGCTAGATATAGAGAGATAGGGACCTAAGCCTCTTCAAAATACGGGATCCACCCGTTGGTTTCCCAGAGTTCCAAGTAGAAGAGATTTTGAAGTATCTGGCGCAAAACCACTTGGCGCAAAGAGAGTCTGCAGAGACAGCCGACCATCCCAATTTTAGCATGCAAGCTCCATTGAACTCCTTTCCTTGTGCAAGCCAAGACCACCCTCTGATTTTGGTAAGCAAACAATTTCCTATCTTACTAGATTACTTCTCATTTTATCTGGATTAGCAAACCACGAGAAATTCCTCATCAGTCACTCAATCTGGAGGTAGGTTTTGCTAGGAATAAGTATTGCAAGAGAAATATCAAGAGGGAATGATGATAGAACATGCTTAACCAAAGTTAATCTGCTAGCAAAGGAAAGGCACTTGGTCTTCCATCCATCAAGCCTTGATCCAATAGAGTCCATATCCTGGTTAAAATAAGAATGTCTGGAACTGCCGAAAAATAGAGGAACTCCGAGATAGATTGATGGGAGAGATGTTTAAGGAATATGGAGAAGCCTTGTGACCATATGAGCTCTCCTGGCACTACATTTTCTAATAAACAGATCGATGACTCTTTTAGAGGTTGAAACTTTGCCCTAAAGAAGCTTGGTACTTACTGAGAAGGTCTAAAATTCTAGACAAGCCTCTCTTATAATCCTTTAGGAAGAGCAAGATGTCATTTGCATAAAGCAAATGGAAAGGAGAAATTGAGATAATTACTCCTTTCCTTAGCACTTCAACCTTAAGACTGAGAATTGGTGAGTCTTGAAAAGCGCACATTTTCATACACATTTTGAACCATTTTAAGGGCTTATTGATATTAAAGAGCTTCATTTAGTGTCAAATCATATTTTTATGCATCTAACATTCACGCATAATTTGCTCAAAAATCATACTTTTTGCATAAATTTATGAAACTTACCATTTTTGGAAATCTTTTGAAAAGTCCGTTATTTTGGGTACATCAAGTAGGGTCTCATGCATAGTCTATTCAAATTCCTCACATGTGATTATTGTTGAATTTGTTTATTTCAATTTGTTTAAGAGAAATCAAGAATGGAACTCCTAACGATGAAATTTGAGAGAGATCAAGGGTAGGACATCTTTCATGGTGGACCCACATATCTTGGTATTTTTGGAGAGTTTGAAAAGTCAACAATGAAAAGTTAGATTTCTGATTTCAAGTTCAAGAAAGGAAACTTCAGATTTGGTAAGATCTAATTCTTACTTACTAAGTTTGAAAACTTCAAAATCAAGAAAGGAAAGTGTGCTAGAAGAGTTGACTAGTCAATCAAAGAAGCTTGGAAGCAAACCAAAGATGGAATAGGTGTCAAGAAACAAGGAAAGAAAGATCCTAATATCCCTTTAGACATCCACATGGGTCCCACACACCCCATTGCACAACTAACATGGAAGCTTCCACATGTGTATAATTATTTTCGGATTTTTCAAGGGCAGCAAGATTAAAATGGTCATATCTCTTAATCCAACAGTCGAATTGGTGCAATCCATACACCTTTGGAAAGCTCTTTTCGAGTAGATTTCTTTAGAGCCGAAGATCGTGTCAATCAGAGCTAAAATGAGGAAGATATGGCCTCTGGAAGTCGGTGCTATAAATTCTACTCGGGATTGCAATTTTACACAATGGAAAGCACAAAAAATCTCTCACTCTCCTTCTATTTCTTTGAAGACTTGTTGGCTAAGGAAAAGACTTGCCAGCAAAGAAGATTGCATGCTACAAACTTGGAACAATGAAGGAAAGAAAGAGAGTAAAAATCTATAAATTGAAAGTATAAGCATCCCTCTCCTCTCATGGGAAGATAGACCAGCTCTCTCTAGAATTACTACTACACTCCATCTTCTTCCTCTCTCTTTCTCTCCATTGAAGTCCCCAAGGAGATTTGGCCAGAAATTACACTACACCCTTAGGTTTTTCATCTAGAAGAGGCTTCTCATCCTAGTATGAAATTGTCATTTTTTATTTTTTTAATCTTATGTAAGACTTTGCATATTAGTAAAATTGTTTCTTACTCTTTTTAATTTTTCTTTCTTGTCCTTAGGTGATTGGTGCTTATTTTATGTTTCTATTATTGTTGGTATTTGGATTGACGACCCAAAGGCCCTAAGAGCATGATTTAAATTATGAATCCGCTTAGAACAGGATTTTGAAAGAGAAGAATACACTTCTACACATTTAAGTTTCTGTTAAAGCCACACATTTACATTTTCGTTGAAACCACACATTTAAATTCTTGAACTTTTGTTTATTGTCTTTATTTTTATGATCAATTCAATTTTATGTTTATTTTGTGCATAGTTTATGGTTGGAAGTAGTGACATTTTACATGCATATGCATATGGTGGAATCTCTTACATGTTTAAGTGGCTGAGAAATCTAGTTCAGAAAAAATATATGATTTGAATGGTGAAATTCAGCTAAATATAGTGCTAAATCTCGGATCCAGCATATAAACAACACTTTCTACACAATTTCAACTGCAGAAACTTTTTTTGGGAAAAAGTTCGAAGTGGGTAGACCAGTCAAATCATGGTATTTTTATGTGGAATTTGGGGAAATTGAAGTTCAGCATTTAGTCTATCACGTACCTAATTTTCATATTTTAAATATTTCAGGAGGTTGGTGAACCAGTGGCTTGAACATTGCATGTTAGGCTACCTGTGTGTAGAATTTCTGCACAGTTTCAGTTTTTTTGGTCATGTTTATGTATTCATATTTAATTCATTTTAATTCATTTTTCACTTCCATTTTTTATTTGATTTATGAATCATTAAAGTTTAAATTTCAGCCATTAAACTCAGTTTTAGGTTGCATTAGAGTATGATAAATCATGCATAAAAATAGCCCAGCGCACTAGTTTTCCATACTCATAATTTTGTTTAGCATAGCATGCATCACATTGCATTACTAACTTTCTAACTTAGGCTTCTTTTGTTTCTTGTTTAGTTCCTTAATTTTTTTTTTGGTACTTTTTAATGTTCTAACTTGTGCATTCTTTTGTAGCAATTTTAGTTTTTATTTTAGGATTTTTAGATTTAGGAAGTTTTCTTTTCATTGAATTGTAATTAATTTAGTTTTTGGAAAGTATAAATGATGGTTATAATTTTTTAGTTTATTAGGCTAGATTTAGATTTTTAATTTAGCGTAGGTACAAGTTGAGAAGGAACCTTACTTTACATTGCTCCCTATGGATCGACCTCTACACTTGGAGCTCACGATCAAGAATTTCCTCTCCTAGAGTGAAGAGATAGGGCGATAGTGGATCTTCTTGGCGGAGACCACAAGAGGAACTGAAGAAGCCACAGGGACTTTTGTATATCAAAACTGAACCTCTGCTGGTACAAATCAGTTCTCTCATCAGGTTAATCCAAACCGAGGAGAAATTTAAAGAATTGGAGGGCCCTGAAAAGAGAATTCCACTTCAGCTTGTCAAAAGCCTTAAATATGTCCAATTTCAAACAAATTGATCCCCCACTAATTTTGGAGTTAAGTTTTTAGAGGAGATCATGTGCTAGAGGTACATGGTGATGAATGAACCTACATTTAACAAAAGCTTATTGGCGATTCTAAATAAGGAGAGGAAGGATGCTGGATAGCCTTGTACCCAGAATCTTAGAGATTAAGAGGCTAATTGGACAGAAGTCAGAGAAGGACTCCGGGGACAGTTTCTTAGGGATGAGGGATAGGAAGAAGGCGTTGGTTTCTCTCAATATTCTGCCAGTAGAGAAGAAATGAGTGACCGCTGAGATCATTTCTAAACCAACTATGAGCCAGCAATTAGTGAAGAAATTCCCCAGAAAAACCATCAAGGCCCAGGGAGCTACTCCTCTTGAGCCGGAAAACTGCCTTTCTAGTTTTTGAAGAAGGGGGCATTGATGTGAGTAATTGATTTTGCTCGGAAGTGACTAAAGGTCCATCCATATCAAAAAAATATTCTTCAGGAATAGCTGTGGAAGACTGTAATAGATTCGAGAAGGATAATAGAAGCTTGATCTCTAATCTGCTCTTCATCCTCAATTAGATTACCCCTAACTAAGATCCTATCAATGCGGTTGCGAATGCCTCTGGACTTAGCTGAAAGATGAAACAATTCGGTGTTCCTGTCTCCATCTTGAAGCCATTTGATTTTCACCCTTTGTTTCCAGTGTGCTGATTCTGCATTTAACCAATCGCAGAGATCGGACTTTGCTGAGTCCAAGTCCAAGAGGAGAGAATCGCTGAGATTAGATTCGAAAGCAATTTGAATTGCCATCACAAACTGCTCAGCTTCTGCAATTTTAACTTTCAAATGTCCAAAAACTTCTTTGTTCCAGGCCTTGAGATTGAGCTTGAGAATTTTCAATTTTTGGGCGAGGATGAACTGATGAGTTCCACTGCAGGGGGCGGCCTAGCTAGTCTCCACAACTTTAGAGAAGTTGGCGTGGGTCAGCCACATTTCTTCAAATTTTAAAGGAATGTTTTTTAGAGATAAACTTTTTCTATCAGGAAGTGGGGACTATGATCAGAAGAAAGCCTAGGAAGATGGTTTAAAATTGGGTCCTCAAAGTTATCCACCTAGGTAGAATTAGAGAAAGCACGATCAAGCCTAGCTACAACATATGCCTGACCTTGTCTATTGTTGGCCCAGGTGAAACTGTTTCCTTTGAAGCACATATCCATGAGGCCAGAAGTCGGAACCATGTCATTAAAATCCTTGACTGAGAGGGGAGAAGGAGGGCGAGTGCTGAGCTTCTCTTTGGCCAAGAGGATAACATTGAAATCTCCAATCACACACCAGGGTAAAAGCATTTATGAGGTGTTAACTAGATAGTCCCAAAGAGTTCTCTTTGATCTATAATCAGTAGACCCATAAACTCCCGCGATAATACTAGAGGAGGAAGGAGATGAATCAAGAACACTAATTGTTATGTGCTGGGTTGAGAGATAAAGAAGAGAGAAAGAGTACTTAGAGTTAGAGTTACAGAAACACTAAAGAGAGTTGTTGATGTTTGAGAAGGAGGAGTTAAACCCGAAAGACTGGACACTAATGGAGTTGGAAGAATCAAAAAGAGCCTTTGGCCCTTAAAACAAAAGGAGGCTTGGAGAACGGACTGCAATTAAGTGATGCAACATTGTTTTAGTAGGGTATTGCAAATACCTCTACAGTTCCAGTATAGGATCGTAAACATTAGTGGGGGAGGGAGGGCCTTTGGAACTCTTAGTTTTGGGACCAAAAGATGCGGATCCTTTGTTTTTGGATTTCCTATTCCCTTTGACCTTGAAAAGAGATAAATCAATCACCAATGAGGCTCCTGAGGAGTTAGGTGAGCAATATTTTCAATGAAGGGGAGGTTGGATGGGGAGCTACTGGTCTCTGTTATGGTAGGAGTAAAATTATCAGGCTTGGGAGATGGGACAAAGATAGTAACTAAAGCTTGGGATCCTGAGATAGTTGCTTCAAAATTAAATTGGGCAGCTATAAGATTCTTAGATTTGCAGGTAGAGGAGGTTGGTTCTATAAATGAACAGTTCTCCAAAATGGAAAAGGGATAAGCACAATCTCCTATTGGTGCTGGGATTTTTTCCAAGATTTCATAGGACTGTCATCTGAGGGGAGAGCCATTATAGGACTGTCATGATGAAGATCATTTGCGGAGTTGAGGCCAAGGGTATCAAAGCCATTAATGGTTAAGGTCGTAAGATATGGGAGCGATTAGTTGGTTGGGTTGGAGACGAAGAAGATTGAGTATTACCATTGGAGTAAGGAACTACAAGTGGAGTAGAGGAGACAAGAACTAAGGAACTAGGATTCTCAAAGACCGTTATTGCTACTGGGGGATGGATTTCATTTGCACTGGCTTCGGATTCTTTTGTTGTACCTGCAACTATTGAAGTGGGAGGAGTCTTCAACAGAGCTGTTTGGGCGGCAAACTTCAGCAGAGTTGTCTTAACTCTAAATGGGCACTTGATAGAAAGGTGACCTACAGAGAGACAATCTGAACAAGGAATATTTTCATACTGCAATTGTAACTCTACTGTTGCATCTCCTTCCAATTCAACAATAAGAGATCTAGAACTAGACTTGGCCACGTCCAGGTTAACCAACACTCTAGCATAGGATAACATTCTCTGTGACGTGGTTGTATTGTCGAGGCGAAGAGGCTAACCGATTGAACCAGCTATGGAAAGAAGAATGTCACTACTCCAACATAGATAGAGAATTCCTTTGAGGCGTATCCATACAGGGGTGACCGTTGGCCAATTGTCCTGGGGACTAGGGAAGAAACAGGAGCTTTTTCTTCTCCATGAGAAGGGGACGCTAGCTGAGAAGATAGTCTCTATCATCCTTGCAGTTGAATCTGAATAGAAAGTTCCCTTTCTCAGTGAGAGAAATTAAGCATGACCTAGAGAGTCTCCAGGAGGTGTGAACCTAGTACTCCAGCCTTTCCAAGAAGGGATGTCTCCCCACGAATTTACCAATAGCTAAAAAGGTAAAGGATTCCTTGTTATTGTTGACCATCTGATGACGGATTTTATGGGATACTTATCAGAAAATGGGATTATATCCCTGTTGTCTACTCTTGGTATGCCTCAACAGAATGGAGTAGTGAAAAAAAAGGAATGAAACTCTTTTAGATATGGTTAGATCTATGATGAGTTTCTTAGGATTTCCCATATTCTTTTGGGGGTATGCTTTGGATATTGCGACATACATACTAAACCTCGTTTCATCTAAGTGATTACCTAAGACTCTCTGGGAGGTGTGGTCTGGGCGAAAGCCTAATCCGCAACATTTACGTATTTGGGGTTGCCCTTTTGATATGAAGGATTTGGGAGAAGCTAGCTACATTTTAGGAATCAAGCTTCATCAAGACTGAAAAAAGAGGATGATTGGCTTATCTCAAGCTACGTATATAGATAAAGTACTGATATGGGTTGCTATGCAAAACTCCAAGAAGAGTATCACACCTTTTAGCAATGGAGTGAACCTTTATAAGGATCAGTGTCCAAAGATAATGAAGAAAAGGAGTAGACGAGAACGATACCATATGCTTCAGCTGTTGGTAGCCTCATGTATGATATGCTTTGTACTAGACCGTGTATTTGTCACACAGTAGGCATAGTCAGCTGATATCAATCAAACCTAAGTCCTTAACATTGAACTACTGTAAAATATATTTTCTCAAATAATTTGAACGACTAGAGATTACATTTTAATTTACAGCAGTAATGAGTTCATTCCAGTTGGATACACATTCTGACTTCATGTTAGATAAGGATTTCAGGAAATCCACATTTGGATATGTGTTTATGCTAAGCGGCGGAGCTATCAGCTAGAGAAGTATTAAAACAGGAATGTACCAATGACTTCACCTCGGAGTATGTACCTAAATACGTAGCAGCTTATGAAGTAGCTAAGGACGCAGTATAGCTCAAAAGATTCCTTATGGAACTTGGAGTGGTACCTTTGGCGTGACTGTCGCTCACAGTTCATTATGAGAGCAGCGGGGAAGTCATATAATCCAAGGAACCAAGAAGCCATAAAAGCGAAAAGTACGTACAAAGAAAAAAATCATCTAGCAAGAGAGATTGTGCAAAGAGGTAACATAGCTATCACCAAAATATTATCCATGAATAATCTCGCAGATCCCTTTACTAAGCATTTGACTACCAAAGTCTTTAAGCGGCATGTAGACAAGGATGTACATGAGATAGAACCCCGACTGGTATTGAGTCAAAGTGGGAGAATATAGTTAGATTACATGACCTCAATCCAGTGGATAATCTGGATAAATTGATTTGTTTCATTAATTAATTTATACTTTTAGTTTTTATTCATGAGATGAATGGTATTTTATTCTATGTTTGCACATGCCCAATACAAAATGACATGTGGTTCACGAGATGAACCGAAGCTTACAAGTATATTAGATGTGATCCATGTGTTTGGATGAGATCCACATATAGGAGACACAGATCACAAATCTTATACTTAAATTGATTCACAGTCAGTGATGAGATTGGGCATCTCATCTGATAAGGTTGTAGTGTTGTGATCTCTATGAGATAGTGTGATATGTCTCGATCATCAGAGTGTAACACTCTAGATCATTCTGCTAGTACATTGGATATACTGAATGACCATGAGTAGCACCTTATACAAATCTATCTTTGATTAAAGGATTGCTCTCATAATTTCCAAGCAATAGGCTCTTAATCTTGAGAGAATAATGGACTCAAGTTTTTACCATATATTTACTTTGAATCATGAATGAGCAAAGCCAATTGTATGTCAACACCTCGATGTCTTGAGTACGTAGTAATAGAACTGTGTAAACATATAATTCTCTAGATGGAATCTATCCTCATATACATTTCCTTGTGTCAATTAATGGATTTTATCATTAGTGAGTGCGCGCACATCTCAATTAAGAGTCAATTGGATAGTACTGATAATTACTGTTATTAATTTGGTCACAAGGATAATAAGAGATAGATCCAATTTGATTGGACAGATTTATTCTAACAGATCCATGGATATAAATAATGGAGGGGCCTACTTGTAGTAATTGAGAAGCTTAGGGTCTTCTTGTAATTATTCATAATACTAGAGTGCAATTGCATTTAATTAGTGGACTTATTTACAATTAACAGTGTGTCCAGAGTTCACATGAGATGTGCGGTCCAGATTTCTAGTTGGAACCGGGCCAGTGCTAGCCTTTCACCCATCAATAGGCCTCATGCAAGGTAAGGGTGTAAGCTCTACATATAACCCCATTCACTTTCCTCTCTACAGTCGATGTGGGACTCCGGGGCGTCACAAAAACACTAAATGAGTACTTGCTGATAGAGAATGCAAGTTCTAAAACTTTCAGTTAGCAACCTATAACTTGAAATGAAAGCTAACAACATGCGGGGTCATTATTTCCTAAACTAGAAAAACATTCTTTAATACTCAATATGTAAATCATTATTTTCAAAATCTAAAATCAATCATCAATGACCCAATTGATGAACAATGCAAGATCTTTGTCAAACTATAGCAGTTGAGTTTGAGAGAGGGAGAGAGTGAAAGAAACCATAGGAAATATTAAGTTTTTTTTTTTTTTTTTTTTTTTTTTTTTTTTTTTTTTTTGTTTTAGTGACACAGCTATGGGGTCTGGGACCCATCGAGCCCTCTGGTGAGAGAAGTAGACATCGGGTGAGGTAAAGGAGCCCTTGGGGCGAAGGAATGATACCTCAGGTGAGGTGAAGAGTCCTAGGGTGAGGGAAGGTGGCATTCTTAGGATTGAATCTTAGGCAGCCAAGTGAGAATTGAGCGTCTCGAAATTAAAAGTTGAATACCTCAAAAGTTGTGTTATCTCCCATTATAGCTTTGGTGATAATATGCTGATTGATGCTGCTTGCAGCAACGGAGAAAACCCATGGAGCTACATTCACTATAGATCCTACTCCAGGACCAAGGTTACTTGTAGATTGTGAGGTGAGTATACCCCTCAGCATGGCCCGATAGCTAACGAAGCACTAGAGTAATTTGACGCACCCACAGACTCGAGCGAAATGGAGAGGATGTCGACTCCATTAGCAATGGCATCATCAAAACCAGATAAAATTCTTGATTTTGGGCAGCCATAAACACCACAAACCTTTTACATCGCAATGCTTGCATATGGATCTGTACCCCTTGCATGGCCTGGTGCAAGACCAAAGAAACTAACACCTTTCGCACTTCGGCCTGCAACAATTGATGCAATGTGTGTCCCATGACCTTCTGTGTCTCTCGCAGAAGTCTCTTTGGCCCCTGGACCTTTGTAAAACCTAGCTCCAATCACTTCGTTGTAAACTGTATGTTTCAATCAATTAGACAACATGAAATGAAGTTTAATACTGAAACACAGACCACAGAAAAATGAAACTCCATGTTTAACGCACCAAACACTCTAACCACATAAAATGATGTCTCAAACATTCATTTTCTGCAGAAAATGAGGCTACCCCAGAAAAAAAGAACGTGGAGGAAAATGATCATCTCACATACATGCAATTAGATTAATGACGGTCACACCTGAAATGCAAGTGGTAAAGAGGTGGGGGAAAACAAATTACTTGTTGCAAGTGAAATTCCCATCAGTTTGGCAAATGCCTTTCCATCTCTTTGGAGGAGGACCAAATCCTTCATCATTGAAGCTTTCAAACTTGGGGCAGATTCCATTATGAAGAATACCAATAATGACATCGCTTTCTTTCATAAGCTCTCTTTTCACTGCCTCTGAAACCCCAACGAAATCCCAACACCTCGTTGTGTGAAGCTAATAAGTTTTACTTGGGAACACAGATACCACACCTTCCATCCCTACATAAATGTAATTAAAATTCACGTCATTTGGATCTTCAACTCGAGTAGTTATTCAACTATCTTTTAGCGTCTTAAGGCATTTCTTTACTTACTTGTAATCTTTTGTTGCTCTTATGTTACACCCCGACCCTAACTAATCATGATTAAGACTAATTAAGTGAGATTAATGCTAATTAAGCATGAATAATTGGATTAATCAAGGTTAATGACCAAAGAGGGACAAATCAGTCTCAAATGATACATTAAGCATAATGGAATGGATTTGGATGATATTGAATTTATTAAAATGAGTTTAGACTCAAACAAGATAGGCTAAGGACTTTTCCGTAAATACGGGTTTTCATGTATTTCATCAAATATGGAAATGCTTGATACCAACGTGTGTATCTCGATGAGTACGTTAACTTTTATAATAAACACGATTCCATTTGACCTCAAAATGGACCAAGTGAAGCTTTATTTGACTGCAAATGTAAATAAGCTTAATAAGAGGGGGTTTTAGTGTGAAGAGTGCTTATATTAGAATGAGAAGAGGGTAGATGAGCTCATTTCATTCCAAGCAAAATCCCTAGAGCCATCTTCTCCTTTTCTCTTCCATTTCCTTCATCAAGAGTGAGATTAGGAGTAATTGAAGTGATCTTTAATGAGAGAGGCTTCATCATCATCATCTTCCCCAAGCCATTCCTCCATTGTTGAAGTGTAGAGTTTAAGAAAGACCTCAAAATCCCTCCCTTTGGACCACAAGTAAGTGATTGAGTGTTTTTATAGGATTTCCAAGTCCTATTAGTGGTTTTGTAGTGATTTCTAACATAAATGGCTCATGGGAGTGCATATGCTTGTTTTATGGATTAGGGTTTGAAATTGAGGATTTTGGTCTCAAGCCAAACTAAGGCAAAGAGGGCTTTTGTCAATTGACATCTCTTGTGATTAATGTTAATCATTGTAGTTGTTCATAGTGTTTCCATGGATTTTATGCATTTTACATTGAGTTTTGGATTCATTATGGATGCTTAATGAAATGATTAAGGAGTGATTAGAAGTGTTATTGTGAATGAATGTGAATGGATGGTGTATGAGGGGGAACAGGAGGTTCCCATTTTCCTTACAGGTGTAATGGAGAAAGAGAGTAGAAGAAGGGAGAGAGAGTATCAAGAATTTCGGATGAAATTCTGAAGGGTTCCCTCGAACGAACAGTATGTCCGCTTGAGCGAACGAGGTTTTGTTTGGACTGACAAAAGTTCTGAAGAGTTCGCCCGAGCGAACGTTAAGTGCGCTCGAGCGAACATAGTTCTATATTGGTCCGCTCGAGCGAACAGTGGTTCCGCTTGAGCGAACAACGTTCTGTATTGGTTCGTGGTTCCGCTCGAGCGAACAATATTCTGTCTTGGTCCGCCCCGAGCAAACAGTAATTCGCTCGAGCAAACCTGATACGGACTTAACGATGACAGCTAGTAAAAATTTGGGTAATGGATTTTGGGTTTTGGATTTTTACGAGAAATTGGAGAACTTCTAGTGAGTATAAATGCTTCTCCGATTAGTTTTAAGACTAATCATGGATTAAATTAAGTTATTGAGAATTAGTGATATTTTAAGAAGGGTTCCTTGAACGAACTATATTAATCGATAATTGTCTAAGCTCCATGGGTGATAATTACGGGGACTAATAATGCACATATTAAATGTATAAATGTGATTTTCATCGTGAATAACACGTGCATTTGGAAAACAATGGTTACACCCAAATGGTTGTTTATGATTGAGGTAAGATTGAGTAAAACCATAGGTGGTTAATAATGCTCTAATGATATCATTGTGATCCAATCTAATAAGATTGGTATTATTGTTATCTCATTCCTTTGTCATGAAAGGAATCATTTAGTTGAATGGAATCCATGAAAGGTTTTCTTACTGAAGGTTATTGACCCTTGAGTCCGGCATTACCTAGCTATTGTATTAGAGCTCTAAATGAGTTTGATGAATTAATGTATGACTAATCCTACTGCAGCAGATGAATATTGGGGTGTTCCGGAGCTCCGTGGTGATGCTAGTTGTCCTTGGCCCGGACACTAGTAAGTCCCACCAATTTCCGATCGTATCTTCGGGTATTGATTGATGCCTTCCATTGGAAGATGGATCCTCCCTTTGAGGGGAGATGGTAAATAAGATGAATCCTTCCTTTGAGGGAAGTTGGCAATGAAATGAAATACAATGCAATGAATGCTATGGTAGTGGCCATCTTGTACATGTATATTAATTGACATTGTGCCTCATATTGTCATTGTAGAAATTGTCTAGATTTTTCTAGAATTGGAATCATTGTTATATAGATTGAGTGAACTTAATATGAGTGTATTAACATGCTATTGCAAGAATTGTTTATACATTATTGAACCGTCATGTTCATTAGTGTTATTGATAACATTACAGGCCCGATTGCCCATGCCTGTCCAGCAGCGCCCCCGGCGGCAGCGGAGGAGACCGCTCTGGTTCCTCCAAGAGGATTGATTGAATGGAATAGGCGGGATACCATCTGAAATAGGTATCCGAGTGCGAAATGCGATTGGAACATTTTGATAAATGTTTTGGAAAAATGTTTATAGATTCATTTTGAAATGTAACTATTTGTCATCTGCATAGTATTTTTGGATATGTAGTGTTTGACGAACATATGTTGGAAATGATACATGTATAAGAACTTTATTTTGTATACATGTATATCGTAAATTGATATTGTTGAATATAATGTTTCCACAAAGATTTTGTAATTGATCGGATATTGTGAATGTTCTCTCTTGTGGATTCCGCTTTAACCTCGGTTAATTCGGAGTTTACGAGAGTAAGTATGTTGATCACAACTCGGGGTTACTGGATCTCGGGCCCGGGTCTTGACATCTTACTCCGTGAGGGAGGCTGCAAATCCATTGAAACTCCTTTTGTAACTCTGTACCAATCTATCTGCTGCTGAACTGCTAGGAGGACAACATAAATACAATGATGAAAGTACTGCCAAGAACTCCCTCGAAGACTTCTATACGGACCAACATGAGTATGAGTTAGATTTGAATATGACTAGACCAATTTGAGGCCATGCAATACAAACGAGAGTGCCACTCTCCTGTACCCGGGATGTAAATGGGACTCGCAAATTCTCCATAAGTACTCTAATTAAAGATTTTTTTTATGCAAGTAGAATTTATATCCCTTTTATAGAAAATTCAATTCTCTCTGTTACGGAAAATCACTTCTTATTTTCACTTTTTCTTTAAAAAAAGAATGTCACACCAAACATTGGATTAGTGTACTAATACCATATAGGCAGAAAATTAATTAGAACAAGTTTCCTCTCAATCATAGACTCCTCATGTTGTCCCACAAACACGCCCTAAGGTTAGATCATGCCACACATAATTAATAAAAGGAACAATTATCTTTCCGCTTTTTTTTTGCTATCGGAGAGTTCCCAACTATTTGGGCTGGACTAATCCATCCGGACCCAAAGGGAAGCCAGATAAACACCCTTGTTGCCCCTGTGTGGTAGTACAATTTTGAACCTACAACATCCGGGTGCAAACCGTGGTCCTAGGCTAATTGAGCTACCCCTTAGGATTAAATTATTTTTCCAATGATCTATGGGTAGAGACCTAAATTTGAGTATTAAAGCTAGAACACGGCTTGAATATTAGGCCCTAACAATTAATATATGACTTGGCTGAGCTTTGGCAAGTTTTAAGCCAGTAAATGGCCTGAAGAATAAAAAGGTAAGAGCATAAAAAATGAAACTAAGCTATGGTTTTAGTTAATGTGAAAAAAAAAAACAAAAACTAAAGAAATATTTTTACCTTCCCTGAAGAACATTATGTAAAAGTCTAAGTTGGCGCGATTGAATTGAAAATTGGTCCAGTTGCTGATTCGAAAGGGCTCCCATATACACAATATAAACCTAAAAACATTTGAATATTATATTAAAATGCTTATCTTTAGTCCATGTGCCTACATGATCATCTTCATTACAGTAGGATATTTTCAAATATGGAGTTCTTCTATGAGAGTTCATGAAACATTTTGGAGGAAATAAAAATGAAATAAATTATTCTTAAAAAAATGTAGAAAATAAAAAATAATGTTATCAAACTATATATTTTATAGAACTTCTTGACTTCTTCTATTTTTTTTCTATATTTCCAAGATTTCTAAAGATAACTCAGAAAAGCTTTAGATTATCACAATTTTTCAAAACACAATCAATATAATTACACAAGTCTACAAAGCTAAAACATTCCAACTCAAGTAATCATGGAAAAGATGCATTTTTGTTGAATATTTACACACATTCTTGGGGTTGGGATCAAACATCAATCAAGAGACATACATTTTTCATGCTAATGCACCATCTATTTGTATCTAGGAGTGCAACTGTGGCCTAGAAACGCTCACACTTCGTACATGATCACTTGGGCCCAAGTACCCAAGTTGCTCATATATTTTTTATACTTAAAAAATTTATGGATGGCCTGACATATAAGAACTCCTTAATCAAGATGAAATGGGTTCTAATAAAGGATTATTAAAAAGTTTAGATAGTAGGGCATTTCCTTAAAAATTAATTTAGGACCAGGATTACAAATGGGTGTCTCATTAACCAAGTACCAAAAGTATCTAACTCTGAACAAAGTGGATATAGAACTTATTTTTGAATTCAGGATAAATTGTGATCCCAATCCTGACCAAAGCATATAGATCCAGATTATTTAGATCTAGATACAGGGCCCAAGTATCCGGATCTAATATGATTAGATCCAAATATAAAAAAAATATAAAAATTCTAAAGGCATATATCTTCAGTAATATTGATATTTGAAGATCTCCTTTCCTTAGTCATTCATCTTTTAAAAAATATACATTTATATATTAAAAAAAAAGTATTTTGTGGTCAGTTTTTCCGCCCCTAAAAGTTACTTTTTTTTTGGTGATTTGCGTTCAAGGACACAAAAATAATATATCTTCATCCTAACTATTTTTGTCTTTTCTGAAAGTAACAAATATATTAAATGTGGTCAACATGGAGTTTTAATATACTCAGGTTCCACACCCAAACCATAATAAATAATAATCTGTAGTGGCCAAAACCAGTATCTACACCAACGTATATACAAATCTCTTCCTATCATCTCTAATATGTTAAATCTTGAAAGCAAATCATCAACACAATAGAAAAGCAGACAATAGAAGTAAAAGCATCTTACTTTTCTATCTTCCTGAAGTGCAAGACATGGGTTTCAAACAGCAGCGAAGAGAGAAGACACACAATAAGAAATGGAAGATTTTGTAGGTTAGCCATCTCCTCTGACCAAACACTACTCACTACTACGTCTGTAAGGAGAGGTATGCTGCATGCAATTTCTCTATGAGGTTGAGGACATTACCCATTATGGCAATCAAGAAAATCCTGCGTGGGATTGATTTCTTTACTTAAAATCATTGATACGTCTTTCCATGTGTAGAAATTGATGGCTGGAATTTGTTCCCTTCTTTTAAGACAAATTCAGTTGTTTCCTTAATATCCTTCACAAGTGTTTTCCTAAACTTAATAAATGCATTACCAAAACTATATATCCTTGCAGCATAGTTGTCAATTGCATTTCAGTCAACATTTCGGTTTACCATCTAAGATGAAATATTTCGGAATTTAAGAAATTTGGCAAAACTTTTCGGAGTAACCTTTTGAAATAATAAAAAATAAAAAACATATATATAATAGAGATTAAAAATAAAATATAAACTATGCATGTTTTTTTATATGAATATGGAGAAAAAAAATTAAAGAAAAGTAAAGAATGTGCTACAAACCGAAATGAACCGAAATGGGCAACTGTGATAAACCGGGATGGAAAGCCGAAATGGACCGAAATGATCAAAATGGACCAGAATTCAAGTGGAAATTTTTTCGCCCCATTCCGTTTTAGCTGAAGGACTAGAATGATGAATTCCGACCGAAACGAAATGGAATGGACTACTATGCTAAGTAGGCTATCCAATTAATCCTATTGAGTCCATATTCCATATTAAGATCTAAACCATGCAAAATCACCTCTGCTATTATTATATATGAAGCGAAGTGGTTTCAAATTGAAATCACTTCCAATTCACTCATATTGATTTTGACTAATCTAATTTTGTTTGACCCTAGCAAACGGGTCAGGTCCTTTTGGACCCAACCCGACCCATGTATTTTTAATGACATGGTAAAAATTAATCATGATATGTGCTAAGAATTGAACTCAGGACAATATAGATTTTAAAGGAACGGCACTACCACTACACCACAGAGCATCTTTTTGTTAATAGTTATCAACAAAAACTTAAAATTAGTTAATGAGGAAGGGACCTAGCCCCACTTTGGAATATTGACCCGGAGTTGGAATTTATCTACAAGGTATTTATAAAAATAACTATATTTTTAGAATATCCCTATAAATATTGTTGTTATTATTTTCATACTTATGCATTGTACTTTAAGCACATAGATGATCAAACTTTTGAAATAACTATTTTATATGATTTCCTATATAGTCATTAATTTTCTATGACAACCATTTTACAATAAAACTAAACTCAAATGAATTTATAATATATGGAATTGATCAAAAAAATAATAAGTTTTATAATTAATAAGAAAATGACAATATTATTGAAAACAGAAAAACTCGCGTGGAGTTAAAGAGGTGGTGGGAAACTTTCCATGTAACTATGCACGCTTACTGAGGGAGAAAGGGTGAAGTCTGGGTTTTTTTTTTTTTTTTTTTTTTTTTTTTGTGGCTTTAACTTTTATAAATCGTGATGTAAATATAGTGGAACACTACGATAGACCCCATCTATTAAAAATCACAATAATTAAGATAAATATCCTTCTTATTTATGGGATACCTCAAATTTTCACCTTATTCTGAGTTATTTCCACTGACAAATTGATTTTCTGATAAAAAAAATATAAAATACTATAATTTTCCAAACAATTATTTTTTTTATTTTATTTTTTATTTTTATTTTTTTTTGTGATTTGGACTCTCGGTCATGCCTTTTGTCTTTTAAGAAACTCCCGATATCATCCTATTTCTATCAAGGCAATAGCATTAGAGTATTAATGGGTCCCAATGTTTAAGTGTCACTAATCTAAGGAATTTCAAGTAATTTTGTTTGTTCTGATTATATGATATTTTTTCACCTTTTTTTTTAGAATGTGAAATGCCGATTTATGGGTTGTCTGGTTTATTTAATCCTTAGTCTTTTTTATTTAATCCACTCTCAGTTCTGAGTAGTGTGGTTTCTTTTTTATCTATTGATTTTGATTGTACACTTCTTTTCAAGAATGCGAAACTAATGGTTAAAGGAATCTCTAATAATATTGGTCCATCTAAATAAAGAATTAAGCTCATTCTTAATTATTATCATCAATTTCTAGTTTCTCCAATATAACTTTATTTCTCTATGTCAACAGGAGAACTTTTAATTTTTCCATTCATTTACTTTTAAGTTTATTGTATTTTTTTAGTGCAACTTCAATAGTTTTTTATTTCTTTGATTCTCTTTTTAGTACTGTCTCATGTCCCATTTACATGCTTAGTTTGGATCACTGTTCAACCCATTTTAAAATGTGAGCATCTTGACATAATTGGTGCAATTATTAAACATTTCAATTTGAGACGTAAACCTTTTTTAATTCATTTACTTCTGAGTTCATCAAATTTTATTTGAGCAATTTTAATTATGTCATTTTAATATGATTTATACAAAAGAATCATCAGTTTAAAATTTCTATAGATTTTCAATATTTTTCTGGTTTGTATTTGTATGGTTTTCATAGGTTGTGAGCTTCTTTTTTTTCCCCATTTTTGTTTCAACTTTTTGGTATTGGGTTCTCCTTGGCTTTTTTTTTTTCTTTTAATTCATTTTTTATCATGGGATTTTCTTTGAATTCTCATTTTTCTGTTGTACTTTTTTTATTTTTTTAATTCTTATCATTATGAGTTAATTATTTATTATACTTCTATTGGGTTCTTTAAGTTCTCTTTGTGAAATCTTTTTATGGATTTTTTTTATTTCTTTTGTGGCTTCAGATTTCCATTTTTGAGTATTTAGATTATCATAAGTTGGTTTGGTTCTTCTAAATTTCTTTTATCATTGTTTTGTCTATGGATATTTATTTATATATATTTTTATAGCCCTTTTAATAAAATTTATTTCATTTTATTTTGTATGTTTTTTATTATAATTTCTCACTTATGATGGTTTTTTTGTTTGTTTGTTTGTTTTTTAATGATGGTTTTTCATGACGTTGTGTGTTATTTTGTCTTTGCCCTTTTGTGCTCCATTTTTTAGTTTTTTTTTTTCTTATGAGTGTTTGATTCTTTTAAATTTCTTATGTTATTGAGTTGATTATGGATTTTCATTTCTATGTGTCTTTTAAATTTCATTGGATTTTATTCATAGTTTATATTGTTTGTTTGTTTTGATTTTATTTTTTGGTTTTCTTGATCATTAATCTTCGATTTTCATGGGCTTGTGGTTTATTTTTTTAATTATATGGTTTTAGGATTTGAATTCTTAATTATGGACTTCTTTTTTTTTCCCCCTCTTTCTCAGACTAAAACCTTTTGCATTTAATTTTAAAGGAACTGATCATAAAGTTTTTTTATATAAATTTTAATATTATGATTATATTGCACGGGCATATTTTTCTAGTTTATATATATGAAAGCAACTGTTCCAATTGAGAAATTAGGTTCAATTGATTTTGAATCCACATTCCATTTTGACCCTCTTATAAAACATTCAAACTATTACTCTCTTTCTCTCATTGATGTCCCCAATTCCTCCAAATGCCATTTTCTCCCTCATCTCATTATCTCCACTACTGTTTCTAGAATCGACGTAAAGAATGAATTAATTTTGAATTTTAACTCTTCTATCTTCTTGCCGTTACTACCAATTGCCAATTAGAAATCAATTTTGACTGTTTTCCAAGAGCCATTGATTAACAATTGATTTTCACCTTCTCTCATCACTCTTCGAACCGTTTCATTTTTTCAATGTTTGTGCATAACTGCATTTGAAACCAATTCACCATCTCTCACCATCTCCTCTTCGTTTACTCTTGCATCTCTCTAACATGCAACTCCTCCACTTCCTCTTCACTCTTCGAACCGTTTGATTTTCACCTTCTCTCATCACTCTTCTAACCGTTTCATTTTTTCAATGTTTGTGCATAACTGCTTTTGAAACCAATTCACCATCTCTCATCGTCTCCTCTTCGTTTACTATCGCATCTCTCTAACATGCAACTCCTCCACTTCCTCTTCTATCTATCTCCTCTCCAGTTTTTGCAAAACCCTAAGCCCTAATCCAAACATAGAGACGAGGAGAAGAAAGGGAGAAGTTGAAGATGGCTCTGCCGCATAAATTCCTTATAGTGATCCACGTTCTTCTCTATCCATCATTCTCTCTCTTCCACAGGTGTCCTCTTTGTTACCTCACCTTCGAAATCTTATTGATAAAGAAGTGAAATGCTCTTGTGAAATTATTTCATTGGATTGGTTTTGTGTTTTTTTTATGCTAATTTGCAAGTTCCTTTTTTTTTTTTTTTTTTTTTTTTTTTGTGTTTTGAATGGCTAAGTTCCACTTCCTTGATTGGTTGATAAGACTGGTTTTCTTTTGCATTAGTTTTATAGGGCTTTAATTTAATTTGTGTGTATATCTTTATTCTCTTCTGAATATAATGATGCAATATGACCTACAAGATATTTAATTTGATGTTTTTTACACATACATATATAAAATTTTCATGTTTTCTGAAAAATCTTTAGAGAAGATATTGCATTTGAACAATATATGAAGATTGTTGCCTTTTTCCATTTTCCAAAACTAATTTTAGTTCCTTGCATCATCCCAGAAAAAACGAACTTTTATTTGATGTTCTGACGGGGAATGATGGATGCATTTGGGGTTGGAGATGGTTTTTTTTTTTTTTTTTTTTTTTTTTTTTATGCTAGCAACGCAAAGGTATAAATGAAAATCAACTTTTACAATATTCGATTCATGAGAACATCAATCTCCTTTGTTTTATGGATGCCTGTTTCCTTTTAAACCGATTTATTTTTTTCTTGCATTTGCTTCGATAGTCTAGGTCTTTTGCTTCTTTTTTATGTTTAGTTTCATTTTGAATTTCTTAGTTCTTTTTGCACATTAGTTTTCTTCTACTTAGGTGGCTGCAACTTTATTTTTCTTTTCAAAAATATGAAGTTAATAAAAAATTATTTATTTATATTAGTAGAGGTATATTATACTAACTCTTTTGATTTCTTATTTTAAGCCTTTAATTTTATAAATGACACTATATTTTGGAATTTTAAAATTTCTAATAATATATTTTAATATCTAATACAACGAATTACATTGCCCGTGCTTAGCACGGGGGTTTCTCACTAGTTAAATTCATTATGCCAATCAAGTTCTTAAATGTGGACCCATTGATAGTCTTTATAGACTTGGGGGCTAGGGCCAACATTCCACCCAAATCCCCATTTAATTATAATTTATTATCTTGGGGCCAAATATCACTCCACTTCAAATTGGACCAACTGCAAAAGGTAACATAAATTAGAAGAGAGTGGTTTTACATATTAATCTTTTATTGTTTATTTTTAAAATAAAAAAGACTTATCTTCCAATTTTTTTTATGAATTAATAATTATTATTATATATATTATAAAGGCAATAACCCTATTTGCAGGAGAGCGATACATGCATGACATGCTCCAATTTCATGAAGTCTCCAACACTCTCCAACAAACATCTTCTAATCCTCTCTTAATTTGAATTTTTCTCATATCTCTAAATGGAAATCCCTTTTCTATCTAATCTTTCTCCCTAATTTCTCTATCTCATTGCTTATTTCCAATGAGACTTCTTTTTTTTTTTTTTTTTTCAGAAGGATGCTACATTTAAACACAATAATCTTCATGTCTTCTACATCCTTTTGTTATTAGGGTTTTTGTCATTTCTTTTTAGTTTTTTTTTTTTTTTTTTTCCTTTTGTAGCATTCGTGGGCCCATTGGGCAATTGTCTTCAGTAAGTTAAAAATGGGCGACCAAATTTAAATGTTTTTCCTTTTTATCATCCGTTGGCCCACTGTACATTGGGATTTGAGAGTTAGGCCCCGTTGATGGATCTCCTGCAAGATTTCTTTCTTTCCATTCTTTCTTTATTTTTCATCCATTAATGGGCTCCATTATTGATTTGTTTTATAGCTTGGCTATATGGGACCCTTATGTCAGATCCAAACTGCAAAAATTTGGGGCCCACTTATAGATTATAACCAGCTTCATATTTGTTTTTATCATCAATCTATGGGCCCCACTGTCAAAGGAAGTTTTTTACTCTTTATCACAATTTTGAATAATGTGTGTCCTATTGTGAAAGCAAATCTTTTTTTCTTTCCAATCTCACAATTTACCCGGGGGGGGGGGGGGGGGTACACTTTTATAGCCAAACGGTTGCATATTGCTACCTTTTTCTCGTTATTTTTCAATATTTAACATAATCAATATGTGGGCCCATTATGGAAGCCAGTTGATTTAATTTTTTAATTGATACTAAATTTGTGCCCAAGCTCAGATATAAACAAATCAAGGTCCTAAACCTAGACAAATTGATTAGATCATTTTACTCATTTTTTAAAACCTTTGGGTTTTGAAGTTCAATTTTAATTGTATTTATGTTTTGAATGATATGGTAGTATTTATTTATAATTTTTACAATCTTTATAAATACTTCTATTTAAGATTTTATTTAGGCCTGTCACTAGTAATTAATAATACATACTGCTATTGAAGAAATATAGGTTGAGCCCACAACTAACCAAAAAGATATTGGTTATAAAAAAATAAAGAAACTTGTAAAAATAAGTATAAAAATTTGAGATAATTAGCGAAAGGTCCCTAGAGTTAAATCTATCCAGCCTCCGGTCCAGGGAAATTCATTTTAAGGGCTCTAGTCCAAGCAGGTAGACTGTTTGCAGCTAGAGGTCCTTGGATACAATTTACATGACTAACTTGCCCTCTTTCAACTGTTTAAGCATCTAATCTTGAATTTTAAAATTTCAAATCTGTCATTCTCCCCCTCATTACAAGGTGGGCCACGATTGTTGATTGGAGAAGATCGTTGATTTCTTTGTTGGAATTGTGGCAAAGAACGCAAAGGATTTCTAACTCCTTGCCTAGGAAGACAACAAGAATAGAGAACCCGGATCCAGATTCGCCCAGTGTTGCTCTTGCTGTTACGCCGGACGTGGGCAAGACGAGAAATCGGTGTCCATATCTACAAGTGGGCCATCACTGTGCTCAAAATCGCGGAATGATGAAGAGGAAGAATAGGAGAACGGGTTTTCAATTCGGATGGTAGATATGTTTGCAGGACATCTCCCGTGCTTCGGATCCGAGCTCAAATTGCTCCATACAGACAGCGCAGTGAGACTCCACAGCGACGTGGCCGATGGCGATCTTGATCAATGGCATCGACTCCATGACGGCCTTCGACGCCGGGCGATGCTCGCACCGCCAAACGCCGTTTATCTTGATCTGCGACAACTGATCCAGAAGCTGATCGAATCCAAATCCCATCAAGATCTCCGACATGCTCCGTGGCAGCGGGCAAAGACCAGATCCTGCACTATCATCATAATACAGCTCGAAACTCCCTCTCTCGCCTCCAGCATAAGTTCCGCCACCGTTAGCCGGTCCTCGGAGAACGATAACTGGATTGAACGGCGAGCGATCACCTCCGTTTCGCCTGCCATATCTACAAGTGGGCCATCACCGTCATAGAAATCCAAATAACAGAGAACGAAAGGAGAACGAGAGGAGGAAGAAGATGACCCAGAGGGTCGATTCCAGTCCGGGTCAGGTCGGGTCAGGTTTGACCTGGTTTCAAAAGCCCAAAAGAGAATCTATCCGAGTTTTTGAGAAATTTATCTGTGTTTTTGGCATTATATATGAGTTCCCGACAAATTTATCTGAGGTTTTGAAAAATTTATCTGAGTTTTTAACTAATTTATCTGAGTTTCTGACAAATTTATCTTCATTTTGGAAATTTTAACTGAATTTTTGAATAAGTCTTTCTGGGTGTTAGGCAAATTTATCTAAGTTTTTGAAAAATCTATCTGAGTTTTTTCGAAAATTTATTTACGTTTTTTCAAATATATTTGTGTTTTTTTATTTTATTTAATATTTCAAAATTTATTTGCGTCGTTTCAAATTTATATATATATTTTGAATTTTATTTGGATCTTTTGTAATTTATTTGCCTCTTTGAAAATTTATTTGGATATTTTGAAATTTATTTGCGTCTTTTTTAATTATCTATATTCTTTTGAAATTTATTGCATTTTTTTAAATTTATTTCATTTTTTGAAATTTATTTGAGTTTTTTAAAATTATTTCATTTTTAGAAATTTATTTGAAATTTGTTTCCTGTTTTTTGAAGAAAAAAAATTTAATTTATTTGAAAATCTCATTAGTGGAATTTTATTAATCGTGACTAATTTAATGGTAGTCGACCATTATTAATGGCTTATCCCACTAATCGTGGGATATGATTTGAAGAAAGGACAAATTAGACATTTCAGGTTTTCAAATTTTAAAAAAGGACCTATCACACTATAAGAAAAGATTGTAGACCTAAGGCAATAAAGTGAAATGTTCAGGGACATGCCGCTGAATCCCCCTAAAAATTTTAAGAGCTCATTTCAAACCCAGAATATCACATTTTGTACTCCCTCAGTAGAAAGTCTTGTTTGTGTTACAATCTCCAATTGTCTAATTACAATATCTAGGATTCCTTGATTGGCTCATGTGAAACTTCCTATTATTGTTTAGGTGAGCACCTCTGAATGTAGCCCCATATTAGCGACCCTATTGGTATCTTGCATAAAGTTAAACTACTAACCCATAAGATTAGGTCATTCAAACCACAAAATCCCCTTTCTTCTTGGATTTTTGAGGAATGTGAGGATGCTTACCTTGGGTATCAAACGAAGATCCTACTACAAAATGATTTATAGGGATATTAAGAACTTGCACTAGCTAGTTTCAAATTGTAACAAACCACTCATGAAAAAAAAAATGCAACCTCTATTCGAGGATTCAGCCGAGGACAGATTAGAACAATGAAATGAAGCGAATGTAGCAGCTGAAGTTATTGAAAAAAGGCTTTGGTGACTCATAAAATGAAAAATAATATAACTTTTCATTTTGCATTGAAGGACATCAGTAACTCTATTTTTGGTTAACTTTTCAATTGGTGGTTTTATTTAAATGCTTTGGCCAATCAATCTTTAGATTCTTGATATACAATTTATATATAAAATATGTGCCCCATAATGGCTAAGTAAGAACCCATTTCTCATCTCACCCTTAACTTATAAACATAGGTTCAGCTAGCAAGTGTGACCACCACAAAATCATTCATAAATTCAGATTAGGCGGGGGTTCATGTTAAGATTCCACGCTCCACAAAATTATTTGCAAACTCGGATTAAGCAGGGATTCATGTTAAGATTAATGGCCAATTTTTTACACTGCTTGATATCTATTTCAACCAATAAACAATGGTTGGAAGACTTGACATATGAACTCAAAATAACACTAAAGAAAAGGAAGAAAGATATTTAGAATTTGGAATATTTATTAAATCGCGAATGTGATTAAGAAGAAATCACAAAAATTACAAGGAACGTACGCTCCAGCAGCTGATAGAGAATAAAAGAAACAGTAGTTTTTATTTAGCTATTTCATGAGATTCAAGCAGCATTGGTGTATACAACTATAGGACTTCTCACACTGTGAACACCATCAGACCACACGAGAGAGGTAGAGGTTACATTGGCATTTGACAATACTTCTCCACCAATGGTGACAACAAAAAAATGCTTCTCATTAATTGACTTGAATGATAGAACACTTGGGCTAACTGCAATTTTAAGTCCAGGAAGTTGTTTCACTACTGCCTTGTATGTGGATACTGGTGTGCCAACATTGGTGACCGATCTTGAGAAATTGCGTGAAAAAGTCCTGTTCTTGTCTACTAGCAGTTGAATTGATGGGTAATTTAGGTCCCCAGCAGTTCCATCAGTCTTTCTACATTCGAATTTCACACCAGAAATGAGTCTGATTTCTTCTGCGGTGTACCCCTCATTGCATAAAAATTGTATGTAGTCGTCTTTGTTGGCGTCATAGACTAAACCAGGATTGACAGCCTTCACTGGATTGATCTGGCCAGCACCGTAGGCGAATTCCATATCCACATTTTTCCTAGGATTAATAGGAAAAGCTTAAAGAAGAAGAAAAAAAAAATCCATGTTAGAAACGGATGTAAAGAAGCCAACTAGGCCTAGAAGCCAAAGAAGCCTAGTCATGTGCAATTCTTATGAATATGTATTATAGTACTGAGAGAGGAACATAAGATTACCAGTAGTCATAAGGGCTGACTTGATGGCAGCAGGTGACCAATCAGGGTGAAATGCTTTCACGTAAGCTGCTGCACCGGATACATGTGGGCAGGACATGGATGTCCCTGATAATATAGCATATTTTGCAGATCTTTTATCTTCTTCATAACCAGTCAAAGAGGCGACAGGTGAGTAAGCAGCAATAATTCCTACACCTGGAGCGGTTATATCAGGCTGCGATAGAAGATCATATTACAAGGTTGTTAGATTTAATACAAAAAATACAACTTAGACTAAACATGATATAAACAACCTTGAGAATGTTGGATGAAATGGGATTTGGTCCTCTTGAAGAGAAGGAAACAACAACTGGGGCTGTCCTGTCTCGAAGAGCTACGGACTTGAGAATTTTTGCTTGTGGGTTCCTGTTGAATGGCAAACAATGTCAGGTATTGAAAGGTGAATATAAAAGATCTGATCAAAGTTTATTATCTGAGTAAAATTTCAAAGAATGACTCCTTTTATATAATCGCGTTAGAATCCATTTAATTCTCTTTCAAGGAGATATGTCAATTGCAAGTCCAAGTACTGATTCAAAAAGTTGTATGATTTTACAAAACAAAGGTAAAAGAACAAAATGGAATATGGAATATGGTGGGAGGATTTCAGATACTTAAAAATATTTGCTTAACATAACATCGCCAAACATTGCCAGGCTAAGTAGCTTTGGAATCCATGAATTTGATGACACCAATATCATTTGGAATTCTCCCAATCAAATGGGGAAATTAATCCAAGAACCTAGGAATAAAATAATATTTGAAAACTTTTTTCAAAATTCTATTAGAAATTCTTGTACCCATATAAGCAACTATTAAAGCATATAAAACTATACATTGTAAACAGATTGAGAAACAATGTTTTAGAACTAATAGAATTAAGGGAAATTTTCAAAAAAAGCCCTTAACTTTTGGGTGATTTTAAAAAAAAGGGTCAAAAGAATTCAATATTTCAAAAATGGATGAAAATTTTCAAGATTTATTTCAATCAGGTCCAATCCGGCGATCTATACCCACAAAAGGACAAAAGTGCCCTTAGTGAGAAGTAACTAGGAAAAAGGGCAATCTTCAAAATAGGCCTAGAACTTTTTAAGTGGTTTTAAAAAAAGGACCAATGAATTGAATATTTCAAAAAGGTATGAAAGTTTTCAAGACTTCTTTCAATCCGGTCCTGTTGAGATGTCTCCATCCACTGTTGGTAGGTTTTATTTTTTTAAGTCAAACTGAAGAAAATTCATTTGATTTCATTCCTTCTCTAAAATATTAGACCAACTATAGGATCACTTTTGCTTGTTCCATGTCACGTATATATGTTCAATGCATTGATTGCGTGGAAATCTACCTTAATAATTATTGTGCCCAAATATTGGATTGATCATGACGTGAAAACTGAAATTAATTTTTGACTAGGTTAATAATTAGAGTGCCCATCTAAAAAGTTTAGGAATGTTTTGAAAATTTCTTTTTTTTTTTTTTTTTACCTACTTACTACTCACTAATGGCACTTTTGTCCTTTTGAGTTTTTGTTTATAAAGAATTACCGGCAGTGGGTATGGATTGTCGGGTTGGACTTGAATGAAAGACGTCTTGCAAACTTTCATACGTTTTTGAAATATTGAAATTTTTTTACCCATTTTTTTAAAATCACCCAAAAGTTATGGAATTTTTTGAAAAAGTCCCTAGAATTAATGAAACTCTTTAAGATTTTATTCAATATGGAAGGTGGTCAATCAATTATTTCCCAACCAACGAAAAAATTCGATTGCCCCTTTTGATATTTACCTTAATCTTAAATTTTAAGGTAAGACCTCTGATAGAAGCTCATTATCAAAATCTTCCAGAATCATTAGTATGGGATAGAAATGATGCTCCATATGATAGTAAGTTAAAAGTTAATTAACACAGGTAAGTTACTTACTTCGTGCTTTTTATGTGTGATATGATGTTGTCCCCTTGTGCCATATCTACAACGGTGGAAGGCAAAGGAAAAACCCTGGAATAATCATTTGCTTCTTTAGTTTGCATGATTTGTCCCTGAGCACCAGACGACAATGCTCCATCTCCGCCATTAAGTTCTTCACAAAAAATAATCTTTCCCTTCACCAATTTTTTATCCAAACATTCGGCCAAACAAGTCCTGTAACAAAACAAACAGGATTACAGCTATTTCATATATATTTCTATGGGAAAGGAAAAAATAAATTAAAGTTTTAATCAAGAAAATATATACCCGGCACGGGCTGAATCGCAAGAGGTAGAAGCATTTGTAGAAAGTATCAATGGAACTAACTTAGTAGAACCAAAAGAGTTAATTGATTGGCCCTGAGAATTTTAACAAATAGAAATTACATCCGAATGTCTGATGACCTTTTGTAAACTAACTTCTAATGAAAGAAAATAATAGTGTTCCTTTGAAGAATGTCATCAGAATATGCTAACAAGATGTTAGACAAAAAATGGAGAGATTAGTTTTCATTAGTTTCATTATAAGCTGAAAATGGAAACTAAAGAGCTTGTATTTCTACTTCTATGATTCTAATTTCTATTGTTTCATGTGATGAAACATCTTCTACAATGATGTCTTCTAGTTCTTGTTTATAAGCTGGAAAAATTCAATTCTAAACCTCTTCGATCGGTTTGAATTAGCTTTTCAAAGAAATTGCGGAAATGATTTCCCTAAGAGAATAAAAAACTATGCTAAATTTTAATAAAACATAATTACAACCAATTCTCTTTTGAAAACCATTTTCATTGTTTTGAAGAAAGACTATCACAATAGAATTTCCAAAACATAGTTTTTAGAATGCTAAAAATGTCAAACAGATTGAACTTTCATGCGTGAAATATACAACCAAAATCTCACAATCGTTGTGGTAGAAACCCAAAATAGAATCATCAATGTACCAATTGATGAACATTCAAGCAATGAAATAGAATTTTCTTCAAACAATAGCCTTATCACCGAAGAAACAATACAAAGTTAATTACCCGAAAAACTTTATCACCGACGATAGCCTTAGTGACAATTTGTCGATCAATGCTGCTTGCGGCAACAGAGAAAACCCAAGGGGCAACACTTGCTACTGTACCTGCATCAGGACCCTCATTACCTGCAGATTGTGAGGTGAGTATACCCCTCAGCATAGCATGAAAAGAACCAATGGCCATCGCGTCACTTGAGTAATTTTTCGCAGACATAAGCCCGAGAGAGGCCGAGAGTATGTCGACACCATCAGCAATGGCATCATCAAAACCAGCTAAAATACTCGAATCTGAGCAGCTCATCTCACCGCAAACCTTGTACACAGCAATCCTTGCAGATGGAACTGCACCCCTAGCAGAGCCCTGAGCAATACCAAAGAAACTAGTTCCTTTCACTCTTCGGCCTGCCGCAGTTGACGCAGTGTGTGTTCCATGACCATCAGTGTCCCTTGCAGAAGTTATATCTTCCTCAGGAAATTTGTAGTACCTAGCTCCAATCACCTTACTGTAAATTGTACATCTCAATTAGTTAAAAAAAACACTCAAAAAAGCAAAAAATGAAGTCTCAAGTATTCCTCTTCTGCAGAAAACTAGACAACATGAGAACTAAATAAAGCGACAATAAGTTATCATCTCACTACTCAGCCATAGTTGAAATGCAAAAGGCAAAGAGGTGGGGAAAATAGATTACTTATTGCAAGTGAAATTCCCATCAGTTTGGCAAATCCCTTTCCATTTCCTTGGAGGGGGACCAAATCCTTCATCGCTGAAGCTTTCAGACTCTGGCCAGATACCACTATCAAAAAAACCAATAATGACATCGCTCTCTTTCTCAATCTCTCTTTTCACTGGCTCTGAAAGACCAACAAAATCCCAAGACCTTGTTGTGTGAAGTTGATAAGTTTTACTTGGGAACACAGATAACACACCTTCCATCCCTGCATAAATATAGTTAAAATTAGCGTCATTTGGATGCTCATTTGTTGTAATCATTCAACATTTTTTGGTGTCTTAAGGTATTTCAATGCATACTTGCTATCTTTTGTTGCTCTTCCTCGGTGAGGAAGGCTGCAAATCCATTAAAACTCCTTTTGTAGCTTGCCACCAATCTGTCTTCTGCTGAACTAGAAAGAGGAAAATTGAAATACAATGACACATTTAACAGTGATGTTTCAGGAATAGACTGTGGCCCCGTCAACCAAAAATATTCATGGCTCCAAGCTTGATGATTTCTATATGGGCCAAGATGATTATGAGTTTGATCCTACACGACCTATACAAATTGGAGAGAACACACCAAAAAACTAGAGCAATTTGAGACAATGCAATGTGCATAAAGAGCACCATTTTCATGTTAAAAGACTCCTGTATCAGACAATTCAAAGAGCCTTGCACAAACTCCATTTGAAAAACAATTTAAGATTTGTTCATGAATCTAGAGAATTCTACTTTCTGTTTCCATAGAAGAGAGAAATCTTGCATTCCTAAACATTCCATTTGAAGTTGAAATTCTCATAAGGAATATAGGTTCAACTTTAAGACCAAACAATGGAAAATTAAATTGCATGAAAATAAGATCAATTTTCCTTTTTATCAAGGACTACTCATCTCGCACAAACACGATATAAGCTTGTCCAATGAGAGGTAATTAATAAAAGGAATGATCAACTAAGGCAAAGAAATAGAATTTGGTTGAGAAAACAAGGATTGAAATTAGGCACATATAATAAATGGGTCGGCTGGGCTCAGACATGCCTTAGCCCATAATCAGCCAAATTTCATGAAAGACAAACTCATTGATCTTACAACGAAATTTTATGTTTCTTAATACAATGGAATTGCTTGTGTAGCCAAAAAAATTTAAAAAAAAAAAAAAAAGGAAAAAAGTGAAAAAGATTTAATATATGATTTTACTTAAAGTAAAAGAAAAAAGAAAAAAGAAAAAAAAAAAGCAATCTTATACCTTCCTTGAAGAACATTCTGTAAAAGGCTAAGCTGTTGATGTTGAATCGAAAATTGGTCTAGCTGGTTATTTTGGAGGGCTCCCATGTACACAATGTAAACCTAAAAACATTTGAATGTGACATCAACATACATGTATTTAGTCAATAAGCCTACATTATTATCAACAAATGCTTTTACCCAGAAAAATTTTGGCATATTTTCAAATATGGAGTTTTTCTAGGATTTATTGAAATGTTTTAGGAAAAGAATAAATTAATTCAGTAATAAGAATGTAAAAAAATAGAAATTTATTCTACATAAAACTGTGCATGCAATTTCTCAACTTTTGACAACTATGCAATATTTTCAGATTTATGAAGATAACTGAAAAAGGAAATATTCTAAGTGATTGAATTTTCATAAAATGTCATCAATATTACTGGAAAAAGTCTGCTTAGCTTAAAACATTCAAATTCAAGTAATAATGGATGCAATCAAGCTACTCTGCACCCTTGTTTTTGTTTCGAGAGGTGAAACTTGAGCCTAGAAACGCTCAAAGGTTAAATGACATAAGCCCAAAAAACCAAGTTTTTCAATTAATTTTTATAACAATATAAACTTATATGGATGGTCTATCCTAAATCTGCATATATTCAGATTTTGCAGTCCAACTCATTTGAATTTGGAGAGCCACAAAATAGTAACATCTCTGTAAACAAATGGTTCCCATTTTCTATATACAAGTACTGTGGGTGCTAATGGGTCGGGCCCTTTAAAAATTTAGGCAGGCTTGGATTGAGGAATAGAAAACTGAAATCATAGCCCAACCGGCCCAAATAAAATGTGCTTGTAATTTAGTGATAACTTGTCCAGACAATTGCTAGAAAAGCCAGAAAAACTGATAAAATTAAAGCCCAGTTCAACGGGCACTTGACTAAATGGCCAGGCTTGGGCTTGACACTTACAGTTACTCCCTAAGTCAGGATTGGGCTACATACGAGGCTGCGTTTCTAAAGTCAGGCCAGGAATGTAAATGCCTTAGCCAGGCCCTACCCGATCTAGGTGGCCTAGTTACAAATAGGCAATAGGTCCCACAATTCAAAGCATCTACACCCACATACATATCTATTCCTATCTTCTCCAACACATTGTATATTGGAAAAAAAAAAAATCACCAACACATCAGAAAAGAAGACAATAGAATTCTAAGCAGCTTACTTTTCTATCTTCCTGAAATCCAAGACATTGATTACAAAGAGCAGCAAAGAGAGAAGACAAGAAAAGTAGAAATGGAAGAACTTGTTGGTTAGCCATTTCCTCAGACTAAACACTACTCCTTAGTCCTTACTACGTCTGTTGTAAGGAGAGGTACCATTGAATTTATAGAAAAATATAGAGGGGAGAATTATATATGGCAATCAAGATCCTTCTTGGAGGGAGAGGATTTAGAGAATTATATATGGCAATCAAGATCCTTCTTATGGGGAGAGTATTTATATACTTAGATCTTTGATTCATCTTTGTTAGTATAGAATTGGACTAAAACCGTACGTTCTTTGTTCTTTGTTCGTGTACAAGCAATTGAAACAAAGAAAAGAGGAAGTACGTACAGCTCATTTGATTGGAAGGTGAAAGGAAAGAGTATGGTGCATGTTTCCTAATAAGTAGTAAATGGATCGGAGCTGTGTAATGGGATTTGATTTTGGCTCTTTATTACATTACTAAAACCGTCCATCTTCTTTTTGCAGGTAATTCAGATATTCAAGCCCAATTTGAACTCCTCATGCTAAATCCTAAGCTCGGCCCAAATATTTTTCAGGCTTCAAAATCTAAGATCAAGCCCAAACAAGTTCAACATGCATTGGGTTTCCATGCAAACCAGGCTAAGCAGAATTGGTGCCACCCAATTAGTTGCACCACTACTACCAACATGCTACAGGCAGCAAAGTCTTAACTCCATACTAACCCAACCCATATATTCCGGCCGGCAATATATATGGGTCGGTCACAGGTTAAGAGAAGTTAGCCAAGATTTAAACATGTCTGCTTGGGTCAACCCACTCAACCTACATAACCAGCCCAACCCTTTTAAATGAGTTGTTTTGGAGCCGACTCGTAAATATAAACCCATTCCAACAAGTGTGATTGAGGTTGACATTTCTTATTCAATTAATAAATGAATTGTGTTGAAACTAGGGTTAAGATAAATATCACCTACATCACCATACCACCCAATGATCCACGTACAATATGGGTCCCAACCATCCAAACCATGGGTTGTTTCTATTGGGTCACAATATCAGATGACCTAAATTTCATGAAAACGTTCCAACGTATATTCGCTTCAACTGTGATCCTAATTTCAAAATATAATATTTAGATTAGATACCAATAAAAAAAAAAGTAATTAGATTGCAAATCGATTAATAGGATTCAGGCATCATATATATATATATATATATGTATGTATATATATGGTTTGAAATCTTATGTATAATATTTTGAAAGCTTGGAGCTGTCTACCATGAATGTATTTGCTAAGAAAGTTAAATTTAGGTTGCTGCAACCCAAAAAGAATGAAAAAAAAAAACGTAAAAATGAAAAAAAAATTACTAAAATTTTTAAACCACATACCCCCCGCATAAATTCTGAAAATTAATATATATATATATATATATATATATTCTTCTGTTCAATTTCTTGGGTCCGCCCGTGTCCATAATCTACCTCCCAAAGAAAACAAGCGCAAGATTTGCATAATTCACGAAGAGGACCTGCAAAACTTAGATGAGTGTTAAATATGGATAAGTGTTAATTCACAAAGTGAGGTCATAGGGTAGGACATGTGGGACCCACAGGCAGGCCATTCCATACAAATGTTAGCCATCACTGAAACTTATATAATTAATCATTATTTTATTTTGTGAGATCAATGTGCCTTGTCAATGATGATCGTGAATTATATACAACTATGACTTGGTCGTTTCTAGAAGCCATTGTTATGCATATATAAAAAGAGATGTAGAAAGATTTAACGACGGATTCCATTAATGCTAAAGGCCAAGAAAATGAGATAATCAATCTCCCACTTTTAAGGGAGGAGATTTTCATCATTTTGCAAGTAAGAAAAATGAGAAAATGAATCTTCCAAATTTAAGAGAGAGAGAGAGAGAGAGAGAGAGAGAGAGAGAGGTTTTGATTTGGTCACCGAAAGGGAATGGCCTAAATCCTAAAAAAACAAAGAGCATACTTTACTACGACAAATCCTAAAAAGACCCTAGCATTTTTCTTAATCCTAAAAAGTCCTTGGAACATCAATATTTTTAAAATATTCCTTAAAAAGTTCTTTTGATCATTCTGGCCTATTTGGAAGGAAAGAAATGATAGAATCTTCTGGAGTGTCACTACTTCTCGTGTTGACTCAATATCTATTGTCCCTTAGAATTGTGAAGTGCACTTTGATTAGAAAGAAGTTCTTTCATTGTTTCTCTTGATGACATCCTTGTAAATTGGGGAGCATGTATGTTGTGTGGTCCAATTAAGGTGAGGGAATATGTTCTTTAGTCTCCTCTCCTCTTTGCATGCTTGAATTCAATGTCGATGGAGCTGCAGGAGGTAAGCCGGATTCGGCGAGTATCAGAGGTGTCCTTCGCAATGATAAGGGCGAGGTTCACTTTATGGTCTCCATGCATATGAGTGTTCGTGACTCTAATGAAATAAAGGTGCTTGCTATTTTAGAAGCTCTTTGGTGTAACCCAAGGTTTTTCCAAGGTACACTCTTCATGGAGAGTGACTCTTCTAATGCAGTTTCATGGGTGTCTAATGGGAAGTCAAATTCTTGAAAATTTCAATTCCTCTTCAATGAAATTTGTGCCTTATGTTGTCTTCCGACATGAGTATAGATCACCCAACTATATGGCAGACACTTTTGCCAAATAGGGGGTTGAAAGCCGTACTCTTTGGGAGGCTTTTGTCATGTAACTGTGGTTTAGGTGGAGGTACATCTCTCTTGTACCTTCCTACTCTTCTTTGCTCTTTGTATATTGCTCCTCCATTTTAATGAACTTCTTGTTATCCTTTTAAAAAATAATAATAATAATAAAAAGAGGACATGACCACCTGTGTTTACTGGGTCCAAGATCCAATGCATCTATCACTGTCTGAATATATTTCAATAAAAAATCAGATATTTTGTGATTTAATTACATTAATCACATTTTCTTAAAAGCACTAAAGATACCATATTATAGAGCCCACATAACATGAATTACCAGGGATAAATCCTAGGTCTCTCCCTCCTCGCAAATGCGAGACTCTTATCCTCACATGTAAGAGTGCTCCCTTCTTAGGAATGTGTGTATATTCTCTCTGCTTATGCGAGAGCTCCCTCCCCACTTTGTGCAAGTTCTCTCATGGGTCCTAGCCCCCTTGGTTAGGGTAGTAGAAAAAGAACAGTAAATTAGAATAAGATGTAACACTAGAAATATCGGACAATTATGAAAAAATGCTAAATGGTGTTTTACCAAGCCAATGACAAATATAATTTTGATTAGACAAAATCTTGTAGGATTACAAGATGGAAGTTGAGCGTCAAACTAAAAATCTGAAATGCAAATTACCTTATTATATGCAGAAAATAAATTTACTAATAAATGATTGTAATTAGTTGTTTAAACAATTTTTCTTTGATCCAATGGATAATATAGCGCCTTTAGAAAACACCTTAAGGAGTCATTTGTCTTTTCCATATGTGATGCGTAAATGGGAATCGTGCATAACCATTACATATGTGAACTCTTTTGGATATACAATCGACTCACATATTCAATGTATTCCATTGTTTGCCATTTTCACATCTCTTCATATGAATCGGTGTACATCCAATGGTTCACCATTTTTCACAAAATTCCCAAAATCTATGATGAATCAAGACATGGGATTTGAATTCCTATATCTTTTGACATTCTAAAAAGGATGCATGGTTCATTTCGTGAAAATATGGCCCACAAAAGTCTAGAATGGTTGCTTTTAGGTGTAAACTTTTTTGCAAATATCTCAAAATTAACAGATGAGATTTGGTCCCTTAGCCATTTTTTATCCTTCTAAAGAGGATGGAAGGTTCGGATCATGATTTGGGAGTCCGCATGCATTAGAGATTTGAAGAGAAGGGACTAGTAGTAACGAACTTGGAAATCGCGTCATTTTCATTGGATAAATTCAATGCCATGCGTTTTCCAGAGACTTTTCAAAATCCATAATGAGTTAAGAATGAGATGTGAAGTTTGGCCTTCTAAAGAGGGTGAATGGTTTGCATTATGAAAATGGGGCCCACAGAAAGTCAGAATGGTAGGTTTTAGATCTGGATTTTAAATAAATATATCAAATTCTTTATGATTTAACAGTCGTATTTTGCCTTTAAAATAGGATGAACGGTTCGGATCTTGATTACGGGGCCCATAAAGATTATAAAAAAAAAAAAAAAAAACTAAAAAACAAAAAAACAAAAAAAGGGACTACCTAAGTTCATCAGATTGCTCCTATAATAGAAGTGCCTTTTTTTTATTGTGGTTTTCACCGTACCTATCCGAGTGTTCAAATATTGAGCTTAAAAACACCCCCACTTTCGGAAGCCTATGCACTTGTGAGCCACACCTTGATAGGCCACAAATCACTAGGTTCAATGGGCTAGAGTGGAGTTTCACCATTACCATTGCCACTGCACCACCAATATCACCTTTGTTTTAACATACACAACTAAACACTCATGCTACCCAAGTCTCTATGGATTGATCTCTGTTGCACCACCACTATCATTCCACTTTGACTGTTTTCCCCTGCAGCCTAATACCTAACCCACTTAGTACTAAAACTCATCTAAGCATCTCATGTGTCTCAATTAAAATTCATCTTGATGGGTTTAGGTTTATAAAATGAAAATCACATATAAAATTCTAGAACAACGAAATCAACATCAACAACTACATGACTACCAGTAGAGACCATAATCTTTTTTATTGGGTGACATCAATTAGTTAATGATGGTGGAGATATTCCTCTCCAATAACAAACATTTTCTGGCATTGGTCAAGTCGCCTAACAGACCAAAATCCACAACAGGGTAGTTCTAGATATATATTTCGAAGAAAAGAACAATCCACAAACACCACAAGCCTTAAAAAGTATTGCAAATGCAGTTAACAACAGTCCAAGTTGTCCAAATCCCCACAGATCTAATTAAATTAGTACAGAGGATGACCATGAGAGTGAACGGTTCTGATTCAAGATGTGGGCCCCACTTTAGGTCAGGGCTGCCTCGTGGATGTCAAAGCCAAATAGCCAATATAGAGATCTGAGAAAACACACAGTGTGGCACGTGTAATCCCTTCCTTGGCTTTTTATGCCACATGTCAAAACAAGATAGCCTAGAGTCTGTGGGGAATATGTAGACAGAAAATCCATGATACTTTGTTTTATTTGCTTCTTTTTTTTTATTGAGATGGTGATGAAGGAGAGGAGATGAGCTTTGAATGACAGCCACATGGATAGTGTGTGGTTTTAGTTCAATGGGGTCTGTTCTGGAAGGTCCACATCAATGTGGAACATGTCTATAAATGAAGGGAGTCCAATTGGGTACCATGGGATCTGTTTTAGTTGGTCGGCAGTGCACTACCCCACCCCCCAAAAAAAAAAAAGAAAAAAAAAAAAGAAGTTGAAGAACACCACCAAACAAAAGCAAGGGCAAAGCTGAAATGCAGCAAGATAGAATTTTTATTGAAATTCAGAGGCCAAATTATTCTCTTGTGTGGATCCCACCTTAAGAAATTGCATGTTATTAAGTCCTAAAACTCTTTGTGGTGGCATTATATAAAAATTTGATGAAATCAGTGTTAGGGGTGCTATGGGATTGATTATTTGTTCAACATATGGTTAATTCAAATCATCCAATTTTTAGCTGAGAAAAAAAAGGAAGAAGAATGTGTATAACAAGCTAAAGGATGCATTAGTTATAATGGACTACTGTGTTTGACTTGAAGATTTTGATGCCCTTAATGTAATAGGCGTTCAAGAGTTTCAAAATAATAATTTGGACTATTTGAAGATGAGCCCCATAGATGAGATTAGAAGAGAATTGCAATTTAATTAAACAAAACTTTAGAAAAGAATATTCAAGTTTTATTAGAAAAGGTAAGGTTGCAAGAAAAAGAAAAAAAGGAAAAAGGAGTGGGTAGGGTAGCCTAAGGCCAGGCCACACATCCCATGAACTGAGTGAAGCCCTTGCAACACAATAACCAGATAGATGGCCCAATATGACCAAATGTTAGATTTGGATTTTGGGTTTGGCTTAATGGAACTTGGGTTTTGATCGGGTTTGTAACAAATGAAGAATAAGGTTCCGATTTGGGCATCGGCTTGAGGTACCCAACTTACGTATAAACAAATGTATATTACATGGCATAAAGTCATACACTCTATACAATACATATGTTATATTTTCTAATGAGAGAAGTGATCTTTAAAGAGAAAGGTTTCATCAGCATCATCTTCCCCAAGCCATTCCTCCATTGTTGAAGTGTAGAGTTTAAAAGAGACCTCAAAATCCTTCCCTTTGGACCACAAGTAAGTGATTAAATGTTTTCATAGGATTTCCAGGCCCTATTAGTGGTTTTGTAGTGATTTCTAGCATAAATGGCTCATTGGAGTGCATATGCTTGTTTTATGGATTGGGGTTTGAAATTGAGGATTTTGGTCTCAAGCCAAACGAAGGCAAAGAGGGCTTTCGTCAAGTAGCTTCAAGAGAGGCAAGTATAAACATCTCTTGTGATTAATATTAATCATTGTAGTTGTTCATAGTGTTTCCATGGATTTTATGCATTTTACATTGAGTTTTGGATTCATTATGGATGCTTAATGAAATGATTAAGGAGTGATTAGAAGTGTTATTGTGAATGAATGTGAATGGATGGTGTATGAGGGGGAATAAGAGGTTCCCATTTTCCTTACAGGTGTAATGGAGAAAGAGAGTAGAAGAAGGGAGAGAAAGTATCAGAATTTCGGATGGAATTCTAAAGGATTCGCTCAAGCGAACAGCATGTCCGCTCGAGCGAACGAGGTTCAATTTAGACTGACAAAAGTTCTGAAGAGTTCGCTCGAGCGAACGTTAAGTGCGCTCGAGCGAACATAGTTCTGTAATGGTCCGCTCGAGCGAACAGTGGTTCCGCTTGAGCGAACAACGTTCTGTCTTGGTCCTCTCGAGCGAACAGTAATTCGCTTTAGCGAACCTGATACTGACCCAACGATGACAGTTAGTGAAATTTTGGGTAATGGATTTTGGGTTTTGGATTTTTACGAGAAATTGGAGAACTTCTAGTGAGTATAAATGCTTCCCCGATTAGTTTTAAGACTAATTATTGATTAAATTAAGTTATTGAGAATTAGTGATATTTTAAGAAGGGTTCCTTGAACGAACCATATTAATCGATAATTGTCTAAGCTTCATGGGTGATAATTACGGGGACTAATAATGCACATATTAAATGTATAAATGTGATGTCCATCGTGAATAACACGTGCATTTGGAAAACAATGGTTACACCCAAATGGTTGTTTAGAATTGATGTAAGATTGAATAAAACCATAGGTGGTTAATAATGCTCTCATTATATCATTGTGATCTAATCTAATGAGATTAGTATTATTGTTATCTCATTCCTTTGTCATGAAAGGAATCATTGAGTTGAATGGAATCCATGAAAGGATTTCTTACTAAAAGTTATTGACCCTTGAGTCCAGCACTACCTAGCTATTGTATTAGAGCTCTAAATGAGTTCGATGAATTAATGTATGACTAATCCTGCTGCAGCAGATGAATATTGGGGTGTTCCAGAGCTCCGTGGTGATGCTAGTTGTCCCTGGCCCGAACACTAGTAAGTCCCACCAATTTCCGATCGTATCTTCGGGTATTGATTGATGCCTTCCATTGGAAGATGGATCCTCCCTTTGAGGGGAGATGGTAAATAAGATGAATCCTTCCTTTGAGGGAAGTTGGCAATGAAATGAAATACAATGCAATGAATGCTATGGTAGTGGCCATCTTGTACATATATATTAATTGACATTGTGCCTCATATTGTCATTGTAGAAATTGTCTAGATTTTTCTAGAATTGGAATCATTATTATATAGATTGAGTGAACTTAAAATGAGTGTGTTAACATGCTATTGCAAGAATTGTTTATACATTGTTGAACCGTCATGTTCATTAGTGTTATTGATAGCATTACAGGCCCGATTGCCCATGCCTGTCCAGCAGCGCTCCCGGCGGCAGCGGAGGAGACCGCTCTGGTTCCTCCAGGAGGATTGATTGAATGGAATAGGCGGGATACCATCTGAAATAGGTATCCGAGTGCGAAATGCGATTGGAACATTTTGATAAATGTTTTGGAAAAATGTTTATAGATTCATTTTGAAATGTAACTATTTGTCATCTGCATAGTATTTTTGGATATGCAGTGTTTGACGAACATATGTTAGAAATGATACATGTATAAGAACTTTATTTTGTATACATGTATATCGTAAATTGATATTGTCGAATATAATGTTTCCGCAAAGATTTTGTAATTGATCGGATATTGTGAATGTTATCCCTTGTGGATTCCGCTTTAACTTCGGTTAATTCGGAGTTTACGGGAGTAAGTATGTTGATCACGACTCGGGGTTACTGGATCTCGGGCCCGGGTCTTGACATCTTACTCCGTGAGGGAGGCTGCAAATCCTTTGAAACTCCTTTTGTAACTCTGTACCAATCTATCTGCTGCTGAACTGCTAGGAGGACAACATAAATACAATGATGAAAGTACTGCCAAGAACTCCCTCGAAGACTTCTATATGGACCAACATGAGTATGAGTTAGATTTGAATATGACTAGACCAATTTGAGGCCATGCAATACAAACGAGAGTGCCACTCTCCTGTACCTGGGATGTAAATGGGACTCGCAAATTCTCCATAAGTACTCTAATTAAAGATTTTTTTTTATGCAAGTAGAATTTCTATCCCTTTTATAGAAAATTCAATTCTCTCTGTTAACGAAAATCACTTCTTATTTTCACTTTTTCTTTAAAAAAAGAATGTCACACCAAACATTGGATTAGTGTACTAATACCATATAGGCAGAAAATTAATTAGAACAAGTTTCCTCTCAATCTAGACTCCTCATGTTGTCCCACAAACACGCCCTAAGGCTAGATCATGCCACACATAATTAATAAAAGGAACAATTATCTTTTCTTCTTCTTCTTTTTTTTTTTTTTTTTGCTATCGGAGAGTTCCCAACTATTTGGGCTGGACTAATCCATCCGGACCCAGAGGGAAGCCGAATAAACTCCCTTGTTGCCCCTGTGTGGTAGTACAGTTTTGAACCTACAACATCCGGGTGCAAACCGTGGTCCTAGGTTAATTGAGCTACCCCTTAGGATTAAATTATTTTTCCAATGATCTATGGGTAGAGACCTAAATTTGAGTATTAAAGCTAGAACACGGCTTGAATATTAGGCCCTAACAATTAATATATGACTTGGCTGAGCTTTGGCAAGTTTTAAGCCTGTAAATGGCCTGAAGAATAAAAAGGTAAGAGCATAAAAAATGAAACTAAGCTATGGTTTTAGTTAATGTGAAAAAAAAAACTAAAGAAATATTTTTACCTTCCCTGAAGAACATTATGTAAAAGTCTAAGTTGGCGCGATTGAATTGAAAATTGGTCCAGTTGCTGATTCGAAAGGGCTCCCATGTACACAATATAAACCTAAAAACATTTGAATATTATATTAACATGCTTATCTTTAGTCCATGTGCCTACATGATCATCTTCATTACAGTAGGATATTTTCAAATATGGAGTTCTTCTATGGGAGTTCATGAAACATTTTGGAGGAAAAAAAATGAAATAAATTATTCTTAAAAAAAATGTAGAAAATAAAAAATAATGTTAACAAACTATATATTTTATAGAACTTCTTGACTTCTTTTATTTTTTTTTCTATATTTCCAAGATTTCTAAAGATAACTCAGAAAAGCTTTAGATTATCACAATTTTTCAAAACACAATCAATATTAATTACACAAGTCTACAAAGCTAAAACATTCCAACTCAAGTAATCATGGAAAAGATGCATTTTTGTTGAATATTTACACACATTCTTGGGGTTGGGATCAAACATCGATCAAGAGACATACATTTTTCATGCTAATGCACCATCTATTTGTATCTAGGAGTGCAACTGTGGCCTAGAAACGCTCACACTTCGTACATGATCACTTGGGCCCAAGTACCCAAGTACCCAAGTTGCTCATATGTTTTTTATACTTAAAAAATTTATGGATGGCCTGACATATAAGAACTCCTTAATCAAGATGAAATGGGTTCTAATAAAGGATTATTAAAAAGTTTAGATAGTAGGGCATTTCCTTAAAAATTAATTTAGGACTAGGATTACAAATGGGTCTCTCATTAACCAAGTACCAAAAGTATCTAACTCTGAACAAAGTGGGTATAGAACTTATTTTTGAATTCAGGATAAATTCAGATCCCAATCCTGACCAAAGCATATAGATCCAGATTATTTAGATCTAGATACAGGGCCCAAGTATCCGGATCTAATATGATTAGATCCAAATATAAAAAAAAATATAAAAATTCTAAAGGCATATATCTTCAGTAATATTGATATTTGAAGATCTCCTTTCCTTAGTCATTCATCTTTTAAAAAATATACATTTATATAAAAAAAAAGTATTTTTTGGTCATTTTTTCCGCCGCTAAAAGGTACTTTTTTGTTGGTGATTTGCGACGTTCAAGGACACAAAAATAATATATCTTCATTCTAACTATTTTTGTCTTTTCTGAAAGTAACAAATATATTAAATGTGGTGAACATGGAGTTTTAATGTACTCAGGTTCCACACCCAAACCATAACAAATAATAATCTGTAGTGGCCAAAACCAGTATCTACACCAACGTATATACAAATCTCTTCCTATCATCTCTAATATGTCAAATCTTGAAAGCAAATCATCAACACAATAGAAAAGCAGACAATAGAAGTAAAAGCATCTTACTTTTCTATCTTCCTGAAGTGCAAGACATGGGTTTCAAACAGCAGCGAAGAGAGAAGACAACACAATAAGAAATGGAAGATTTTGTAGGTTAGCCATCTCCTCTGACCAAACACTACTCACTACTACGTCTGTAAGGAGAGGTATGCTGCATGCAATTTCTCTATGAGGTTGAGGACATCACCCATTATGGCAATCAAGAAAATCCTGCGTGGGATTGATTTCTTTACTTAAAATCATTGATACGTCTTTCCATGTGTAGAAATTGATGGCTGGAATTTGTTCCCTTCTTTTAAGACAAATTCAGTTGTTTCCTTAATATCCTTCACAAGTGTTTTCCTAAACTTAATAAATGCATTACCAAAACTATATATCCTTGCAGCATAGTTGTCAATTGCATTTCAGTCAACATTTCGGTTTACCATCTAAGATGAAATATTTCGGAATTTAAGAAATTTGGCAAAACTTTTTGGAGTAACCTTTTGAAATAATAAAAAATAAAAAACATATATATATAATAGAGATTAAAAATAAAATATAAACTATGCATGTTTTTTTATATGAATATTGAGAAAAAAAAATTAAAGAAAAGTAAAGAATGTGCTACAAACCGAAATGAACCGAAATGGGCAACCGTAATAAACCGGGATGGATAGCCGAAATGGACCGAAATGATCAAAAATGGACCAGAATTCAAGTGGAAATTTTTTGGCCCCATTCCGTTTTAGCTGAAGGACTAGAATGATAAATTCCAACCGAAACGAAATGGAATTGACTACTATGCTAAGTAGGCTATCCAATTAATCCTATTGAGTCCATTATTCCATATTAAGATCTAAACCATGCAAAATCACCTCTGCTATTATTATATATGAAGCGAAGTGGTTTCAAATTGAAATCACTTCCAATTCACTCAAATTGATTTTGACTAATCCAATTTTGTTTGACCCTAGCAAACGGGTCAGGTCCTTTTGGACCCAACCCGACCCGTGTATTTTTAATGACATGGTAAAATTAATCATGATATGTGCTAAGAATTGAACTCAGGACAATATAGATTTTAAAGGAACGACACTACCACTACACCACAGAGCATCTTTTTGTTAATAGTTATCAACAAAAACTTAAAATTAGTTAATGAGGAAGGGACCCAGCCCCACTTTGGAATATTGACCGGGAGTTGGAATTTATCTACAAGGTATTTATAAAAATAACTATATTTTTAGAATATCCCTATAAATATTGTTATTATTATTTTCATACTTATGCATTGTACTTTAAGCACATAGATGATCAAACTTTTGAAATAACTATTTTATATGATTTCCTATATAGTCATTAATTTTCTATGACAACCATTTTACAATAAAACTAAACTCAAATGAATTTATAATATATGGAATTGATCAAAAAAATAATAAGTTTTATAATTAATAAGAAAATGACAATATTATTGAAAACAGAAAAACTCGCGTGGAGTTAAAGAGATGGTGGGAAACTTTCCATGTAACTATGCACGCTTGCCGAGGGAGAAAGGGTGGAGTCTGGGTTTTTTTTTTTTTTTTTGTGGCTTTAACTTTTATAAATCGTGATATAAATAGAGTGGAACACTACGATAGACCCCATCTATTAAAAATTACAATAATTAAGATAAATATCCTTCCTATTTATGGGATACCTCAAATTTTCACCTTATTCTGAGTTATTTCCACTGTCAAATTGATTATCTGATAAAAAAAATATAAAATACTATAATTTTCCAAACAAAGTTTTTTTTTTTTTTTTGTGATATTGGACTCTCGGTCATGTCTTTTTTCTTTTAAGAAACTCCCAATATCATCCTATTTCTATCAAGGCAATAGCATTTGAGTATTAATGGGTCCCAATGTTTAAGTGTCACTAATCTAAGGAATTTCAAGTAATTTTGTTTGTTCTGATTATATGATATTTTTTCTCCTTTTTTTTTAGAATGTGAAATGCCGATTTATGGGTTGTCTGGTTTATTTAATCCACTCTCAATTCTGAGTAGTGTGGTTTCTTTTTTATCTATTGATTTTGATTGTACACTTTTTTTTAAGAATGCGAAACTAATGGTTAAAGGAATCTCTAATAATATTGGTTCATCTAAATAAAGAATTAAGCTCATTCTTATTATCATCAATTTCTAGTTTCTCCAATATAACTTTATTTCTCTATGTCAACAGGAGAACTTTCCATTCATTTACTTTTAAGTTTATTGTATTTTTTTAGTGCAACTTCAATAGTTTTTTATTTTTTTGTTTCTCTTTTTAGTACTGTCTCATGTCTCATTTACATGCTTAGTTTAGATCAATATTCAAACCATTTTAAAATGTGAGCATCTTGAGATAATTGGTGCAATTATTAAACATTTCAATTTGAGACGTAAACCTTTTTTAATTCATTTACTTCTGAGTTCATCAAATTTTATTTGAGCAATTTTAATTATGTCATTTTAATATGATTTATACAAAAGAATCATCAGTTTAAATTTTCTATAGATTTTCAATATTTTTATGGTTTGTATTTGTATGGTTTTCATAGGTTGTGAGCTTCTTTTTTTTCCCCTTTTTTGTTTCAACTTTTGGGTATTGGGTTCTCCTTCGCTTTTTTTTTTTTTTCTTTTAATTCATTTTTTATCGTGGGATTTTCTTTGAATTCTCATTTTTCTGTTGTACTTTTTTTATTTTTTTAATTCTTATCATTATGAGTTAATTATTTATTTTACTTCTATTGGGTTCTTTAAGTTCTCTTTATGAAATCTTTTTATGGATTTTTCTTATTTCTTTTGTGGATTTAGATTTCCATTTTTGAGTATTTAGATTATCATAAGTTGGTTTGGTTCTTCTAAATTTCTTTTATCATTGTTTTGTCTATGGATCTTTATTTATATATATTTTTATAGCCTTTTTAATAAAATTTATTTCATTTTATTTTGTATGTTTTTTATTATAATTTCTCACTTATGATGGTTTTTTTTGTTTGTTTGTTTTTTAATGATGGTTTTTCATGACGTTGTGTGTTATTTTGTCTTTGCCCTTTTGTGCTCCATTTTTTAGTTTTTTTTTTTTCTTATGAGTGTTTGATTCTTTTAAATTTCTTATGTTATTGAGTTGATTATGGATTTTCATTTCTATGTGTCTTTTAAATTTCATTGGATTTTATTCATAGTTTATATTGTTTGTTTGTTTTGATTTTATTTTTTGGTTTTCTTGATCATTAATCTTCGATTTTCATGGGCTTGTGGTTTATTTTTTTAATTATATGGTTTTAGGTTTTGAATTCTTATGGACTTCTTCTTTTTTTTTTCCCTCTTTCTCAGACTAAAACCTTTTGCATTTAATTTTAAAGACACTGATCATAAAGTTTTTTTATATAAATTTTAATATTATGATTATATTGCACGGGCATATTTTTCTAGTTTATATATATGAAAGCAACAGTTCCAACTGAGAAATTAGGTTCAATTGATTTTGACTCCACATTCCATTTTGACCCACTTATAAAACATTCAAACTATTACTCTCTTTCTCTCATTGATGTCCCCAATTCCTCCAAATCCCATTTTCTCCCTCATCTCATTATCTCCACTACTGTTTCTAGAATCGACGTAAAGAATGAATTAATTTTGAATTTTAACTCTTCTATCTTCTTGCCATTACTAGCCAATTAGAAATCAATTTTGACTGTTTTCCAAGAGCCATTGATTAACAATTGATTTTCACCTTCTCTCATCACTCTTCGAACCGTTTCATTTTTCCAATGTTTGTGCATAACTGCATTTGAAACCAATTCACCATCTCTCACCATCTCCTCTTCGTTTACAACTCCTCCACTTCCACTTCACTCTTCGAACCGTTTGATTTTCACCGTCTCTCGTCACTCTTCGAACCGTTTCATTTTTTCAATGTTTGTGCATAACTGCATTTGAAACCAATTCACCATCTCTCACCGTCTCCTCTTCGTTTACTTTTGCATCTCTCTAACGTGCAACTCCTCCACTTCCTCTTCTATCTATCTCCTCTCCAGTTTTTGCAAAACCCTGAGCCCTAATCCAAACAAAGAGACAAGGAGAAGAAAGGGAGAAGTTGAAGATGGCTCTGCCGCATAAATTCCTTAGTGATCCACGTTCTTCTCTATCCATCATTCTCTCTCTTCCACAGGTGTCCTCTTTGTTACCTCACCTTCGAAATCTTATTGATAAAGAACTGAAATGCTCTTGTGAAATTATTTCATTGGATTGGTTTTGTGTTTTTTTTTTTTTATGCTAATTTGGAAGTTCTTTTTTTTTTTTTTTTTTTTGAATGGCTAAGTTCCACTTCCTTGATTGGTTGATAAGACTGATTTTCTTTTGCATTAGTTTTATAGGGCTTTAATTGAATTTGTGTGTATATCTTTATTCTCTTCTGAATATAATGATGCAATATGACCTACAAGATATTTAATTTGATGTTTTTTACACATACATAAATAAAATTTTCATGTTTTCTGAAAAAGCTTTAGAGAAAATATTGCATTTGAACAATATATGAAGATTGTTGCCTTTTTCCATTTTCCAAAACTAATTTTAGTTCCTTACGTCATCCCAGCAAAACGAACTTTTATATGATGTTCTGACGGGGAATGATGGATGCATTTGGGGTTGGAGATGTTTTTTTTTATGCTAGCAACGCAAAGGTATAAATGAAAATCAACTTTTACAATATTCGATTCATGAGAACATCAATCTCCTTTGTTTTATAGATGCTTGTTTCCTTTTAAACCGATTTATTTTTTTCTTGCATTTGTTTCGATAGTCTAGGTCTTTTGCTTCTTTTTTATGTTTAGTTCCATTTTGAATTTCTCAGTTCTTTTTTATGTTTAGTTCCATTTTGAATTTCATGAAGTCTCCAACACTCTCCAACAAACATCTTCTAATCCTCTCTTAATTTGAATTTTTCTAGTATCTCTAAATGGAAATCCCTTTTCTATCTAATCTTTCTCCCTAATTTCTCTATCTCATTGCTTATTTCCAATGAGACTTTTTTTTTTTTCCAAAAGGATGCTACGTTTAAACACAATAATCTGAATGTCTTCTACATCCTTTTGTTATTAGAGTTTTTTTCATTTCTTTTCAGTTTTTTTTTCCTTTGTAGTATTCGTGGGCCCATTGGGCAATTGTCTTCAATAAGTTAAAAATGGGCGACCAAATTTAAATGTTTTTCCTTTTTATCATCAGTTGGCCCACTGTACATTTGGATTTGAGAGGTAGGCCCCCTCGATGGATCTCCCGCAAGATTTCTTTCTTTCTATTCTTTCTTTATTCTTCATCCATTAATGGGCTCCATTATTGATTTATTTTTATAGTTTGGCTATATGGGACCCTTATGTCAGATCCAAACTACAAAAAATTGGGGCCCACTTATAGATCATAACAAGCTTCATATTTGTTTTTATCATCAATCTATGGGCCCCACTATCAAAGGAAGTTTTTTACTCTTTATCACAAGTTTGAATAATGTGTGTCCTATTGTGAAAGACCGGGGGGGGGGGGGGATTTCTTTCTTTCGGGGGTGCACTTTTATAGCCAAACGGTTGCATATTGCTACCTTTTTATCGTTATTTTTCAATATTTAACATAATCAATATGTGGGCTCATTATGGAAGCCAGTTGATTTAATTTTAGGAAAAGTCTCCTTGTCCCGGGTTCTGTCCCGGGACATGGACAAACTCCCCTATTAAGGGCGTTGGATCCCAGGGCATGGGACAATCCAACGCCCAGGGCGGGATCCAAGGGTTGGAGTTTGTCCATGTCCCGGGACAGAACCCGGGACATGTAGCATCTCTCTTAATTTTATAATTGATACTAAATTTGTGCCCAAGCTCAGATATAATCAAATCAGGTCCTAAACCTAGACAAATTGATTAGATCATTTTACTCATTTTTTAAAACCTTTGGGTTTTGAAGTTCAATTTTAATTGTATTTATGTTTTGAATGATATGGTAGTCTTTATTTATAATTTTTACAATCTTTATAAAAACTTCTATTTAAGATTTTATTTAGGCCTGTCACTAGTAATTAATAATACATACTGCTATTGAAGAAATATAGGTTGAGCCCATAACTAACCAAAAAGATATTGGTTATAAAAAATAAAAAAATTGTAAAAATAGGTATAATAATTTTAAGCGCTCATTTCAAACCCAGAATATCACATTTTGTACTCCCTCAGTAGAAAGTCTTGTTTGTGTTACAATCTCCAATTGTCTAATTACAATATCTAGGACTCCTTGATCGGCTCATGGGAAACTTCGTATTATTGTTTAGGTGTGCACCTTGGAATGTAGCCCCATATTAGCGACCCTATTGGTATCTTGCATAAAGTTAAACTACTAACCCATAAGATTAGGTCATTCAAACCTCAAAATCCCCTTTCTTCTTGGATTTTTGAGGAATGTGAGGATGCTTACCTTGGGTATCAAACGAAGATCCTACTACAAAATGATTTATAGGGATATTAAGAACTTGCACTAGCTAGTTTCAAATTGTAACAAACCACTCATAAAAAAAAAAAATGCAACCTCTATTCGAGGATTCAGCCGAGGACAGATTAGAACAATGAAATGAAGCGAATGTAGCAGCTGAAGTTATTGAAAAAAGGCTTTGGTGACTCATAAAATGAAAAATAATATAACTTTTCATTTTGCATTGAAGGACATCAGTAACTCTATTTTTGGTTAACTTTTCAATTGGTGGTTTTATTTAAATGCTTTGGCCAATCAATCTTTAGATTCTTGATATACAATTTATATATAAAATATGTGCCCCATAATGGCTAAGTAAGAACCCATTTCTCATCTCACCCTTAACTTATAAACATAGGTTCAGCTAGCAAGTGTGACCACCACAAAATCATTCATAAATTCAGATTAGGCGGGGGTTCATGTTAAGATTCCACGCTCCACAAAATTATTTGCAAATTCGGATTAAGCAGGGATTCATGTTAAGATTAATGGCCAATTTTTCACACTGCTTGATATCTATTTCAACCAATAAACAATGGTTGGAAGACTTGACATATGAACTCAAAATAACACGAATGGAAAGGAAGAAAGATATTTAGAATTTGGAATATTTATTAAATCGCGAATGTGATTAAGAAGAAACACAAAAATTACAAGGAAAGCTCCAGCAGCTGATAGAGAATAAAAGAAACAGAAGTTTTTATTTAGCTATTTCATGAGATTCAAGCAGTATCGGTGTATACAACTATAGGACTTCTCACACTGTGTACGCCATCAGACCACACGAGAGAGGTAGAGGTTACATTGGCATTTGACAATACTTCTCCACCAACGGTGACAACAAAAGAATGCTTCTCATTAACTGACTTGAATGATAGAACACTTGGGCTAACTGCAATTTTAAGTCCAGGAAGTTGTTTCACTACTGCCTTGTATGTGGATACTGGTGTGCCAACATTGGTGACCGATCTTGAGAAATTGCGTGAAAAAGTCCTATTCTTGTCTACTAGCAGTTGAATTGATGGGTAATTCAGGTCCCCAACAGTTCCATTAGTCTTTCTACATTTGAATTTCGCACCAGAAATGAGTCTGATTTCTTCTGCGGTGTACCCCTCATTGCATAAAAATTGTATGTAGTCATCTTTGTTGGCGTCATAGACTAAACCAGGATTGACAGCCTTCACTGGATTGATCTGGCCAGCACCGTAGGCGAATTCCATATCCACATTTTTCCTAGGATTAATAGGAAAAGCTTAAAGAAGAACAAAAAAAGATCCATGTTAGAAACAGATGTAAAGAACCAAATACGCCTAGAAGCCAAATAGGCCTAGTCATGTGCAATTCTTATGAATATGTATTATAGTACTGAGAGAGGAACATAAGATCACCAGTAGTCATAAGGGCAGACTTGATGGCAGCAGGTGACCAATCAGGGTGAAATGCTTTCACATATGCTGCTGCACCAGATACATGTGGGCAGGACATGGATGTCCCTGATAATATAGCATATTTTGTAGATCTTTTATCTTGTTTGATGCGAGTCAAAGAGGCGGCAGGTGAGTAAGCAGCAATAATTTCTACACCCGGAGCAGTTATATCAGGCTGTGATAGAAGATCATATTACAAGGTTGTTAGATCTAATACAAAAAATACAACTTAGACTAAACATGATATAAACAACCTTGAGAATGTTGGATGAAATGGGGTTTGGTCCTCTTGAAGAGAAGGAAACAACAACTGGAGCTGTCCTGTCACGAAGAGCTACAGACTTGAGAATTTTTGCTTGTGGGTTCCTGTTGAATGGCAAACAACGTCAGGTATTGAAAAGCGAATATAAAATATCTGATCAAAGTTTATTATTTGAGTAAAATTCCAAAGAATGACTCCTTTTATATAATCGCGTTAGAATCCATTTAATTCTATTTCAAGAAGAAATGTCAATTGCAAGTCTAAGTACTGATTCAAAAACTTGTATGATTTTACAAAACATAGGTAAAAGAACAAAATGGAATATGGAATATGGTGGGAGGATTTCAGATACTTAAAAGTATTTGCTTAACATAACATCGCCAAACATTGCCAGGCTAAGTAGCTTTGGAATCCATGAATTTGATGACACCAATATCATTTGGAATTCTCCCAATCAAATGGGGAAATTAATCCAAGAACCTAGGAATAAAATAATATTTGAAAACTATTTTCAGAATTCTATTAGAAATTCTTGTACCCATATAAGCAACTATTAAAGCATATAAAACTATGCATTGTAAGCAAATTGAGAAAAAATGTTTTAGAATTAATAGAATTAAGGGAAATTTTCAAAAAAAAAAGCCCTTAACTTTTGGGTGATTTTAAAAAAAGGGTCAAAAGAATTCAATGTTTCAAAAATGGATGAAAATTTTCAAGATTTATTTCAATTAGGTCCAATCCGGCAATCTATACCCACCGTCGGCAACTTTGTATATGCAAAAACTCAAAAGGACAAAAGTGCCCTTAGTGAGTAGTAACTAGGTAAAAAGGCAATCTTCAAAATAGGCCTAGAACCTTTTAAGTGGTTTTCAAAAAAGGACCAAGGAATTGAATATTTCAAAACGGTATGAAAGTTTTCAAGACTTCTTTCAATCCGGTCCTGTTGAGATGTCTCCATCCACTGTTGGTAGTTTTTTTTTTTTTTTTTTTTAAGTCAAACTGAAGAAAATTCATTTGATTTCATTCCTTCTCCAAAATGTTGGACCAACTATAGGATCACTTTTGCTTGTTCCATGTCACGTATATATATATATATATATATATATATATATATGTTCAATGCATTGATTGCATAGAAATCTACCTTAATAATTATAGTGCCCAAATATTGGATTGATCATGACATGAAAACTGAAATTAATCTTTTGACTAGGTTAATAATTAGAGTGCCCACCTAAAAAGTTTAAGACTGTTTTGAAAATTTATTTTTTACCTACTTACTACTCACTTATGGCACTTTTGTCCTTTTGAGTTTTTGTTTATAAAGAATTATCGACAGTGGGTATGGATTGTCGGATTGGACTTGAATGAAAGACGTCTTGCAAACTTTCATACGTTTTTGAAATATTGAATTTTTTTGACCCATTTTTTAAAATCACCCAAAAGTTATGGAATTTTTTGAGAAATTCCCTAGAATTAACGAAACTCTTTAAGATTTTATTCAATATGGAAGGTGGTCATTCAATTATTTCCCAACCAACAAAAAAATTCGATTGCCCCTTTTGATATTTACCTTAATCTTAAATTTTAAGGTAAGACCTCTGATAGAAGCTCATTATCAAAATCTTCCAGAATCATTAGTATGGGATAGAAATGATGCTCCATATGACAGTAAGTTAAAAGTTAATTAACACAGGTAAGTTACTTACTTCGTGCGTTTTATGTATGATTTGATGTTGTCCCCTTGTGCCATATCTACAACGGTGGAAGGCAAAGGAAAAATCCTGGAATAATCATTTGCTTCTTCAGTTTGCATGATTTGTCCCAGAGCACCGGACAACAATGCTCCATCTCCGCTACTAATTTCTTCACAAAAAATAATCTTTCCCTTCACCAATTTTTTATCCAAACATTCGGCCAAACAAGTCCTGTAACAAAACAAACAGGATTACAGCTATTTCATATATGTTTCTATGGGAAAGGAAAAAATAAATTAAAGTTTTAATCAAGAAAATATATACCCGGCATTGGCTGAATCGCAAGAGATAGAAGCATTTGTAGAAAGTATCAATGGAACTGACTTAGTAGAACCAAAAGAGTTAATTGATCGGCCCTGAGAATTTTAACAAATAGAAATTACATCCGAATGTCTGATGAACCTTTTGTAAACTAACTTCTAATGAAGGAAAATAATAGTGTTCCTTTGAAGAATGTCATCAGAATATGCTAACAAGATGTTTGACTAAAAATGGAGAGATTAGTTTTCATTAGTTTCATTATAAGCTGAAAATGGAAACTAAAGAGCTTGTATTTCTATTTCTATGATTCTAATTTCTATTGTTTCATGTGATGAAACATCTTCTACAATGATGTCTTCTAGTTCTTGTTTATAAGCTGGAAAAATTCAATTCTAAACCTCTTCGGTTTGAATTAGCTTTTCAAAGAAATTGCGGAAATAATTTCCCTAAGAGAATAAAAAACTATGCTAAATTTTAATAAAACATAATTATAACCAATTCTCTTTTGAAAACCATTTTCATTCTTTTGAAGAAAGACTATCACAATAGAATTTCCAAAACATAGTTTTAGAATGCTGAAAATGTCAAACAGATTGAACTTTCATGCGTGAAATATACAACCAAAATCTCACAATCGTTGTGGTAGAAACCCAAAATAGAATCATAGAATTTTCTTCAAACAATAGCCTTATCACCAAAGAAACAATACAAAGTTAATTACCCGAAAAACTTTATCACCGACGATAGCCTTAGTGACAATTTGTCGATCAATGCTGCTTGCGGCAACAGAGATAACCCAAGGGGCAACACTTGATACTGTACCTGCTTATGGACCACTGTTACCTGCAGATTGTGAGGTGAGTATACCCCTCAGCATAGCATGAAAAGAACCAATGGCCATCGAGTCACTTGAGTAATTTTTCGCAGACATAAACCCGAGAGAGGCCGAGAGTATGTCGACACCATCAGCAATGGCATCATCAAAACCAGCTAAAATACTCGAATCTGAGCATCTCATCTCACCGCAAACCTTGTACATGGCAATCCTTGCAGATGGAACTGCACCCCTAGCAGAGCCGTGAGCAATACCAAAGAAACTAGTTCCTTTCACTCTTCTGCCTGCCGCAGTTGACGCAGTGTGTGTTCCATGACCACCAGTGTCCCTTGCAGAAGTGATATCTTTCCCAGGACCTTTGTAATACCTAGCTCCAATCACCTTACTGTAAATTGTACATCTCAATTAGTTAAAAAACACTCAAAAAAGCAAAAAATGAAGTCTCAAGTATTCCTCTTCTGCAGAAAACTAGACAACATGAGAACTAAATAAAGCGATAAAAAGTTATCATCTCACTACTCAGCCACAGTTGAAATGCAAAAGGCAAAGAGGTGGGGAAAATAGATTACTTATTGCAAGTGAAATTTCCATCAGTTTGGCAAATCCCTTTCCATTTCCTTGGAGGGGGACCAAATCCTTCATCGCTGAAGCTTTCAGACTCTGGCCAGATACCACTATCCAAAAAACCAATAATGACATCGCTCTCTTTCTCAATCTCTCTTTTCACTAGCTCTGAAAGACCAACAAAATCCCAAGACCTTGTTGAGTGAAGTTGATAAGTTTTACTTGGGAACACAGATAACACACCTTCCATCCCTGCATAAATATAGTTAAAATTAGCGTCATTTGGATCCTCATGTGTTGTAATCATTCAACATTTTTTAGTTTCTTAAGGTATTTCAATGCATACTTGCTATCTTTTGTTGCTCTTCCTCGGTGAGGAAGGCTGCAAATCCATTGAAACTCCTTTTGTAGCTTGCCACCAATCTATCTTCTGCTGAACTGGAAAGAGGAAAATTGAAATACAATGACACAATTAATAGTGATGTTTCAGAAATAGACTGTGGCCCCGTCAACCAAAAAAATTCATGGGTCCAAGCTTGATGATTTCTATATGGGCCAAGATGATTATGAGTTTGATCCTACATGACCTATTCAAATTGGAGAGAACACACCAAAAAACTAGAGCAATTTGAGACAATGCAATGTGCATAAAGAGCACCATTTTCATGTTAAAAGACTCTTGTATCAGACAATTCAAAGAGCCTTGCACAAACTCCACTTAAAAAACAATTTAAGATTTGTTCATGAATCCAGAGAATTCTACTTTCTGTTTCCATAGAAGAGAGAAATCTTGCATTCCTAAACATTCCATATGAAACTGAAATTCTCATAAGGAATATAGGTTCAACTTTAAGACCAAACAATGGAAAATTAAATTGCATGAAAGTAAGATCAATTTTCCTTTTTATCAAGGACTACTAATCTCGCACAAACACGACATAAGCTTGTCCAATCAGAGGTAATTAATTAAAGGAATGATCAACTAAGGCAAAGAAATAAAATTTGGTTGAGAAAACTAGGATTGAAATTAGGCACATATAATAAATTGGTCGGCTGGGCTCAGACATGCCTTAGCCCATAATCAGCCAAATTTCATGAAAGACAAACTCATTGATCTTACAACGAAATCTTATGTTTCTTAATACAATGGAATTGCTTGTGTAGCCAAAAAATTTAAAAAAAAAAAAAGGAAAAAAGTGAAAAAGATTTAATATATGATTTTACTTAAAGTAAAAAAAAAAATAAAAAAAAAAGCAATCTTATACCTTCCTTGAAGAACATTCTGTAAAATGCTAAGCTGGCGATGTTGAATCGAAAATTGGTCTAGCTGGTTATTTTGGAGGGCTCCCATGTACACAATGTAAACCTAAAAACATTTGAATGTGACATCAACATACATGTATTTAGTCAATAAGCCTACATTATTATCAACAAATGTTTTTACCCAGAAAAATATTGGCATATTTTCAAATATGGAGTTTTCTAGGATTTATTGAAATGTTTTAGGAAAAGAATAAATTAATTCAGTAATAAGAATGTAAAAAATAGAAATTTATTCTACAAAAAACTGTGCATGCAATTTCTCAACTTTTGACAACTATGCAATATTTTTAAATTTATGAAGATAACTGAAAAAGAAAATATTCTAGACGATTGAATTTTCATAAAATGTCATCAATATTACTGGAAAAAGTCTGCTTAGCTTAAAACATTCAAATTCAAGTAATAATGGATGCAATCAAGCTACTCTGCACCCTTGTTTTTGTTTCTAGAGGTGAAACTTGAGCCTAGAAACGCTCAAAGGTTAAATGACATAAGCCCAAAAAACCAAGTTTTTCAATTAATTTTTATAACAATATAAACTTATATGGATGGTCTATCCTAAATCTGCATATATTCAGATTTTGCAGTCCAACTCATTTGAATTTGGAGAGCCACAAAATAGTAACATCTGTGAACAAATGGTTCCCATTTTCTATATACAAGTACTATGGGTGCTAATGGGTCGGGCCCTTTAAAAATTTAGGCAGGCTTGGATTGAGGAATAGAAAACTGAAATCATAGCCCAACCGGCCCGAATAAAATGTGCTTGTAATTTAGTGATAACTTGTCCAGACAATTGCTAGAAAATCCAGAAAAACTGATAAAATTAAAGCCCAGTTCAACGTGCACTTGACTAAATGGCCAGGCTTGGGCTTGACACTTACAGTTACTCCCTAAGTCAGGATTGGGCTACATATGAGGCTGCGTTTCTAAAGTCAGGCCAGGAATGTAAATGCCTTACCCAGGCCCTACCCGATCTAGGTGGCCTAGTTACAAATAGGCAATAGGTCCCACAATCTAAAGCTTCTACACCCACATACATATCTATTCCTATCTTCTCCAACACATTGTATATTGGAAACAAAAAAATTCACCAACACATCAGAAAAGAAGACAATAGAATTCTAAGCAGCTTACTTTTCTATCTTCCTGAAATCCAAGACATTGGTTACAAAGAGCAGCAAAGAGAGAAGACAAGAAAAGTAGAAATGGAAGAACTTGCTGGTTAGCCATTTCCTCAGACTAAACACTACTCCTTAGTCCTTACTACGTCTGTTGTAAGGAGAGGTGCCATTGAATTTATAGAAAAATATAGAGGGGAGAATTATATTTGGCAATCAAGATCCTTCTTGGAGGGAGAGGATTTAGAGAATTATATATGGCAATCAAGATCCTTCTTATGGGGAGAGTATTTATATACTTAGATCTTTGATTCATCTTTCTTAGGATAGAATTGGACTAAAACCGTACGTTCTTTGTTCTTTGTTCGTGTACAAGCAATTGATACAAAGAAAAGAGGAAGTGCGTACAGCTCATTTGATTGGAAGGTGAAAGGAAAGAGTACGGTGCATGTTTCCTAATAAGTAGTAAATGGATCGGAGCTGTGTAATGGGATTTGATTTTGGCTCTTTATTACATTACTAAAACCGTCCATCTTCTTTTTGCAGGTAATTCAGATATTCAAACCCAATTTGAACTCCTCATGCTAAATCCCAAGCTCGGCCCAAATATTTCGCAGGCTTCAAAATCTTTGATCAAGCCCAAACAAGTTCAACATGCATTGGGTTTCCATGCAAACCAGGCTAAGCAGAATTGGTGCCACCCAAGTTGCACCACTACTACCAACATGCTACAGGCAGCAAAGTCTTAACTCCATACTAACCCGACCCATATATTCCGGCCGACAATATATATGGGTCGGTCACAGGTTAAGAGAAGTTAGCCAAGATTTAAACATGTCTGCTTGGGTCAACCCACTCAACCTAGATAACCAGCCCAACCCTTTTAAATGAGTAGTTTCGGAGCCGACTCGTAAATATAAACCCATTCGAACAAGTTCGGTTCAGGTTGACATTTCTTATTCAATTAATAAATGAATTGTGTTGAAACTAGGGTTAAGATAAATATCACCTACATCACCATACCACCCAATGATCCACAATATGGGCCCCAACCATCCAAACTATGGGTTGTTTCTATTGGGTCACAATATCAGATGACCTAAATTTCATGAAAACGTTCCAACGTATATTTGCTTCAACTGTGAGCCTAATTTCAAAATATAATATTTAGATTAGATACTGTAAGTGCAAAAAACGTAACTCACAAGATTAGGGAGTGCCTTATAGGACTTACACAAATGACTGTAGAAAGCTTAGTAGTGGAAGATCTCTTTGGAGAAAGATTGCTCGCCGGAGAACCTGAAAAGGGCAGGGGAAGACCAGTCAAAGGACCCTGGCTGTGGCAGCGCAGGGCTCTCCGATGCCTTAGTTAGTACAGGGACTGAACTAAGGGTGGAGAAGAAGAGGAGCAGAGTGAGAGCGTATCTATGTATCTGCATCTGAGTCTGAATCCCTGGGTTGGAACAGGTCCCTTCTTATAGGAGAGGAGTTTCCAGATATTTGATGGTGGGCCTGATGATGTGACTGCTAAGGTCTCATCAGCCCACAATGCATTAAATGCCAGTCACATGGGGTCTGCTCCTGTCTTGACTTATTGGTAGCAAAGGTCTCATCGGATGCCACGTGTCTGAAGAGGGAAGATGGCTGTCGGTGCCTGTCTCGGTTGGCAGTCCGTCATACAGCTACAGCCGAGGTGAAGGTTGACGCTATTGCCGAGGTGCCGAGATGGTATTGGCCGAGCTGAGATGTGCTGGGATCATGAGGTGGTCCTGGCCAAGATGGTGCTTCCCCGAGCTGAAACCGAGCAGGGCTGCAGGTCGTGGCTGGAAAGTCTGGCCGAGATGGTGCTTCCTCGAAGCTGAGACCGAGCAAGGCTGCAGGTCGTAGCTGGGAAGCCTGGCCGAGGTGGTGTTAGCCGAGCTGGCGATACTGGTCCCGGCTTGGCGCATTAATACTCAAGCCGAGATGCAGTTAGCCGAGATCATCGCTGGAATTGCCATAATCATAGAGTCTTAAAAATTGCCCCCCACACAATGCCCCCTAGCTCCTGATCTTCTTAGAGTTCACCAACTCTTGGAGATCGGGAGCTAAGTTTCATGGAGCTGGTACTGTTTACCGGAGCTAGAACGACCATGTCATATGAAGATGCCTCCTCTGGCACTGTTGCCGAGGTGGGTTTTGCCGAGACCAAGATTGCCGAGCTGGAGCTAGCACGATCTCGGTGGGCTCACTGAGTTCTGCAACTAGGCTGGAACTAAAGCCGCCATGACTGAAGCAGGTGCTGCCACCGAGGCCACAATCGTCGCTGGCACCGTTGAAGGTATCCGAGCGAAAGCTGGTGCCGCCACCGAGGGCTGCCGGGGTTGGGATCAAGGCTGGCCGAGCTTGACCGTAGGCCGAACTGAGAACACTTGGTCAAGATAGAAGGTTGACATACAATGTGTTGGCCGCGAAGGCCTCATGCCGGGGTGGTGAGGACCGACCCGCAGGCAATCTCATCAGTTGCCGTGATGGCTTCATGCCGGGGTGGTGAGGACCTAACCGCAGGCAATCTCATCTGTTGCCGTGATGGCTTCATGCCGAGGTGGTGAGGACCTACCTGCAGGCAATCTCATATGTTGCCGTAATGGCTTCATGCCGGGGTGGTGAGGACCTACCCGCAGGCAATCTCATATGTTGTCGTGATGGCTTCATGCCAGGGTGGTGAGGACCGACCCACGGGCAATCTCTTCAGTTGTCGTGATGGCTTCATGCCGGGGTGGTGAGGACCTACCCGCAGGCAATCTCATCTGTTGCCGTGATGGCTTCATGCCGGGGTGGTGAGGACCTACCCACAGGCAATCTCATCTGTTGCCGTGATGGCTTCATGATCGATGACAGCACCAACTCGTCAGTGGCCGTGTAGCCGAGCTGGAATGATGGATGCCCTTGTCACCGACTCTGAATGGCAGCAAGTTATGAAACCTAGCTGGGACTACCGAGATTTGTAACAGGGGTGTCTTGATCGTTGAAGGGCCTTTCTTCATGGCTTGGCAAGAATTGAAGTTGTTGTGATAGAAGCTGTCTGAGTCGAGGCCAGTGCTGTCATCGAAACCATTGCCAGAGCTGTCCGAGCTGGGGCTGGTGATGTAGCCGAGCTGGAGCTACCGAGTTCCACAACAAGGTGCTTGCCGAGCCTAAGAACTTGGCGAGATTTGGAGGCAGTAACAGAGAAGGAAGCTACTTTTCATGAGTTGGTAGTCCGCCATCCTTTCGCACCGAGCTTAATTGGCTTATCACTAACTGAGTTATTGAAGACCCATACTTCAGGATTTCGGCAACTTCATTGTGATGCTCACTGCCCCTAGTTTGGTGGCCCTCTGGCTCATTGCTATTTTGATCATCTTCTTGGCGCTGTTGAGCTCGGGTCTCATGTGCTGAGGCAATTTCATCTGGGGCCGAAACGGCTTCATGCCTGGGTGGTGAGGACCGACCCTGAGGCAATCTCGTTATTGGCCGAAGTGGCTTCATGCATGGGTGGTGAGGACCGACCCTGAGGCAATCTCGTCATTGGCCGAAGTGGCTTCATGCCTGGGTGGTGAGGAACGACCCTGAGGCAATCTCATCAGTTGGCCAAAGTGGCTTCATGCTGAGGTGGTGCGTGGTCTGACCCTCAGGCAATCTCATCAGTGGCCGCGAATGCTTCATGCCTGGGTGGTGAGGACCGACCCTGAGGTAATCTCATCAGTGGCCCTTAAGCTTCATGCCAAGGTGGTGCGTGGACCGACCCTCAGGCAATCTCATCAGTGCCCGCGAAGGCTTCATGCCTGGGTGGTGAGGACCGACCCTGAGGCAATCTCATCAGTGGCCCTTAGACTTCATGCCGAGGTGGTGCGTGGACCAACCCTGAGACAATCTAATCAGTGGCCGCGAAGGCTTCATGCCTGGGTGGTGAGGACCGACCCTGAGGCAATCTCATCAGTGGCCCTTAGGCTTCAAGTCGAGGTGGTGCGTGGACCGACCCTGAGGCAATCTCATCAGTGGCCCTTAGACTTCATGCCGAGGTGGTGCGTGGACCGACCCTGAGGCAATCTCATCAGTGGCCCTTAGACTTCATGCCGAGGTGGTGCATGGACCGACCCTCAGGCAATCTCATCAGTGGCCCTTAGGCTTCATGCCGAGGTGGTGCGTTGACCGACCCTCAGCCAATCTCATCTTTGGCATGCCCGAGCTATGATCAAAGCTGTCCGAGCTGGGGCAGGTGTTGACACCGAGGCCACAGTCATAGCTGCGTGATCGAAAGCATCCGACCGAAGGCTGGTTCAGTCACCGAGGCCTGCCAGAGCTGTGATCAAGGCTGGCCGAGCTGAGGCTGGTGATGTAACCGAAGCCACAGTCATAGCTGCGTGATCGAAGCTGTGATCAAGGCTGGCCGAGCTGAGGCTGGTGATGTAACCGAAGCCTCAGTCGTAGCTGCGTGATCGAAGCTGTGATCAAGGCTGGCCGAGCTGAGGCTGGTGATGTAACCGAAGCCACAGTCGTAGCTGCGTGATTGAAGCTGTGATCAAGGCTGGCCGAGCTGAGGCTGGTGATGTAACCGAAGCCAGTCGTAGCTGCGTGATCGAAGGCATCCAAGCGGAGGCTGGTGATGTAACCGAAGTGGATATGCTGAGTTCCGCAGCAAGGTGTTTTGCCGAGCTTAATAACTTGTGAGATTCGAAGGCGGTAACTGAGAAGGGGGCTGCTGTCCTTTCGCGCCGAGCCTGGTGGCCTCCGATCAATTTGCCTGTCACCAACTGAGAGGCACTGAAGACCTGTGCTCTAGGATTTCTGCGATTTTGCTACGAAGCTTGCTGCCCCTAGTTTGGGCCCTGATATCCGCGAGGCGAGCTGCTTCCATTGTGTTTTCACCACCAGTCTGCTGATGGGATCGATGAGGCCTGGCTTGCACTGGAGTCTTGTCTTGCCGAGGGCGATCCAGTTGAGGATTGTTCTGCTGGGGACGCTTGATCCGACGGTCGTCTTGCCAGGAGAGTGCTGCGACCCCTCTTTCTTGCAGTTGCGCTGGCACTACCAGTTGTAGTACCGGTGGCAATGATATTAACGGTGGTAAGACCCTTGATGGTTCTCCGTCCTTCCTAGCTTTTGGAGGCATGGCGTTTTTGTATCGTTCCCCACAGACGGCTCCAATTGTAAGTGCAAAAAACGTAATTCACAAGATTAGGGGGTGCCTTATAGGACTTACCCAAATGACTGTAGAAAGCTTGGTAGTGGAAGATCTCTTTGGGGAAAGATTGCTCGCCGGAGAACCTGAAAAGGGTAGGGGAAGACCGGTCAGAGGACCCTGGTTGTGGCAGCGCAGGGCTCTCCGATGCCTTAGTCAGTGCAGGGACTGAACTAAGGGTGGAGAAGAAGAGAAGTAGAGTGAGAGCGTATCTGTGTATCTGCATCTGAGTCTGAATCCCTGGGTTGGAACAGGTCCGTTCTTATAGGAGAGGAGTCTCCAGATATTTGATGGTGGGCCTGATGATGTGACTGCTAAGGTCTCATCAGCCCACAATGCATTAAATGCCAGTCACATGGGATCTGCTCCTGTCTTGACTTATTGGTAGCAAAGGTCCGATCGGATGCCACGTGTCTGAAGAGGGAAGATGGCTGTCAGTGCCTGTCTCGGTTGGCAGTCCGTCATACAGCTACAGCCGAGGTGAAGGTTGACGCTATTGCTGAGGTGCCAAGATGGTATTGGCCGAGCTGGAATTGGCCGAGCTGAAATGTGCTGGGATCATGAGGTGGTCCCAGTCGAGATGGTGCTTCCCCGAGCTGAAACCGAGCAGGACTGCAGGTCGTGGCTGGAAAGCCTGGCCGAGATGGTGCTTCCCCGAAGCTGAGACCGAGCAGGGCTGTAGGTCGTAGCTGGGAAGCCTGGCCGAGGTGGTGTTGGCCGAGCTGACGATATTGGTCCCAGCTTGGCGCATTAATACTCAAGCTGAGATGCACTTAGCCGAAATCATCGCTGGAATTGCCATAATCATAGAGTCTTAAAAATTGCCCCCCACACAGATACCAATAAAAAAAAAGTATTTAGATTGCAAATCGATTAATAGGATTCAGGCATCATATATATATATATATATGGCTTGAAATTTTGTGTATAATATTTTGAAAGCTTGGAGCTGTCTACCATGAATGTGTTTGCTAAGAAAGTTAAATTCAGGTTGCTGCAACCCAAAACGAATGAAAAAAAAAAAAAAAAAAACGTAAAAATGGAAAAAAAACTACTAAAATTTTTAAACCACACACCCCCCGCGTAAATTCTGAAAATTAATATATATATATATATTCTTCTGTTCAATTTCTTGGGTCCGCCTGTGTCCATAATCTACCTCCCAAAGAAAACAAATGCAAGATTTGCATAATTCACGAAGAGGACCTGCAAAACTTAGATGAGTGTTAAATATGGATAAGTGTTAATTCACAAAGTGAGGTCATAGCGTAGGACATGTGGGACCCACAGGTAGCCCATTCCATACAAATGTTTGCCATCACTAAAACTTATATAATTAATCATTATTTTATTTTGTGAGATCAATGTGCCTTGTCAATGATGATCGTGAATTATATACAACTATGACTTGGTCGTTTCTAAAAGCCATTGTTATGCAAATATAAGAAGAGATATAGAAAGATTTAACGACAAATTCCATTAATGCTAAAGGCCAAGAAAATGAGAAAATCAATCTCCCACTTTTAAGGGAGGAGATTTTCGTCATTTTGCAAGTAAGAAAAATGAGAAAATGAATCTTCCACATTTAAGAGAGAGAGAGAGAGAGAGAGAGAGAAATAGATTTTATTTGGTCACTTCAGGGCAATGGCCTAAATCCTAAAACGAGAGAGAGAGAGAGAGAGAGAGAGAGAGAGAGAGAGAGAGATTTTGATTTGGTCACTGAAGGGGAATGGCCTAAATCCTAAAAAAACAGAGAGCATACTTTAGTACGACAAATCCTAAAAAGACCCTAGCATTTTTCTTAATCCTAAAAAGTCCTTGGAACATCAATATTTTTAAAATACTCCTTAAAAAGTTTTTTTGATCATTCTGGCCTATTTGGAAGGAAAGAAATGAGAGAATCTTCCAGAGTGTCGCTACTTCTGGTGTTGACTCAATATCTATTGTCCCTTAGAATTGTGAAGTGCGCTTTGATTAGAAAGGAGTTCTCTCATTGTTTCTCTTGATGACATCCTTGTAAATTGGGGAGCATGTATGTTGTGTGGTCCAACTAAGGTGAGGGGATGTGTTCTTTAGTCTCCTCTCATCTTTGCATGCTTAAATTCAATGTCGATGGAGCTATAGGAGGTAAGCCGAGTCCGGCGAGTATCAGAGGGTTCCTTCGCAATGATAAGGGCGAGGTTCACTTTATGGTCTCCAGGCATATGAGTGTTCGTGACTCTAATGAAACAAAGGTGCTTGCTATTTTAGAAGCTCTTTGGTGTAACCCAAGATTTTTCCAAGGTACACTCTTCGTTGAGAGTGACTATTCTAATGCAGTTTCATGGGTGTCTAATGGGAAGTCAAATTCTTGGAAATTTCAATTCCTCTTCAATGAAATTTGTGCCTTATGTTGTCTTCCGACATGAGTATATATCACCCAACTATATGGCAAACACTCTTGCCAAATAGGGGGTTGAAAGTAGTACTCTTTGGGAGGCTTTTGTCATGTAACTGTGGTTTAGGTGGGGGTACATCTCTCTTGTACCTTCCTAGTCTTCTTTACTCTTTGTTTATTGCTACTCCATTTTAATGAACTTCTTGTTATCCTTTTAAATAATAATAATAATAATAATAATAGGACATGACCACATGTGTTTACTGGGTCCAAGATCCAATGCATCTATCACTGTCTGAATATATTTGAATAAAAAATTAGATATTTTATGATTTAATTACATTAATCACATTTTCTTAAAAGCACTAAAGATACCATATTATAGAGCCCACATAACATGAATTACTAGGGATAAATCCTAGGTCTCTCCCTCCTCGCAAATGCGAGACTCTTATCCTCACATGTAAGAGTGCTCCCTTCTTAGGAATGTGTGTATATTCTCTTTGCTTGTGCGAGAGCTCCCTCCCCACTTTGTGCAAGTTCTCTCATGGGTCCCGGCCCCCTTGGTTAGGGTAGTAGAAAAAGAACAGTGAATTAGAGTAAGATGTAACACTAGAAATATTGGACAATTATGAAAAATTGCTAAATGGTGTTTTACCAAGCCAATGACAAGTATAATTTTGATTAGACAAAATCTTG